>PVLC010000210.1:0-129294 GCA_004027655.1 Graphiurus murinus | reverse complement strand
CAGGCCAATACCAACAGACTGACCCTCCGGAACTGTGTTATTCAGGAAGCTAAGGGTGTGAATTCACCATCTCTCTTCCAACGTGGGGCAAGCGAGTGAGGAGCAAGATTCCATCTGCTCTGAAGCAGTGTGGGAAAGGACAGAACATTGTCTTGAAGCACAGTGAGAGTCCCACCATGGTAAGAGCCAACATCATGCAGAAATCAAAGGTCTGATAAGCAGGCCAAAGTTCACAAGCAGGGCCTCTAGAATTGCCAAGGCCTCCGGCAGTCACTTGCACCTGGTGACACAGACTAGAATTTTAGTCTGAATTATTACCAACTGTGCCTGGGGCACTCCCCTCTCCACTCTGCAGGTCCCTGAAGCTCTGTGACTATAGTTGGATCCAGCTTAACATTAGCCTTAGTTGCCATGGGACTGTCTCTATCCATTTTCTTCCAATATCAGATAGCATAACTATCCTCAGGCCAGTGCTCACAGATGGTGCCTTTAGATATGCTCTGGCACCAAGCTAAGACGAGTCCCTGAGTGGGACAAACTCATGTTTTACCTCTATTACCATCAGCTGTGGCATGGTCTGCAGTGCACTCCTGAAACTGCACAGGTCCTGTGGCTATGAGACTCAAGTGCAACTCGGCTTAGCATCAACCTTAGTGGCCACAGAACTTTTACCACTATTCAACCTCAGGCAGAACAATGTGGCACAAGACTCAACTCTCTGACAGTAAGACAGTACAGTTAGCATGGGGCTTGACCTTTAAATGCACTGCCATGCTGGCAAAATCCAACACTGAGCAGATTTGATGGCTCCCATGTCCAGGCCAGTGCTTGTAGACAGAACCTCCAATGCAGTCCTGGTGTCAGGTGAAGACACAGGGCCTCAGTCTATAAAACTTCTTTTTCACCTAAAGGTGTAGTGGATTGTAACAGTCTTGGGCCATGAGCCCACCCTAGCAGTAGGCAACCTATTGCAATGTAGGACTTGATCCTGCCCCAGTGCTTTCCTAGTCTTGGCATTCTGTGGGCTCTGGGTATAATCCAGTTTAGCAGTATTGGGGCCAGAGGCATGGCAAAAGAGCCTAGAGCTTGTCTTTTCTTAGCTCCAGGAAGACCTCGGATGAGGGATGGGCTACCTTTTTTAGGTATGCTTCTGATTAATGCTGAGCAGAACACCAATTGTGGATTTAGGGCAAACTTAGGGTTAGGTTACTCCCTAGTGCTGATACAATGACAACACACCAATATTGGAGTTGAGACAAATCCAGACTTAGGCCACCATCTAGTGGTGAAATGGCAGAAATGATAACCTCAGAGAAAACCAGATTATGAAGACTGGAATAAATTTCCAATCCTTCAATGTTCAGAGATGTTACACATCAAGTATCAAAAGATTCAAGAAGCCAAGATTTTGTGCATCCATCAAAATAAGGTTCCAGAAACAAGAGAATAATCCGTATGGGTGAGCTCTCAAGTGGATAAATTAATACAGCTGTTTAAGGAAACTCAATGAGCTTCAATACAACATAGAGAAACAATTCAATGCTCTGGGAAACTTAATAGATAAGTGAAAGCAGTTTTAAGAAATAAAAAAGAAATCTTTGAGCTAAAAAATACACTTCACAAAATTAAAAATGCAATAGAAGGCATCACTAGTGGAACCAATTAAAGAGAACAAAGAATTAGTGAGCTCAAAAAGGCTATTGAAAAATATACAGTTGGAGGAAAATATATACAGAAGAATGAATAAATCTTACAGGCACATTGGGACAGAACGAAAAGAGCAAATATTGAAGATACTGGGGCTCAAAGGACTGCCAAATTGTATAAAGTTCATTTGAAGAGGTAAAACAGAAAATTTCCAAACCTACAGAGGTTACAAATATGCACATCCAGGAAAGTTGAAGGTCACCAGTCATATTTAACTAAGTCAAATTTACCCCCAAATCTCTCTCTGAAAGCTGAAAGATAGAGAAGATTCTCAACCTTTTGACAGGAAAGAAACAAATAACACATAAGGGTGCCCCAGATTATTTGAGCACATACTTCTCAGCAGAACTTTACAGACCAAGAGAGAGAGGAATGATATTTGCATAGTACTGAAGGGAAAAACCTGCCAGCTAAGAATACTACCCAACAAAGCTATGATTTAGAAATAAAAGGGAGATAAGGGCATCCTCAAACAAACAAATGCTGAGAAATATATCACCTCCAGACCTGTCCTAGAAGAAATGTTTTAAGAAGGAAGTTCTTCAAGCTAAAAGAAAAATGTTAATGAGTAAGAAAAAACATTTGAAGTAAAGAAGTATAAAACTCACTGGTAGAGTAACTATGGAGGCATCTAGAATGTTCTAACATTGTTAATATGTTACATAAAACATTCATATGTAGTATGAAGACTAAAAATCACAACAGCAAAAATAATAACAACTACATTAATGTGTTAAGAGATTGACAATATAGAAAGATGTAAATTTGGACATCAAAAATTCAAAATATGAGCCAGGCGTGGTGGTGTATGCTTGTAATCCCAGTACCCGGGAGGCTGAGACAGGAGGATCCGGGTTTACTGCCAGCCTCAGCTACTTAGTGAGGCCCTCCACAACTTAATGAGACCCTGTTTCAAAATAAAGAATAAAAAAATAGGGCTGGGGGTGTAGCTCGGAGGTAGAATAACCCTGGGTTCAACCCCCAGTACTGAAAAAAAAATTCAAAATATGGGGATGATGGAATAAAAAAAATTATTAGTATATTTATGTTTTTTGTTATTGTCATTTTCTTATTTTTATAACAATGTAAAGTTGCCATCATTTTAAATAGCTTATTATAGTTACAAGAATTTTTTGGAAGCTGAATAGAAGACACAAGCACGAATCTAAAATAGACAAACCAAAAGCAGTAAGTAAGGGATCAAAATATATTACTAGAGTAACTAACTCAACCACAAAGGAGAAATGTGAGAGAAAGAAAGGAACTACAAGAAAACTGGAAAAGAAGGTGACACATTACCTATTGATATTTACCTTAAATGTAAATAGATTAAATCTCCAATTAAAAGACAGGATGATGGAATGGATTAAAAACCTCCATCTAACTATATGTTGCTAACAAAAAACTCACTTTAATCTTCAAGGACATATATAGACAAAGTGAAGAGATGGATAAATAGATGCAAATGGATTCATGCAAATAGATCCAGAAGAAAACAGAAGTAATATAAGATAAAATAGACCTTAAATCAAAAACAAAAAAGGAAGGCCAGGAGATAATTCTAAATAAATATGCATGCAATATTGAATCACTGAAATATAAAGCAAAAGTTAATTGAACTATAGGTTTAGACTCCAATATAGTACAGCTAGGATTTCACTTCACTTTGAGCAATGAACTAGCATCCTGACGAAAATCAACAAATGGACAGAAGAACTCAACTGCACACTAGATCAAATGGATCACATATCTAAAAAATACAATCATAAATTTTTTATAGAACCACATAACAACAAAAATCCAAATAGCAAAGGTTATCTTGAGCAAAGGAACAAAGGAGGAGACATTTTGCTCCCTGAATTAAAAATATATACAAAAATATAGTCATAGCCATGAAAACAGCATAGTGTTGGCAAAAAAATATATATATATACATAGGCTAATGGAACAGAATATACAGAGCCTACAAAAGTCTGAAGTCCTTCTTGTTACCCAATTTCTTTCTAACTTTTGCATATGAGAGAAAACATACCACTATTTACTTTCTGAGACTGGCTAATCTCACTTAGCATAATATTCTTTAGTTTCATCCATTTTTATGCAAATTACATAATTTTTTTCTTCTTTATGGCTGAGTAAAATTCCATTGTGTGTATATACCACTATTTTGTAATCCATTCATCTGTTGCTGGACACATAAACTTGTTCCATAATTTGGCTATTATGAATTAGTTGTTCATGATTAAGTGGTTTAATTTCTATGTACTTATGTAGTTTCCAAAGTTCTTCTTATGAATTTATCATTTTATTGTTTTTTGGTAAGAAATACATGACTTCATTTTTTAAAAATAAAATTGAAAGTTGTTTGGTGGCCTATCATATGATCTATTATACAGAATGTTCTATGTGCTGAAGAGGCAAGCATAATTCGCCCGACTCATAGCCCATTTGACTCTCCCATGTGACCAATGTGAAAACCTGAAGGCTCTTGGCATATGACAGTAGAATATTGGAAGTTAAATAAAGTGACAAAAGTGACACCACCTTTGCCTGCAGTGGTACACAATATTTCAGAATTCATGGGTCATCTGTTACATGAACTAGAGCAGATTCATTATGTTATAGACTTGACAAATTCCTTTTTCCCCATTGACATTACTCTGGAAAGACAAGAACAATTTGATTTTACCTGGGAAGGGTGCCAATGGACCTTTTTGATATTGATTGAGGGATATCTGCATAGTTCTGCCTCGTATCACATTCTGGGGGCACAGGATTTGGCCTCTTGGTAGAAACCTAAGGCTGTAAAATTATATTTGGCAACCCCCGTGTAGAGCAAGGAATGTGAGAGAACCTGTGGAAATTGGACCTCTGGAAAGGAGCTACTATAAATCACATTCTGGGGCATAGACCTTTGCAAGCCCCTGGTAATGAGGCTGCAAATGTTTTAGTGAAAGTTTGAGCTCTCTGACTACCCCTAGAGCCCTTATTGGTAGCACTGTGGTTACATAAGAAGCTAGGACATGTAGATGCCCACTCCATGGGGCTCGAAGCCCAGTAGTAGGGATTGCCTCTTACCTGCACTCAAGTGCAAGATGCTGCATGGCAGTGTCCTTGGTGTGCAGAATACCACACACAGAGATGTAGGGTTCCTATAAACATAGGACAGGTTCCCATAGGTACTCAACCTTTCCAGCAATGGCAAGCTGATTATATTGTCCCACTGACAATGGATCAGGGGCTCTGGTAGATTCTGATGGTAATGGATGTGGCTATAGTTTTGAGTTTTGGCTGCCCTGTAGCACAGGCCAGCCAGGGAAATACTGTAGCCACCTTTGAACAGTTGTCAGTGGCCTATGGTCAACCTTTAATAGTGGCAAGTGACAGAGGCACTCATTTTACAGAACAGCAGGTACAAGACCTGGGCTAAGAACAGTGATATACATTAGCAGCTGCAAGTTCCCTTCCAGAGTCAAGCAGCTGGAATGATTGAATACTTTAACAGAATCCTGAAAGAGATGCCAAAGGTTTTGTCCCCCTTTTAGAAGAAGTAGTGGACATAAGGGTCCATGGCAGTGAACTTTTAAATGAGAAACCTCACCACACTGGGCAGGCTCCCTTAGAAAAGGTAATAGCTAGAATGCCCTGCACTTTGAAGGTAATGGGAAGCCCCAGTTATGACCAGAGGTAAGAGAAAGAGCATTCTTACTCCCTGCTCCTAAACCTTTGGCCTCAGGCTGTAAAGATGTCTGGGAGTGACCCTAGTGTGTGCAGGTGTCCCAGGAGCCATGAGTTACACTCCTGGAGCCATAGGGCTTAGTGCAGGAGGCCCATGTACAACTGGACCCGTTGATATCAGACTGGCCCTGCTCAGTACAGGTCATCTTTCCCCCATGGACAGAAGGCATGATTTTGAAAGATACACAGGTCCTAAGAATATGGCCTGTTCCATTTTATACTGTGGAAGATTTTCCTAACCATTTATCTCCTACCCAGTGTGCTTTAGTCTGTTATCATTGCTTTGGGGCGGCCAATATTCCAGTTACTGTTCTCTCTCAAGATGAACATGTCACCTATATACTCTTAGAAGAGGACTTACCTATGATGGTCTCTCTTTCTGTCCTATCCTACCATCTAGATTAACTGCAGGGAATAGCCTATGTTCCTGGGCACCAACCTTTGCCAGACTGCTGCTACTGCAGACAATTGGACTACCTTAGGAACCTGGAACCACAGCAGCCCAGGAAAGTGAATAATACCATGTAATGAAGACTTGTTGGGCCAAGACCACAATAACCTTCCCCCCTGTTTTGGGATATGTTATAGAAAATGGGTGGGGCTGTTTAGTAGGGAAACAGGTGAACTGGTCTGTGATCAACAAATCACTGGATAATTGCCCCAAGAACTTGTTTGTTCCAGGGGGTGGTGCTCTAGATGTAGAGCTATGCATGGAAGCCTTAGCCCAACATATTGCCAAAGCTTTAAATACGTCCAGTTGGGCTCTTTCCCTTTTGATGGGTGAAACCACCCAGATGCAGAAGGTGGTTTTGCAGAATAGGATGACATTAGATATGCTTACTACTGCCCACAATGGAACATATGCTCTTCTCTATGTAGAATGTTGTGTGTAGTATATATTCCAGACCACCAGCAGCATGTACCGAATGCCTTATTAGAGATGGATGCAGAGGTACAGGCTATGCAGGTCTTACAAGAGCACTCTCTTTTATGACCTGATAAAATTCACTGGGCTCCTCCTGGAGATGGTATTGACTATCCTCATCTGTATGGCTGGAAGACTAATAGTCATGTATTGCACCCTCTGTTGCTGTTGTGGTATTTGGGTTGAATGTAATACTCTCTGGGTCAAGTTGTGCACTGACACCTGGTAGGGGGTGGATTGTGGGGCCCCAGAAGAAGTACAGGCTGGTGGTGAAGACATATTCCTGCACAGCAGCAGATGGGCACACATCTTACATAATCTCATATGTAAGTATGACTAGGCAAAGTATAACACGAATGGGCATGTCACGTTGAAGTAGATGTGTGCTATTTTCCTTGAAACCCTATATAAGGGATGAACCTTATGAATAAAATTACTGCTGTTCTCCTCTGGATGGCAAGTCCACCTGTGTTGTTCTCCCTGGGGAATCTCACTACCGAAACCTTCCCTGCAACCACAGCGGGCCCACAACAGGGTCCCTGACAGAAAACTGTAGATAACAATTATGTACTATATACCTCAGAAAGCTAGAGAAAGAAAAGAATTTTGTTTTCAGTCTAATGAAATTACAAATGTTTGAGGAGGTTGATATGCTTACCATGGTTTAAACAATAAACAATGCATACATGTATCAAAATATTACATGATGTACTATTAATACATATAATTTTTATAATTTTATGTGTGCATTAGTTAAAATAAATGTTATTATAAAAATAAGAGAATACAGCAAAAAAATGGATGAGGACATTTCAGCTGACTTAAATGAATCTGTGAAACTTGAACCTATAAATTTATTGTTTTTTCCTGGTGGAAACAGTCCTTATCTCATTTGAAGTAGTTATCTTACGAAGAGTAATTAATGTCCTCAAGATCCGCCATCACTTCACAGTTTTCTCTAGAACCATAATTAGAGCATGGCTCAGAATCAAATGCATACAGTGTGCCTATTAGGAAGTATACTGCACACAAAGTAAGTCATCAACATGGAAGTTCTCACTTAGAGCCTGTATCTTCACCAGTCCACATACCTGTATTTTCACCAGTCCACAGAACCTCAGAATCTTCCAAAAGTGTGCATTGTAAATGATCTACCTAACCTTCCCCAAAGGGACCTGTAGACAGTTTCTAGGGTCACTCTGCACAAGATTAAAGGGAAATATAGAGTGTTGAGGAGATCACTGGGCATTGAATCTGAGCTGACACTATTTCCTAAGGATTCAAAGTGCACCTGTGGTCCACCAGTCAGAAAGAATTTCCAGAAATAACATGATAAAGACTTAGCATAAATCCTCCAGAGTTAAGCCCATATAATCTGTTAATCTGTCTTTTCCAATTCTTTAAAGATAAAATTAAATGATATTTCCCACAGAGATGTGGTATTATATTTGTTTCCACCAGAGATGTGTATTACACTTGTTCCTGTAATTTTGATAGGTATAAATAATTCTATTCCAGCATTTGGTCCCATCTATCATAATGCTTCCATATTTTATTTTGTGGTGAACTGGGGAAATAATATAAGATTATTAAAAGAAATGTCTTTATACACTTGTTCCTTTGACCAATGAAAAGATAGGTCAGATAAAATAACAATATGCTTTACGTAAAAGTTGATGGTGACACTAATTGCAGCTGATATTTCAGGTGTGATCTTTTGCTAGAGCAAATTACCACATCCATTCTCATTAAGGGTGCAGATGTTGATCTGGAAAGAGTCCTCCCAACTCAATTGTAATTATTCAATCACTTTGGCAATGGCGAAGCTTCATTCTTTTATTCAAGATTGAGTCAAGTTTCTGGTTATCTGTCATACTTTAATGTTCTGATGACTTGATCATTACACCATCTGTGGGATGCTATACTGGCCCAATACATTCATGCCCTCATCCTGATCAGACTTGATGAGCAGGAGGCAGAAATATCCCAAATGTGTTGATAAATAAGGCATATGCATCCTTGCTAAAAGAGAAAAACATCATGCAAATTCAGAGGCCTGTTCTATTTATGAGGCTCTAGAAATCCTGTAGAAGTGAAGAATGCCCAGATACAGACTCCAAAGTAAAGTTGCTTTTCTTGTATCTCTATTATATGAAAGACATATTTAGTGAGCTTATTTAGATTTTGACATCAGTGTGAATTTAAAATATGCTGAATCATTTAACAAGCAGTTTTTACATTAGGAATAATAATGGCCCTACATAGAGCCCATGTCCACATCTATGAATATGTTATATTAATTGCCAATAGGGACTTTGCAAATATGATTAAGTTAAAGACCTCATGTTGGTGAGAACATATAGATAGACCAAATCTAATCTATGAATTTTTAAAAAAAGAATCATTTCCACTGTTTCAACACTGAGGGATAAAAGTCAGAGAGATTCAGGATGACTGAGTTTGAAAATAGAGGAACAAGAGATAGTCACAAGACAAGGAATATGGGTATTTGCTATTGACTGTAAAAGACAAGAAAATGGATTCTTTTTGGGGGGGGGTACTGGGGATTGAACTCAGGGGCATTCTGCCTCCGAGCTATGCCTCCAGCCCTATTTTTATTTTAAAACAGGGTCTCACTAATTTGCAGAGTGCCTCACTAGGTAGCTGAGGCTGGCCGCAAACGCAGATCCTCTGGTCTCAGCCTCCCAAATGCTGGGATTACAAGTGTGTGTTACCACGCCTGACCAAGAAAATGGATTCTGAACTAAGGACTCCAGAAAATAATGCAGCTCTAACAACACCTTGGTTTTAACTCAATAGAGCCATCCTGGATTTCTGACTTATAGAACGATAAGGTAATAATTTGTTTTATCTTAAGTCATGTTAAGTTTTTAGTGATTTGTTACACAGCAATAAAAATTTAATACAGGATTAGAGCAAGAAAAGTTTCAGAAGCTGTATTGGTATGGTCTAAGATATTTTCCTTCTTGGGTCTTAATATCCAGCAGATTCAACAGTGCTCCAAATGTCTGTTGCAGATAGGAATGCTGATAGACCATCTGGGAATCCCTGATAGGAGAAACATGTGATGGATGTCTGGGGTTTTTTATTGCAGTTAAGCCTTCCTTACAGAAATAACTTATTCATAGTTTGAAAATCAGCTCCTGGGCATGCTCCTGGGCTGTAGTAGAGACAAGATGCCTGACCTGCAACATCATGTACACATGTAACCTGATCTGCCATCTAGGAACTACTTGGTGTCTTATCCAACAAATCACAAAGTTAGGCATGCATAAAAGCACTCCAGTCACAAGTGGAGTTAAATGAGGCTTTAGCAGTCTCTGAGAGCACATGAGAAATTTTATATATATTTTGTTCTGAGAGTTGTAGCACCTGCTTCTTTTGCATTGCCCCATCTCTCTCAAGCTGAACCTCTTGGTAAGTCTTCATGACCATTGACAGGTAAAAAACTTCCACCAGATTCATCAGTGTTCAGCCTCTGTTACAGAAGAAGGTCTTAATAATCAAGTAGACAATACAATCCATTCTGTGACAAGATTATTAAAGTTATGCCCAGGCTCTACAATATGACATTTCCTTAATGATCCTTATCTAATCACTTTAGTTAGGAAGGAAGTGTTCTAAGTTTTTCTCCCTATATTTCCTTTCCTCTTGTTCCTATATATGGCTATACTTGCATCCTAATCATGTATATAATCATGATTATGCATATATATGATTACATACACACAAATTCCTGTGACACATGAAGACTAAATTTTTTCTTAGCTTTAATTGCAAATTCTTAGGAAAGTATACATGAATGTCCCTGTTGGGGTTAAGGTCTAGCCTCAATATGATTATCAGAAACGAAGAGTAATTGGTCAAGGCCAGAAGCCAAAAATAAAAAGAGGTCATCATTGTCTGTACAAACATTTCAAAATGTGCCACAACACCCAGATAGTTATGTTCATGATCTCATTAAGTCTTCAAATCAAATACAACTGAGATAACAATTGAGACTTTCCTGCCCTTTGAGTTATAAGCATGATTGACTTGAAACCCCAATTATATGCTCTATAGAGGTTCAATTTCCATCCTAAAATGTCTGTAAACTTCCAGGATGGTTATATTCTTCATCTCCAGGGTCCTTTTCCCACATATATATCTCTGATTCATTCCACTGAAACCCTAGTAAAAAGCTCAAATGCTTATTCATAATTCCCACTAAAAGAAAACAAACAAAAAACTACTCATACACATCATGCATTACACTAAGAGTTTAGACTTATAAGATGGGTCATGTCACACACACACAAAAATCAAGTCCCATTGCAATCTTTCCATGAGATTTATTTTCATTTTTTGGTACTGGGTATTGAACCCAGTGGCATTCTTCATCTGAACTATACCCTTCAGCCCTTTTTAATTTTTTGAAACAGAATCATGCAAGTTGCTGATGCTGACCTTGTATCTGGGATCCTCCTGTCTCAGCCTCTCATGTACTGGGATTACAGACACAAACCACCATTCCCAGTTCTCATGAGATTTTTAACAAGCCTATTAGTAGTCCTGCAATTCATGCATTGTTGCCTTCTCTTTGGTCACTTTTCAGAGACCAGAAAATCAAAATACAGTCACCAAATTTGCTTATTCTGTACAACTTACCCTTCTTTAAGCTAAATTACTAAAAATAGCATCTTAAAATTCAAAATGTTGAAAATTTTTATTTTCCCCAAAGGCAAAAATCTCTACTTTTAAAATGTTTTAGATATTAAATGATTAATATGATAAATCTATCAAATGACAATTTTATTAATTGATAAAATTTTACATAGTTAATTGACCATATGCATTGTAATGGTTATCAGAATGATTAAAGACTATAAAGTGAGACCAAACAACAGTAAGTTAATGTCACATTAGCAGGAGATTGGAGTGTTAACCTAAATTTTTTTTATTCCAATTTGATGTCATTTTTGCTGCAGCAGACTTCTTCCTGAATTATTATTGAGGCTTTACTATTTGTCAAAGACTTCATAACTTCAATTTACTCATTCGTCACAACAACCCTATAAAGTCAGAAGTCAGGATATTTACTTATTTGACATTTAGTCAAGATATAGTCTAACTAGCCTTCACAAAGTTGTGAACCTTTGTTTCTTCACCTGTAAAGTGAGGCATTTGGACTTATTTATCTGGGTGGCCACTTTTGATTCTAATCTTCAGGGACTCTATTATGATTTCTATCATTCTTCCCCAATCCCTCTGAAATAACAACTTTAGTCCTTCTTCATAAAATCAGAACTCAATTTCTAGGGCTACCATAAAATAAGAATCCTATTTCTGTTGCTTGTGTTATACTAGAATTAGTTGTTGGAGTGTATATCGGTTAGATATATTTTGGGGACAAATCAAACCATATGTATTTTTATGTGCCCAATGTCTATATTTATTAAGGGCTTAAAAATACCTATTGAGTAGCAAATGAATGATTACATATGATCTAACTGCATACACTAGATATATATGTAAATGAGTTTATATTTATTAAAAAGGTAAGATGAAAGGCTGCACTAAGATCAATTCAAGGGCAAACCACTCTTCTTTATCTGGACAGATTTTAACAAATATAGAACACATACATAGAAAAAAAAATACCTGTTTACAAAGGTGAAAGCCAGTTCATTTATGAATGAGGAGATTATTGTTTGTTTGTTTTTTGTAGGTTTTGTTTGTTTGTGCATATTGAAATATGAGTATGAAAAGAGATCTTGTACTCATATTGGTTATTTTTACCTCTGGTTTTTATGTTACCCCATTATGCATTTATATATGTGTTTTGGGTATTTGTGTATAAGGTGAGTAGCTTAATTCTATTTTGAAAAAAAAATAAGAGAAATTGACTTCTATGAACATTACAACAAGAAATGATCATAATGTAGCTTTTGAAAACATACCTAAATGAATCATCTTTGCTATTAATTATCTGTACAATTCAAGTACATGCATATTTTTACTACCTTTTGTGTAAAGAAGAGATTTTTATTTGTGGGATTTAGATGCAAAATATATTGAAATTTTGATTGTGTGTTTTCTTTGTTTTTCTCTATTCCTTTGCTCAAACATCGCCTGAGCACAAGGTAGATGTACAGCATTGAACCAGGCTACAAGGTATTGCTGGTGTTACAGAGTCAACTTTGCTTCATTTCTGAAGATGAAGCAACTCATCTTAATCTACATAAGAGATTAGAGTGCACTAACATTTCCTCTTAACCAAAGTAAATCCATATATTAATAAATGATAAAATGGAACAAAAAAAATCAGTGTTTGTCTTGTTAGCTGTTGCGTTTTTAAGCTCATTTGTAAATTAGATCGTTTTAGATATAAATGTTATTGGCAATTAGACTTGCTTATTTGCCTTCCTTGTTTTCTTCAGTCAGAAGCATTATCTTATAGATAACATTATTCTGTGGAGCTAACTGGCAATGAGAAGTGGGGAAACAATTTTACCAGCTCATGTGATTAGTGGAGACACATAATTGACTGCCTATTTGCTTTGAAGCTGTCATTTAATGAAGTGGTTCTAACGAAAACTCTAATGGAAAGAAAGTCTTAATTCCTTTTTAATATTTTTCTATGTCTGGGAATGTAATTTAAAATAAATTTGAATGTTGATTGCTAAATTATATTCTTTCCCATCAGCAGCACATCAAATTGTTCTGTGTATAGACAACAAAACAGACCATTTAAGATGTTATACAAAATAAACAGCCACTCATTAGAAGATAATCAGTAGTCCAAACAAAATGCCAGTTCTTATACAGTCAGCTCAATTTAAATGTTTATTTGTATTCAGTGTTCTTAATATATTTATTCCAAGAATGGTTATCAATTCTCTTATAGTTTCAACATTATCTTATTTATAAAACATATATAAACAAGTTCTTTCTTATAAAATCAAATAATATTTTGTCCATAGAAATTAAGCAAATCATGTATTTAAATTTCTCCATTAAACATTTCTATTCAGCATCATACTGACTGAAAAAAAGTTGATCTTGCAGAGTTTCATAATGTACAATTCCATCTATAAAACACTTGAATAACAAAATTATAGAAAAGAACAGGCTAGTAGTTGTTAGATGTTAGAGATACTGCTGAGGGGAGGGGTGTGTGAGTATAAAACTTGCAGGAATGGTGGTGCATACCTGTAATTCTAACACTTGTGAAGCTGAAACAGAAGGTTCTCGGGTTCTAGACCAGCTTCAGCAACTTAGATTCTCAGCAACTTGGTAAAAACCTATTTCAAAATAAAATAGAGCTGGGAGTGCAGCTCAGAGGTAGAATGTCTCTGGGTTCAATCCCCGGTACCACAGGCACACAAAAAAGTGTAACTTTGAGGGAGGGCTTATTGTTGATTGATTAGATCTGCTACACAGGCAGACACACACACACACACACACACACACACACACACACACACACACATTGGATGAATGTTACTTCCCCAACTTTGATATTGTACTCTCCTTATGCAAGATGTAACAATTGGGGAGAATTGGAGGAAAGAGCAAGAGACTTCCCTCTAAACTTTTGTAACTTCCTGTGATCTATAATTTCTTTAAAATAAAGTTTTAAAATGGTATTCATTGAGGTAACCTAGTATAGTGGTTAGGTTCATGAGCTCTAAAAATAGACTGTCTGGATTGGGAGCCTGGTTTTACTCATCACTAGGTGATTTCATCTCTTATCAGCTGTATGGTCTTGGGTAAATCTAGGAAATACCATTGCAGTTGTCCTCATCTGCAAACTGCAGACAGTTCTGTTCCCTATGTCATATGCAAAGAATTACAAACCTTGTCTGGCCTATAGGAAATACTATTGAAGTGTTTTCTACCACCATCATTGTTGAATCATGGAATCAATGAGATACCATTCTGCCTTAAAATTAGAGCACTACTTTGCCAAAGAGAGTTACTATTTAGGATTGTTGTCTCATCCTCCCATCCTATTTATTATTAACATCCTATTTTGATGTGTGTATGTGTGTGTATATGGTACTGAGGATTGAACCCAGAGGCATTTTACCTCCCAGCTTTTGTTTATTTGTTAATTGGTTTGTTTTGAAACAAGGTCTCTAGGATGCTGAGGATCTCCATAAGTTGCTGAACCTGCAATCCTCTTGTCTCAACCTCCCAAATACTGGGATTATACGCTAGTGCCACTAAGTCGATCAAGGTCATACTTTTTCATTCTCAAATGTGTCCTATTTGAATAATAAAAGATAGTATCACTTTATTAAAAGTCTATTATACTGAACTTGTTTTTGTACATGCTGATCCTCCCCCACACCCAATTCATGTGATATAAAAATCTGTCTAAAAATAATCAACGATAAAAACTTTAGTAATTTATATGATAGCCTGTTCTCATTCTAGGCATTTGTAATTATTAAAATTCTTTATCTTATTGAGCTGAAATCTGACTCCCTAGAATGTTTAATCAACTCCATGATCCTAATTTGTCTTCTGGTTCTATACAACATATAATAGTAATAATTTATATTCCATGTTTTGTCTTAAAGTTGACTGTATACATCATGTTCTTAATCCTTCCTTCTTCATGCTGGTGCACATCAACAGTACTGTGGTTTAAGCTTAATATATTCTATTCTTCAACAACTTCTAATGAGCATATATCTGACATTCTCATTGCTTTTTCTTGGGATAATACAGTTGGACAATGTTACCTCTTAATGTGGCATCTGAAGACAACACTCACTGAGATATTATCTTGGTGTTGTATAGGGTTGAATGACTGCCAACTTTATTTAAACTTTAGATACATACATTTATTTATTTATTTATTCATGGTACTGGGGATAAAACCAAAGGGCATTCTACCTCAGAGCTATTTTTTAAAATTGGAAACAGGGTCTCACTAGGTTGTGAAGGGCCTCACTAAGTTGGTGAGGCTGGCCACAAACCTGCAATCCTCCTGTTTCAGTCTCCCAGGTACTGGGATAATGAATGTTCACCATCATACCTGGTTTGACATTATTTTCTAAGGTACTATATATATATATATATATATATATATATATATATATATATATATATACACACACATATATATGTATATATACATATATATGTACATATACAAATAAATAAATGTAATTTTATTTATGAACACAGTTTAATACATGTTTGCTTCACCATCAACCATGGTACAGTGTATAAGTGTTTTGTGCTTGATGCTACTACTTTCTTGGTATAGCCAAAAGTCCATGTTAGAATAATTTCCTTGATGTCAATGTTTTGATTATAGTAAAGTTGTATAATTCATAAATATACTAATATATAATAATATGTTATATATTAAAGTTACTAACAAATTAGTATATATATTGTACCTTAGAAAATAATGTCAAATTACACAATATTTTACCATGTTTATTAAAATATAGATGGTAGATACAACTTCAATTCAGGGAAAATAAAGATGTTTTCTAATAAAATGCCCTTAATTTTCCATACTGAACATAATATATATATATATATATATATATATATATATATATGAAGAAACCAATGATAATGAATGTTATATTTCATTTGAATATATTGATTTTAAAGGAAACTTATATGTCTTATATGTCGACGATGTTTAGTTTATCACAATGTAACCAGGTTCTACTACCTATAATACATTCAGTGGTTTTCTAATCATTAAACATCCCACTGTACTCCCCACAGTTAGCTGTTTTATTAGTACCTCTTTATAACAGCTTGTGCAGCAATGTCTAAGTCATTGCTTCACATTAAGATGTATCTGTGTGCTCCATAAGAGTGTCTGGGAATTGAGTAGATTAATCATCCCTGAGAAGATTTACCACAAAGAAACTCATTGTTTGCATTGCCTTCAAAGGGATACTGGCAAAAGAAAAACAAAAATTCTTTTTAAAGAATAACTGAGTCCCTTTCACTTAAAATAAGTTGATATGGTATGTATTATATAAATTGATTATAGAATTAGAAAAAGTATATGTGCATGTATGTATAAAGGATAATCCCATATCTCTTAAAATATTTTATGTTAATAATCTTCATTTGATTATTCTGCAATGTGTGTATGTATGTATATATATATATACACATATATATATGATGTCTTGATATATATATCACATTATGCCCCATAAAGACAAAATTATTTGTCATTTAAAAGTATGAAAACATTCAGATGAATCTAAGAGATGAACACAAGAAAAAAAAACTTTTATCTTTCAGGAAACTTGCAATGGGAAATGTACTTTTTAAAAAAATCAGTTTTTTTATCTTTATTGTTTGTTTTTCTTTTTTTAATACATATGTTTATTGGTACATTGTAGTCTCCCATCTCAATGCAGTTCAAAGTTATAATGACATTCATGCATGTGATTTTGGTGTAGCCTTTTCAATTTATAGCAAAGCAGAGTGATATTCCAAAATAACATTCCTGGCATTGAGAACAATGACTAAACCACGTGAAAGGTCTGGCAAGTATAAGACCGAGTTCTGGAGCCACATTTCTTGAAAATAGAGGGCCAGAATGCTGAAGAAACAAAACTCAGACTTGAGGCTAAGCCTTTCTCTGTCATGATTAGTCATAGAACTTGATAAAGTGTCTAAATGTACTGAGCTGCAATATGCTCAAGCAAAAATTGGAAAAAAAATGAAATGGTTAGTGTGAAGCATTCTTTGATAATTGTGAATTCGTCAAGACTCTTCCAGAATGAAAAGGTGATCTAAAATGAAACACTGATGCTGTGGAGAAAAAACTGGTGGATCAAGTGTCACAAAGTCAGAACAGGGAGGTGCTTCCAACCACTAATTCCTGTGTTTCTAGAAAAGCAACATCTTTTTGAGAATTTCTGAGTTTAATAAGGTAATCAATAAAGCTACTTTCAAATTCAACATTTGATCAATCAAAAATACATAATTCAGATAAATATGCATATAATAAGGCTTAAAATTTTAATTATAAGTAGAATAGGAAATGGTGAAGAGAAGAGATTGTACACAAAACATTGAGATGACAGAGGAATTTGCAGAAGAGAAACAGAAAGAATGGTTAGAGTAGTGAGAGGAGAAGAAAACATATATTAATAAAAAGGAAAGGAAGAAATAACTTAACATTTATACACAGCTTGTCTTTAGCAGGTATGAAAGATTCTTCATGTGCTATATCTCACCTACTCTCACAGCAAAGCCATGCAGATTCCACACATATGATAATTTAGGTCCAGAAAGCCTATACCAGAAAGGGTGGAACTAATTCATATCCAGGTCAAGTTTCCCCACTTCCCTCCTCTCTCTCTGCTTTCCAGCTACCATGAGTTAAGCAGCTTTCCTCTACCATAACCTTCTGACTAATATAAATTCAAGGCTGGCCAAATACAAAAAAGAGGAGTTAGGAGAGAGATTTTCTGCTATCATTGTGGGAAGGTTGATGTCTCCAAGAAATAAGATAATTTCAAGATGTCCTTAAATTTCAATTGCAGATAAGTAACTACTTTTTACTGTAAGAGTGTCACAAATATTGCATGGCACACATTTATAATAAAATATTATGCTTGTTTATGAGAGTCAAATTCACCTGATTGCCTACATTTTTATTTGCTTAACTTAGCAACCTAGAAAGATCACACAATGAACAAATAGAATATGGGAGAGGTTTTACATCCTGAAAATCTTCCCAGCTAATGTTTCACAACTGGTGGCGATCCTAACCAGCAATGTACAATGGTTTACAGATGATATAAAATGTAGATGCCGAGCCAGGCATGGTGGCGCATGCTTGTAATCCCAGCACTTGGGACGCTAAGACCGGAGGATCCAGATTCATGGCCAGCCTCAGCTACCTAGTGAGGCCCTCTGCAACCTAGTGAGACCCTGTTTCCAAATAAAGAATAAAAAATAAGGCTGGAGGTGTAGCTCAGAGGTAGAATGCCCCTGAGTTCAATCCCCAGCACTGCAAAAAAATAAATAAAATTTAAACAATAAAATAAAATGTAGATGCCCTGAATCCCTGGACTACCAAGCACGGCTAGGATTAACAGAGACTTTGGTCATTATTCTGGCCCTCCAGAGGCCTAGACTCTATCTCCAGGGTATTAATGTGGTATTATCCATTATATGTTTGTCTGGAAGGTTCTCTTTTACTGTGCTTTCCATTCTCTTTCACCTCCACTAAGGTCTGTCAGGTTGCCAGACACTAGCATGGCTTCAGTCACAATGTCCACAGAGTTGTCTCATTTGTCAATATAATGGAATTCAGCTGTGACCTCACGAGGTGGGTCCACTGATTATCATGATGCTCCACATCACAGAAGTCAGTCCTGGAGACACTGATACAGGTAGTGGCAGCACTAACAGAAGACTGTAACTAGGCCCAGATGCCTGTGGAATGCTGTAGGAAATGGTGGTATTTTTAGTAATAGTCGAAGTCTTTAATTAGAACCCTACTTTATGCAGTTAAAGACAAAGAACTAGCCATTGGAATTCTTGCTCTTCCAAATAAAAGAGAGCACATCTTTGAGATGCCTAGCCTCATAAAGAGGAATTTGCTGGAATTAAATAAATTCTAATGGAATCCAGACTTGAAAACACTTTAACAGAAATATAAAAGCTGGAGAAGACTAATAAGGACCAGGAAATCTCTAACTCTTTATTTAAACTAAAAGCATAGACTCAGAAAAGGACTTAGAGAAATCTGAATATTTAGAACAAATTGGGCTTAAGACAAATATAACCAAAAAGATTAGTATTTAGATGGCAAATGGTACACTAAATCATATAAAATTTCAAGTAGCTACAAATGAAACCACTCTTTTCACCTTCACCTGCAAAAAAAGCCTAAACTTCAAACAACATTAAAAAAGTACTTTGAATAAAAGTGCCAATTTTTTTGTTTGTTGGTTGGTTTGCTTTGTTTTTTTGTTTTTTACAGTGCTAGAGGTAAAACCCAGGACCTTGTGTTTACTAGCACTCTACCACTGAGCTAAATCCCCAGCCTAAAAATACCAAAGCATAAAGGTGGAAAGAGAAGAGTGAGTGAACATTAAGCAAAATGTAATGCTACAAAATTCTAAAGTGGTATACACAAATTCTAAAGTAAACAATAGAACAAATTTCTAGGGGAGCACTTGCCAAGTTGAGTAAACTGGCTACCGTTCTTGGAGAAGATGGTATCAATGCTTTGGATTTGCAATCCCATAAAACAAATGCATCAAAAAATAGATACTCCTAAGAAGTTTTGAAGAAACAGACTGGTGGCCAAGCCTCCCAAAGAGGTCTACATCCTGACCCCCAGAACCTGTGATTATATTACATAGCTAAAAGGAATTTGTAGATATAATTAATTTAAGGTTATAGAAATGGGGAAGAGTAGCCTGTATTATTCAATGGCCTATTGTAATTATACAGATCTTTATAAAAGAATGATAGGAAAGTGAGAGCCAGGAAAGGAAATGATACATTGGAAGTAGAGACTGAAGTGATGTAGCTATGAACCAAATAATTTAGGCAGCCTTGAGAAGGAAAGGAAGGAATGGATTATTTAGTATCTACTATAGAAATGCAGCCCTTTTGAATCCATGATTTTACCCGAGTAACACTGATTTCAGACCTATGATGATCAGTCTATAAAATTATGAATTTGTATTGTTTTAAGCCACTTTGTGTTAGTTTGTTATAATAGCCATAGGAAACTAATACATTTATTTTAAAACTTTTGAAGAAAAAGAAACCAAGTGAACATTAAATTAACTGAAAAAGATAAAATAATCAATATACTTAAAGTAGAAATAAAGTTTTGACACAATCAGAAAACTATAAACAGAAAGTAAAAGGCAAAAGCTCTAGAAAAATCTTCCTGTCCTTCCTCAACTGCACCAAAACAAAAAGGGGGGGATGTATTTTCATGAAATATTCAATTTAGAGTGAATTTATCACACAAAAAGATAATGGAGAATCTTTTCAAAGCAATTGAAAAGACCAGCCATGCATGCAAAGAGCTGGGTATTGTATAAAATATAAGCCAAAATCTCAGAAAAATTGGAAATAATCACTGAAAGATATCAATGTCAGTATATTTCCCTTGAGAGAAAGACTCATGATAACAGATTGAGAATACTGATGATGGAGAGTAACTATGATGACTTGAGGAAGAAAAGAGGGGAACTTCAAAGATTTTGAGTAAGAGTTTAATGTGATTATTTTGAAAACTATTCTTGTTTCCGGGATGTTCTAAAATGCACATTTAGTAGAGGTATGGGAAGATCAACAGGGGATACTCTTGAAGATCACGCCCCCATATCCTGAGGAAGAAGATTTTAAAACAGTAAGATGCTGCGAGTGAGGTTTATCAACCCAGGAGAAGGAAATGCAGCAGCTATATGCCTTGATGCTCCTCATACTGAGGACCTTCTCATTTAAATCTTCCAACTGAACAAGGAGTCTGGTCCCATAACCAGTGTACTAAAATAACACAAGACATTTTTGGCTTTGGTTTTGTTCTTGTCTTCCAAAATAATTTCATCATTTTTCTGCTTTGGCATTATTACCCCACCATTTAAGTGATTATACAAGAGCTCAAATGAAAATTTCATAAATTGTAATATTCAGGAGTTTTATTAATGTATAAATATATATTTCATCTTTATATTTATAAATATATAAAAATGTTTATAAATTTGAATCTAATCCCAAATATCCCAAATTGTTTACATTTTACTTTATAAAATATTGTAATTGTAGTGTGTATGTGTGTGTGTGTGTGTGTGTGTGTGTGTGTGTGTGTGTGTTTTAACAAGAATATTCTCTGGGCAGAAACTGAACAACTTTGTGTTTTACTTCTAAAGGAAAAATTTTCTTGATTAGTTTTCCTGTTATAGTTAGTGACTATTCAACCAAATTGAGAGTTAGACAAATACTTAAATTTTTGGAAGTGTATTTCATAGATAACACTTATTGAAAACTGAATTTCATGAGAAAATTGTTCCTTTTTCTTCTATTTCTGGAAAACATATGGATAATATTTTAATTGATGGTATTTAAAATTATTACAATAACATGAACTGTGGTAAGGGTTTCACATGAACAGTCTCAGAGGTTGAGATATTAAAACATCTAATCCTTTTGTGTATACCAAAGACAAAATTTATTCTAGCTATGATACTCATATGTTTACCTAAATACATTTTACTGTAAAAGAAACACTCAGTCATGGCTCCCATTGTACTTTTTATAAAACTCGGAATCCTCACTATGAACTGAAAAGCTCTGTGTGATCTGGACCATGGTGGGGTCCCGGCAACATCTGTCCTCAGGGCTCTGGACACCAGGATCTTCCACCAATCCCTCAAGCACCCCAGGCTCCTCTTCTCTTGGCTCACTCTGTGCCTTCATCCTGAACTGCATTTCTTCTTATTTTTTGCCTGTCTTCCAATTACAATGGACTTTAATTGAAGTTAATTCTTCCTGATTTTATTTCTTCACACCCTATGCTTTTCCAATTTTCTTGGATAATACTTATGATAATTTCTATTACAAAATTGTGTGATTATTTGTTGAACACATATCCACCCCACATCTCCATGTAGTCAGGGATTAAAACTATCCTTCATTTACTATATCCATCATTTTAATGACACCGCACGGCGAGTGCTTAGGGCATTTGGAGGAGGCATTTCTTCCTTTTGAATGTCTGTTAGGAAGGTCTTGTTGCACTAAAGATGCATAACAAACAACCTCCAACTTTCAGGGACTTATGATAACAAAGACTTGATGTTCAACTGCAGTTCTGTTCATCAGAATGCTCTCTCCTGACCTTGGCTGGATCTGCTCCCTACAGTCAAGTCGGTTTTTGTTTAAGGGCTCAGGCTAAAATTTTGAGCGGTGGCTACTTAGGCATCTTCTTCTAATGTGGCATGTCCCGAGCACAACAGGGCCAGCAGAATATAGCAGTGTGTGTGTGTGTGTGTGTGTGTGTGTGTGTGTGTGTGTGTGTGTGTTGGGGGTGGGGGGATGGGGCTGGGGATTCGACCCAGGCCCTCACACATGCTACTCAAGCTCTCCATCACTGAACTATTACCTCACCCTCACAACACACATTTTAAACCCTCAAATTGAATTGTTGTACTCTCTCATCTGCCCACATCCCACTTGTCATATAGCCCAAGTTAGTGGAGGAAGAAGGTAAATGCTGTCCATTTGTGAAAACTCCAAATGTAGGTAGTATTTTCTTAGAGGACTCCTAGCAAAACACTTCTCCCCTTGCTGTATAATGCACCCTGCTCAGCCTGTCAGACAAATATTATCTAGATAATTTGTGAAGAAATTTAAACTCATGAGAACAAATTGTTTTCCAGAATGTTTTAACCATGTACAGTGTTTGGAAGTGCTATTAGCATTAGTACAATGACTTTTTAATATTAACAATCTGCTCTGTACAAACAAGCACCTAATTTAATTTTTATGTGCCATGTTTTCCTTATGAGGATTGGATTTTTAAAGAAACCTTTAGTCATGTGTTTTGACATTTTTCACAGTTTCACTTTTAATCTGTGATATTTGCCAAATATAAGTGAACCTTTTAAGGTTGTTTTTAAATTTTTTCCAGGAATATTTTGACAAACAGTGTTCTTCATGAGGTCTTCTCTCCTTTCTCTTTCTTTGGTGCATGGTTACTGTATTCATCAGCATTTTCACAGCTAAGATCCAAACACTTGCCCGTGTAACTTAGAGGAAGGAAGATTTATTAGCTCATGACTTTCCTTGGAGATACTGGAATTCAGTCCATGTGAGGCTGGAAATGTACATCTCAGGACATGGCAAAGGGAAGCAGAGAGAAGTAGAGCAAATGGACTGCACTCATCAAGAAAGAAATCAGGAGGTGAAGGAACCATATATAATTCTGAAGGCCACACCCCCAGGATCCCGTCTTGTCCAGCCACACTTTACTGGCCTAGGCCACCACCCGGAAACCCATTACAATGAATTTATCTACTGCTGGGATTACAACCCTCATGACTCAATTACATCAACTCCAAACACCAATTTATGAGCTCTTCAAGAGCCACTCTATAGCTAACTATAACAGTTACTCAACCATTTCATGAGAGCTTATGTTCTATAAAATGTAGATATCACAATTTACTTAACCAGCTCCTCTCATTTTCATTTCATAAATAATATTGTGAAGAAGACCTTCATATATTATCAGTATTCATCATTTTTGAAAGATCTTGGGAAAAGATGGATCAAGTCCAAGAGTATTTTAAAAATGTTCGTACATATTTTATCAAATTATTATTCAGAGATGTTGTACATTCTCATAGAACTTGCAAGAGTCTTCCATGGTCCTGGACCTAAATATTAATGTTAAATATATTCTGGACTAATTTAATGGTGAATATGTCACTCATTTTAATGGCAGGTAAGGACAAGTAATGAAAAGCATTTTGAGATTTCCTTTAAAATATGTAATAGACATTTGGAAATGGAAAGACTAGGTTTTGGGGAGTGAGAGTGAAGAGGAAGGAAAGGGAACTTCACCTGAGACTGAGAAGAGGAAGCCATGGTGCAGGTTGTTCCAGCTCTGGACCATAGGCCTGGGCAGCCCTGAGCATCTCTGCTCTTTTTTCTCTCAGAAGGAAGACAAGTGGCTCCCATGAGATGACCTTCTGAGGGTCGCCCCAAAAATTTCTGGGTCCTTGATTTCCAAAGGAATCTCTGGGATTTCCCTGCAACTTGGGCTCTACTGGACAACTCAGCAGAGGAATTTGAATATATTTTGGAGGATGTAAGAAGGGGAGTTCTGAGCACTGCCAAACTCACAGATCCTGGGAACACAGATGCCACAAGTACCCACCATGCCAAAGGTGCCAACTTTTCTCTTGGCACCCGCAGCCTCTGAGTACTGGGGCACCTGTCAGGTCCTAGGCAGCTGAGATGTCCCGGAGCCAGGTTCTGGTCCAGCTCTGAGGACTCAAGCCCGCAAGAAAGAGACTCGTTGCTGGAGGAGGGGGCAGGGACAGGGAGGCGAAACTGAAGGAGAAACTTCATCTCAGGGTGCAATCTCTGTCTACTTTTCCTTCCTCTCCTAGTATAGTAGATAGAGCAGCAACCCACTTGGACAAAGGGAGGAGGGTGGCGCAGGTCAGCAGTTCAGAGGCATCTGCTGCAGGAATCCTCCCCTCCTCTCATCCTGTGCTCATGCTTCTCCAGTCCCAGCCCCTCCAAAACCCTCCAGGGCTCACTGGGGACACTCCCAGGGTCAAAAACAGGATTTGAGCTTGAATCTAATATTCAGTCTGTCTCAAGCTAGGGCATGACAGAGATGACAGCCATTCCCAGTCCCACAGGGAGGAGGATACAATTTCCCCCAGGCCCTCAGGACTGTGATTCAGAAAGCTAGCTGGACGTGGTGGTGCACACTTGTAATCCCAGTACTTGGGAGGTTGAGACAGGAGGATCTGCTTTGTAGCCAGCTTCAACTAGAGAGGAGAAGCTTTATGTAGAGAGGCTCTCTGCAACTTACTGAGACCCTGTTTCAAAATAAAGACTAATATATATAAAACCCAAGTTTTATATATATTTATATATATTTTATATATATTTATATTTAATATATATATATATTATATATATATTTATATTTATATTTATATAATATATTTATATATATTTATATATATATATATAAAACTTGGGTTTTGGCTCAGAGGTAGAATGTCCCTGGGTTCAATCCCCAGTATCACAAAAAAAAAAAAAAAAAAAAAAAAAAAGAAAGCTGACTCTGCTGTGCGTTCATCTCATTTTCTGAGGTTTTCTTAGTTGGCACTTTCTGTTAAGGTTATGTTTATGGAGGTCCACTGGACACTGGGTATGACACAGATGAGGGTGAGTAGCCACAGGAAGACTTACTTTACATTTTCCCATTTCTTCCCCTGAAATCGTTTAAGACCAAAACCATGCTGATACTGCCTAGCACTAGTCTAGCAGGATCCAAACAGGCAGCTTCAGGGTCCAGGGGTGGGATAGGAAAGGATTAGCAACAGCCCTGCAAATAATGTCAATAATGCTAACACACAAGAGGAAATAAAGCAATGTGGATGAAAATCAGAGGCTTGCTCCATGATTTTAGCTGCTTCTGTGTCGATTTGGACAAAAGTTTTCAAATGATATTTGTGCATTAAAGTCATGGCCACCAATCCAACATGCATCTGCAACCTCATCTGCATTATTAGCATTTACTCCATTACTTTCTTAAGTATAATCTTGATATATAGTATTTTGCTATTCTTCTATTTAAATACCCCTCATATCCAATTTTAAGATACAATAGGTAGTCACTGAATACAGATTTGGGAAGTGATTCACAATTGCATACCTATGTATATTATTTCTGCCACAGAGCAACAATGGGCATAACCTCAAGAATCCCAGATAGGAGCAAAATGTAGCAAGATAATTTAGGAGATATGAATTTTGAATATCCATTACATTTAGAAGTAAAATTTATTTAGCAAGCATAGTATATACCAGTGCATGTAATTTAATATTTGGCTCAAAATTTCTGTAATAATAGCAGTTGACTCTAGTTAGCTGGTGTGAGGAAGCCCCAGCATATAATCCTACCGCAGGAAGACCCATGAAGAGAGGTTTCATGGTTTATATTTTCACATGTGTCTGTTTTGTGGAACTCAAATACAAAATAAAACAAAGCAAGAAAACAAAATCACCCTCAAATTAACATATACTATCATGTCAAAATACTGTATATAGATACAGTATTTGTATGTGTGTTCATGTATATGTAGATATAATTTTATTAAAGTCAATTTGTCAAAAAAAAATCTTATGCCATAACCTTTTATCTCTTAGAATCATTAGAATCTGGTACAAATGTCAGAAAACTGTTGGTGGGTCAGATCTAAATTACTGCCTGTTTGTTTTTCTGCCAGACATCTACATATGAATTTTATATAGTCACCCTATAAGTACCATTATCCTTCAAGCAATTGTTTGGAGGTGAGAGCATTGAAGGCAACAATGGCCAACTAAAGAACAAGGTAAATTATTTCCAATGTTTTTAGATGAATAACAGATGTCATTAGTAATGCTCAGTTACTTACTGTAGGAGCCAATGTTGACTATGAAGTGACAAGAGAATCATCTTCTAGAAATAGTATGCTTGGAACAATGATAAGCAAGGATATCTTTAAAGAAGTTGAGTAAACATCAATTCAACATAAACTAAAATAAAATTTGCTAAGACATGTTTCGGCTGATACTGGAAAAAATTATGAAGCCAAAATGCTAATTTTAAAAAAATTACAAAGCATGTGAAAAATAAGTTGATAAAGGCTATGTTTACTCATTTTGTTAAGCATTGACAGATATTTGTATAAAATATTTTCATTTATTATGCGTTATTAAACCAGTATTGTCATTGGTGAATGTATTTTCTCTGGTGGACAGCTCTGAGAGAGAGAGAGAGAGAGAGAGAGAGAGAGAGAGAGAGAGATATTATAGCTGAATAATATGAACTTATCCTACCATACTCATCTAGTTGATAAGTTTAGTAATGCTTTATTGATTTTTTTTTTAGTTTAATGTGAGGACAAACTATTTTTCTGAATAAAAAAAGAGCTTGGCCTTGGCCTAAATTATTTTTTGATACAGATTTAATATGTTTCTTAATGAATTCAACCAGAAATTATAAGGCAATACAATGTTGATATGGAGAAGTTATACCTCAATACATCATTTTGACAAGTAATGTCAAGTTGTTCTATTTATTTCTTGTATTGCCAAAGTTAAAATAAGAATATCTCTATCTTTACAGTTATTTGGAGCACAATTATTTTCCAAGATCAAGCTACAGCTTCTACTGCATTTTTCTCATCTTAATACAAGGACAAAATGAAATTTCCATATTTTAGAATTTGTTTAACTTTCCAACTGAGATAGTACCACATAACTTTTAATATAGAAATGATTGCTCTACAATGCAATGACATCATAAAAGACAAATATCCAAGAAAAAGTAGAATTCTATAAATGTCTTTGAAGGAATAAATATGTGTAGTTAAAATTATATATAGCAGATTTTTCGCAGTATCTGGTAATGTCTCTGTAGAATAGGACATTTTCAAAGATGAATTCTGTAAGATCTCATTTCAGATCGGTATTAACAGATGAGCATTTACAATAATTTATGAGGAGGAAGACTTATTTTTATTCTTTATGAAATGAAATTTTATTAAAATAGTTTCCTAATTGGACTTGTTCTTGTATTTTGAATTTCATCTATAAAAACATAGCAAGCTTTTTTTCCTTCGTGATATGTATATCTACATAACATCCTCAATCTTGCGTTTTAGTCTATAAAACCTAAAATATTTAATGTATCATTTGGTTCTTAACATAAAAATTTACTGACTCCTGATCTATTTGAAAACAAAAGAGTGAATAAGTGCTCTAACATCTTTCCTGGAAGCGCTCTTCTTACTTGGTTGCTGTTGATAATCGTGAGTAAATTTTATTAAAAAGTCTACTATACTAGAAAGATACGATACAGATCCAGTTGATATTTAAGGATTTGGCATTTGATGTATGAGCACATAAAATAATGAGAGTAAATAATATTGCTTGAAATAAAATATTAATTGATGCAAAATTATTTATTACTGATGTTTGTTACAATAAGCTTCTGTGCCATGAAGAAGTACTCTGTAAAAGTTATCTACATCCTTCTCATTGGACTTCTTTCAATCAGAGTTTAATATCCATTACTATTCATGAGTAGACTGTGCACAAAAAAAGCAGTATTGATCTACAACAATCATTGAATTGTGACAACGTGCCTCTATGTTTCCTATGAAGTTGTTGTGGGCACATTCCTGTAACAAAACCGCTTCACAAAGATGACTCCTACCCAAGATATAATTATTGATTTTTTGTAATGGAAAAAAATCTATAGCTGAGTGCACACCTATAATACCAAGCATCTTTGGAGGGTAAGGAAGAAGAATCGTAAATCTGAGGCCAGCGTGGGTGATTTAGACCCTGTCTCAAAATAAAAAAGGCCAGAGATAAGAGTTCAGTGGTAGAGAACCCCTAGGCTTAATCCCAATACTACTAAAAACAAAAATCTACTATTTTGTATTAAAAATCTGTTACTAGTATAGGATGTAATAAAATAATTTATATAATGATTTTAGCAAACTAATCCACATGTCCTGAGCATTGGTGTGTGTGTCTGTGTGTGTAGTAATATATATATATATAATTATAATATATAATATATAATACAAATAATGATATATACATATAATAATATTTTCCTTGAAAATCATTCACTTTTTGCAATACCCAAGAGGACAGAAGTTACTTTTTCTTTTGCAGTTTGTTTTATCTCTTTTGGATATGGAAACTCATGAGAAGCAGTTTCCTAAAACAAATTCTGATTTTTAGTTTTGTAATGTATATATTTATATATGTTTAGTTTACTGCACAGATATAGACTCTCCAACTGCATGGCATATACCATAAAATGAAAATTTCCTAAATCTTTAGTAATAGAAATAAATTTCTTCTTTGCTTTGTCAATTTCACACTTAAAAATGGTACATTATTTTTCTTATCAGTGTCTATGCTTATATGCTCATTTTTAGGCCTTTTAACTTTAAAAATTAATTTCACATGCTAGGTAATTTAAATGCACACAGAAACATCAGACAAGTGAGAAATTCAAGGACTTCATTGTATATTCACTCATTCATTAAACTTATATTTACTAAATATCAATAAAGTACCCAACACTGAATATCAAATGCCAAATAAAACTGAGCAAAGCTATTGTACCACCTCATTTTATTCAATGAGGCACTGATTTTATAAGTTTCATAAAATGGAGCTAAATAGGTTATTCTTTTAATGAGAACTCAAGTATAATTATTTATTTTAAATATTTAACATTTTTTTATTTATTTCCCCAACATAGAATAATTACTCTATAAGAGAAAGTCATTGTTTATCTTCTTTCCTCAGTTTTACTTCTTCTCATCTTTCAAAATAAGAATATAAAGTCAAATTTTTTTCTAAAGAATTTCATAAACTGGCCTTTGCTTTAAACTTAGCTTTTGCAGTGTATTCTTATTCCAGGAAGATAAATATGCATAATATACTTTAAATTGCATCATATTTTATGAGATCTCAGGGGATTAATTCTTACATGAACCAAACATTATTGCATAATTATTACTTCAGATAGCTCAAAGATGACTAATTAAATGTACATAAAATGTATTTCTCAGTAAAAAAAAATACAATGTCTCAATTTCTATTCCCTCTTGAAAGTGTTTGTATCTTCTGCAGAAGAGGAAATTTTAAGGAGCAAGTATCACAGCAACTGAGCTCATGATTTAGCATTAATATTTCATAGTACAATTGAGGTACAAGGTTAATTAGAGAAATGTCAAAATCTCCTAAGTAATTGTGACTCAATTTCAACTTGCAAAGTGATGTATAAAACTACATGGAAAATGATTTATATTTGTATGTTTCTTTTATTTATTTGAACATTTCATTATTAATTTAGAATTATTTCACAGAGACTTGTATTAAAAGAAAAAAGAATTTAAAAAGCTATTCATTTGCTCACTAAATTTGTAAATTTTATAAGAAATTTGTGCTCAATTCTAGTTCTCTAGATATTCACAACTTCATTCTAAAATGAATCACAAATCTCATCCATTTGCTTACTTGTAATGCACTATTCCTAAACTACTGTCTAATAAAGTTTTCACCAGCTTAGTTATTTATATTCTATTTTAACAACACAAACAAATATACAATAAACAAAAACAATTAAAAAGAAAACAGATCTCCTTTACTTGGTCTGAGAATGAGAGTAATTTACTGATAGATGAAAGATACAAGGCTAGTGATCTTTAATATAGTAGTCTATCACAGATTTTTCCTACCCACACTTTTGTGTTAACATGCCATTTGTTTGTAGAATTTTTAGTAATTCTTTTTAGGAATGACAATGATAGTAACAAACTTACTTAATACACTAATTTATATTAAATTTATTGTTGGCATATGTCCTTTCTGTCTCCTTATCTTTTTTTTTTTTTTTTTTTTTTTTTTTTTTTTTTTTTTTTTTTTTTTTTTTTTTTTTTTTTTTTTTTTTTTTTTTTTTTTTTTTTTTTTTTTTTTTTTTTTTTTTTTTTTTTTTTTTTTTTTTTTTGCTTTGCTATTAACTCATCTTTTAAATACAAAGGTCCAGTAACTATGGCAGTGTGGGAGGCAAACACAGTGTCCCTCACCAATAATTCCAATATGAATCCCAAGTAAGCCAGGTATAGTGGCACATACATATAATCCCAATACTTGGGAGACTAAGACAGGAGGATCACAGGTTCAAAGCCAGCCTTAGCAATTTAGTAAGGCTTCCACAACTTAGCAACCCTGTTTCCAAAATATAAAATAAAATAATATAATAAAACAGGGCTATGGTGCAGCTCAGAGGTAGAACACCCCTGGGATTGAACCCCAGCACCACACACACACACACACACACACACACACACACACACACACATGAATCACAGGCAAAATTCTCCCTTAACCAAAGATGAGTTGAGTATACAAAGTACTTTAGGATGTGGTTTTCATTAACAGTGATACAGTGATATTGTGTTTTTCCTGTTATGGTTTTTGAAAGTTATTGTTAGTTTATTTTCAAAATATTCCTATAGAAAAGGGCATGGAAATAACTTTTTTCTAAATTCTACTAGGGGGTGATTTGTGTCATGATTGCATGCAAAACAAAGCTTCATATTAGTAAGTCTGTGCTTTTAAATACGTGAACCTTTGAGTTACGACTATCTAAAGTGTTTAGATGATTCAAACTTTCTATGAATTTGACTTCTTTTCAATAAATTTATTTTCTGAAATCTATATCAACCAGTGTCTAATGCAAAAGCTTTGTAGCATATTGATGTCTGCAATTTAAAAATAATTTCCTATCCTTTCCAGACAATTGCTCACAAATAACAGGCCATTCTGGGAAAACAATATAAAATGGAATAGCAACATACATAGAAGAAATTCCCCAAATAGTAATAGTATTAACAGATTCAAATTTTCTAGCTTTTTATTTTTCATTAGAGGTGAGAGAACTTTCTTTCATAACCTTTTGTAAACTATACATTCATTTCCCCTTGGTTATGATTCTTCCTTCCAATAAATACAGTGACAAGAAACCTAGATCTAAATGTTATTGAAAGAATTAGGCATATTGTCTTCACTTCAGTTAAGTAACTTACACAATACCTAGGAATACGCATGATGTTAGGTTGCTGACTGAATTAATAAACTATTAAAAGTTAATGAAAGATTTTGTTACAGAGAAAAACTAAAAATTGCTGTATTTCTTTAAGCAATGAAAACCATACATGCTAAAAGGTATTTTTGCTTTGTTTATCAGCACTATATCCTCTCCTTCCTTTGATAATCATGACCCCCTAGGCTTGGAGTTGCAGTGGCAATAGAATCTGGCCACTGGAAATAATGATGCAATATTAAACACTATAAACCCCACACAGGGAGATTACGGGACATATGTAACTCCTCGTAATCTATCAGGAAAGTTCTATTTAAACGGATCTGGAGCACTGGTGGTGTGCTGGCACTAAGGAAGTCTTGGATTTTTATGCTATATCCTTCCCCAGTGCCTATCTTTAATAGTCAAGAAAAAAAAAAGAAAACAACAAAAACAAATTTAATATACTATGTCAAAAGGAGAAAAGAAAAATAAACATATCTTATCCAATAATAATCTACTTAATACTAGATAGCCTTAACTCTAAATAAGAAAATGCAGGATATTAAAGAATAAACAGCAGTACCCAAACTAGAAGGGAAAAATTCTATTAACAAGTGTAGACTGTTTGGGTATAGAAATGTGCTTTCTGGGCCAGCAGTATCCCTATTACCTGGGATCCTTATAGAAATAAAGAATTTCAGATATCAACCCAAACATATTAATTCACAACCTGACCTTGAACAAGATCTCTAGGAAATTAGCAAATAAAAATTTAAATTAATGTCACCGACTTGAATTTCCCATATCTAAAGAAGCTGCTTAATTGTGAGAAAAATTCATCCCAAAGTTTATTAGCTTTAATGTGTGAACATAGAATCATATTCTGTCAACACTATTGGTAATAAAATACATTAGCTCATCTAGTCTGTATTTGAATATTTTACAATGAGCTCACATAAAATGAACTAAACAGTCTGGAGTGGTGGCACATTCCTATAATCCCAGTACTTGGGAGGCTGAGACAGGAGCATAACAGGTTCAACTCCAGCCTCAGCAATTTAGCAAGGCCCTCAGCAGCGTAGTGAAACCCTGTTTTGAAAAAAAAAAAATAGGGATGGGATTGCAGCTCAGAGGTAGAATGCCCCTGAGTTCAATCCCTAGTATCACACACACACACACACACACACACACACACACACACACACACACACAATTTTCATAAAAAAATAAGCAAACCTTATTCTACTGTACAATTTTGAAACCAACATTAATAATGATAAAAGCTTGAATATTTCAATATCCCTTGGAGATAATACCACATATTGTTTGTATTCTTGTGCAATTTTACAAAAAGAAACAAAATTTAAATTGAAAACAATTAAAAATAAAGGCATACCTTATAACATTTTTAGGAATAAAAGAAATTGAAACTCCCCCAACCCCACATACACATACGCACAAAAATCAGTTTGAAATAACTTTTCCATCTTTTGTGGATAAGAAGTAGGAACATTGAACAATTTTCTACTGTGTATTCAAGTATAAAAAGCAAGATATTACCAAAAGTCATTATTATAATTAGCCATATACATGTTATTTCCTAGGTATGCTGATTCTAATGGATTTATTTTCCATGGTTTACTTCTTTACTATTGCCAAAAAAAGATAATTCAAAAAGAGCTATTTTAGGTGAATTTGATAAATAGCCCTCACTTCTTTGCAAAGCTGGAATTATAAGAGCATAGATGGATATTCTACAATGAAAATAAACAAAGCCTTGATATGGTTTATGCAAGAGTCTCTCAACTAAATTATTTAGACAAGAGATTCTGTGGAAGAAAACAGAACAAAGGCAAAGTCCTTCAGTGTATAATGTCATACAGAGAATAAATCAATATATCCTAAGACTTTAATGCCAAGCAAGTGTTTTGTAAAATTACATGGGAAGATGGCTCAAGAGGAATCTTGGTACATGGACTATAGTCACAAATTCTTGGGTGATAATTTGTTACAAGTAACTGAGTGTTAATAAAGAAAAGATAATTAAATGGAGGCATTTTGTATTATCTTGCTGTTAATTAGTACACCAAGTTATGGTTGAACTACTTCTTCATGATTCTCTTCTGTATTAATAAAATTACATTCAGAGGGTAAAATCCCATTGAGTTGGTTAAACTCTACGTATCTGATGTGAGCAGAAATTATCTACAGAGATAAATTGGACTTATATACCCAAATTAAGTAAAAGTCAAATATATATCATCTATTCTAGACATCAAATCAAAAGAAAAACACTGTGCCCAAATATCCATAAATTTGTTTTATGTGTTGTAAGTTGTGATAATATATAATATTTGAAGTTTAATGAATAATTTTGTCCCTAAATTTCATTTTTAATAAATTACATAGACGAAAGAAACTATTTTAGTTAATTACTTTGTTTATTGTTTTCTGTATTTCATGTAATGTAGCAAATGTTTTGCATCCATCATCTTACACAGTATTTACAAAAATTCTTTGGGCTATCAATTACTCCATTTTACAAATGAGGAAAATAGAATAATGAAAGACTGGTAAACTGAATTCATGTACTTCAAATATAGTAAAATTCAAATGACTTAGAACTCAAATGAAACATGATAGTATGAATACAAATGCTTTTCACATGTAAATATACCCAGATAAATTATATGTACATGCTATTATGAGAATTTCTACAACCTTTATCCTCATAAATTTTCCTATAAAATTCTTTTTTTAAGGAGCATAGTAAAATATTCTGCTTCTTAAAATTTACTTCACTCTTTCCCTGTGACTAAAATGATTAAGATTTCCTTGAGATATTATAATTGCCTAGAGAGAATTGATGGGCAAACATGCCATGTTCCTCACAAAAAGAAATAAACTGAGCACAAAGAGGCCACCACTGGAGGCCACTGCTGGTTGTTAAGAGAATTTTCAGGATAATATAAGCAGATTGTTGGTTGCTTACATTTGGCAGGAGAAGGCAGAAAATCTAGAACATTTTTCAAGGAGCACAGCAGTGATGGGAAGCAGGTAGGCAGTTGTCTAGAGAGGTATCCTAGATTAATTTCTTTTAAAAATTAAATACACACAAAGTGCTGTGTGCATGTAAGTTTATATCACTCTGAACCTCATTATGATGTGTAATTACAATGCACAATAAAATTATATTAAAAAATTAAAAAACAGATACAAAGATATTGATTAGCATGTGTAAATTCAAGGAAAGACAGATCACAAAAAAGAAGATTTTGATGAGTCTCCTCACCAAAAGGAAATAAATGCAATTGAGGGAAAAAAGAAAAGAAAAAAAAATGTAATTGATGAGAAAGGGCAGAGGAAGAGCAAGAAAAGGGATAAAGACCAGAGACATAGGTTTTAGGTTTAGGAAATAGGAGGTATATTTTTACCAAGCTAGAATTTAAGAAAAAAATGGTAATAATGGTAAAAAACACAAAGTCACTGCCTTTTATAGATTAATCTTAAGAAATTATAGTTGATGGCACAAGTTTAAATATATAAAGAAATCCGACAACTTATTACAAAGGCAAGTAGCCCAATTTAAAAATTAGCAAAAGATATGAACAGATACTTCACCAAAGGAAATATAAAGATGGCTAATAAACACCTAATAGGCACTTAAAATATTCAGTATCTTTAACTTTGGGAGAAATAAAAAGTAAGATCATGATGAGTAGAATGGCTAAAAATATTATGACAATACTAAGTGTTGTTGAAGATGCGGAGCAACTGAAACTTTTGTGCTTTGCTGCTGCTGATGGAAATATAGTAAAGACACTGGAAAGTAGTTTGTCAGTGTTTTAAAAAGTGAATATGCACTTATTATACAACCCAGAGACTCCACTATTGGGTATTTATCTTAGAGAAGTAAAAACTCATATTTATATAGGAACAAATTTTTATGTGGTCCTATTTATAAGCACCCTAAAATGGAAACAACCCAAATGTCCTCCCATATATAAACTATGGAATGTTCATACATCAGATATTATTCAGCAATAGAAAGAATCAAACTGTTGATATCTTGGATAAACTTCAAGAATCAAACTGTTACATCTTGGATGAACTTCAAGACATTGTGTTGAGTGAAAGAAGATAGTGTCAGAAGGTTATATAGTCTATGATTTTATTTAGACATCATTGCCAAAAATGTATAGTTGGTGATGGAGAACAGATCAATAGTTTCGGGCTTAAGAGATGGGGAGGTATACCTATAAAGGAATAGTGCAGCAGATTGGGGGGAGTCCTAGAACTCTTTTGTATCCTGATTATGGTGGTAATGGTGGTAGTCACCCAAACACACATACACATACACACACACTCACACACACACGCACAAAACAATATGTAAAAAAAGGATTTTTACTCAAGTTAAAAATATGTTTTGGGACTGACCTGAATGAAAGAACATAAAGTAACAGCTAAATTTCTATATATGGTAAAAAAAGATTTTGTACATTATCTTATGATTATTTGGTAAAACTCTGGGAAACTTGAAAAGAAGATGAAAGGGAAAAGTTCAGGAGGAAAAAAAGAAGTCAGCAATTAGGGCCAGGCCAGGGCCTCTGAAGAAATTTACTCAGTGAAAATGTTCTACTTCAAGAATGACCAACAAAATAATATCAGATTGCAAGTTAAAAAAAATTTTTAGTGGTATTTTCTATTACTTCCCAATATTCAATGAAAATTCTGTTTTAAACAAAAGTTTTTTGTTAGAGATGCTTTGATGAACATAAAAGAAATGATCTCTGTTCACTTTAGAAGCTGCTGATTTCATGTGCAATAAGAACAGCAGCAGAAGGAAGTGATAGGAAGAGAGAGGGTTGAGAATACAGAGCAGCAGAAATGGCATGAAAAGTCACCACTCCCTTATAGAATCTTCCACAATGTGGTGATGGGCATGGCATCTCCCAGAAAATGAGATTTACGTCACATTAAGGAAAAGGTAATGACCCAAAAAAGTTAGAGGGCTTGTTTGGGAACATTTGGGTTAACACAAATATAATTTAAAAATCTAATGCTGAGGTGCTTTCTGCCAATTTTACCAGTGACAATTACTGTTTGGAAACTTCATAAACATCAATACCATAATTTAAATCATTTGGTACCTAAACACCTTTTGTAGAAGAAATTTTTCTGTGAAGTCAAATATGCCCCAGTGAAACTATATTATTAGATTTGAGTCTAGCAATCATAGCATTTAGTTTTCTATACCTTTACAACTCTCACACTTACCTTTTTATTGAAACATCTTTTAACTTCCTATGAAGATCTATGTGAACATCTAGTAAGAGATTGAAGATAGTGTCTTTCTTCATGTGCTGACCTTTGTAACTGTTGTCCTTGGGTGGCTTGTGACTTTCTAGGCACAAAACCTTCCTCAAACCAGTAATTGCCTCAGAATATACTGGAATATTTATATCATTCTAGTGCTGTTCATTGCAACATCTCATTCAAAGTGCACAAAGGAAAACGATAGGGTCATTTCTAGGCAGTCACAACAGAACAAAGAAGTATGCTAGATTCTGAGAAGCTCTTCAATCTGTGACCAGCACAACCTTTTGGTTTTATTGTTAAGAAAAACAGGTAGTAATATAGAATGCTCTATTTTTACTATTATCCTGGCAAGAATATAACTTTTACAAACTGTATTGGCTCTTATTTCACTTTTATTTGCTTATTTTGAAATGACATATTTTCTTCTATCATTTGCCCTCTATTTCTTTTTGTTAGGAAAAGCATCCTTACTCTTCTAGGGAACAATATGTTTTGGAGATAGTTGTGTCTTCCAGGCCCTTCATAACAAAACACCATACACTGAATAACTTAAATAACTGCAATGTATATTCTCATGACTCTGGAAGCCAACAGCTCAAGTTCAAGGTACCATCAGTGTTGGTTTTTGGTGGGGGCCATCTTCCTGGCTTGCAAAGGCCACCTCCTTACCATGTCCTGACATAGCCTTTCCTCCATAGGCAAAAGGCAGGGTGGGGTGGGGAGAGGTCCTGGTGTCTTTTTAATTCCTATAAGGACAGCAGTGGAGTCTTAATAAGATCTCACCTTTGTCACTTGATCAATCGCATTGCTTCCCTAAAGACCCAGTCTCCAAATGCAGTCACACTGGGGATTAGGGCTTAAATATATACATTGGAGGAGCAGGGAATGAGGACACAGTCAATTTGTAATACTTGGTTTCTGATGCCTTCCTTATTTTTAGAATGATTTAAACCATTATTTTATGGAGAACTTTGCACCAGGACAGAATTTATTGCCACAAGAATTTCTTTGATTTTTTGTTTGTTTGCTTGTTTACATGATAATCTCTTTTACTGAAGTTGTGTTTGTTTCTTTTTCAGTATAATTATGTTCAGAAGAACCTTTGAGTTTTCACTCACTGATTTAGGGATGCTCTGGCACTCAAACATAACTTGTTTCTTGAATTAAATCACATTGCCCTTTAATGTCTTGGATTTAAAATCAATAGAATGGCAAAAAATACAAGCATGCACCATGTATTTCCCTCATATGAACAGTGATACAAGAAAGAAAATATTTTACTTATGTGATTTGAATATTTGGGCAGCAGAGCAAGCACTGAGACAAGCAAACTGTAGCGAAAAGGAAAATGTATACTATAAAGGCAAAGTAAGAAAGAAAAAATAAAAAGGGAGAAAAATCTCAATGTATGGGTTAACTAATTAGTTGAAAGTATGGTAACAGCTCATTGGGCAATTTTGTAATCAGATGAGCCCAAGGGATGAATATGATCACGTTTATAACAGTTCATTTTCTTTGAATGCAGCTGTAGACAATGCCCCAGGAGATTCTTGAAGCAATGAAACTACAGCAACTGCTTGATTAATAACATATTTAATCCCTAAAATCCAAGAACAGCAAAGCATATTGTTATGCCTAGAAGGGTCTCCATAGACGTTATAGAGATGCTTCTAGAGAGAAAGTGAAGTAGCTGAACACCTTTTAAGAAAGACCATTTAATTGTATTCCCTTCTTAAAGATTGTCTTTTAGAAGTTTTTTTCCTCTTTCCGTTTTTTTCTTTGTATACAAGTTTCTAGGGTTAAACTATGCTGTGATTGCTATAATTGTAATTTCTCCCCCAGTGATTTTATAGCCAACTAGGGAACATTAGCACCCACTGATTCCTTGTGGGAAATTATCTATTTAAAGATACTCGCTTCCATTGAATCCTTTATTTTTTTTTTAAGTGCTTCACTCCATTATTTTATTATGGAAAAATCTGCACAAAGGCAGAATTGGAGCTTCCAAAGAATTCACTTGTCTCTCTCTATTTATTCTTCGCTGGAAGTCATAAGCCTTTGTTGATAGCAGCCCAGATGGGTGCTAGGGAAGCAATTATGATTAAAAACATGATGGAAATTCAGTGAGCTACAGGACATCTGCAAATATCAAGCACTTTTGGTAAGGGCCTAATCCCCCATTCATTCATGACTTCTTTCTTGAAATTATCTATTTCTCAGTAATTATTGGTTATTAAATACATATATTTAGCCAATTCTTTGTGTGGCACACAGATATATTCTGATTCAGCTGTTTGAACAGTGATATATTTTGGTTAGACATAGAACATCTGACATTTTCTAACAATCTCTTTTCCTTCCATTGAAGGCAATTTATATAAAAAGAGTGCAGTAGAACTGGAGCTGTAACTTAGTGATAAAGTGCTTACCTTGCATACACAAGGCCCTGGATTTGATCCTGTGTGTAGCACAGACTGTACCCCCCTTGAAGTCAATCCTGTGGCGTGGAAGAGTTCAGTGTGGGACATGTTCCTTTTTATTTGCTAGAGATATTGTGGAAGTGAACTTATTAAACATAATAGAAAGAAGTATGTGGTCTTTCTTAGATCAAAAATGATCTATTTATTTGTATGTTATGCATAATACTCACTAAATAAATGTTTATGACTTTTCCACTCTAATCTTTACCTTTCTCTGAATATGTACTTAATATTATCAGGCATTGTCCTCTCAGTATTAAATATCCTAAAAGATGAGATCTCAGATCACCCAATCCAGACATTTCTGACTATTGCTTTAGAAAGACCTCCACAAAATTTCTTGTTTGACACACACACAACAAATTTAAATTTAAACCAATTCTTCCAAGCCTCTAACACTTCTGATGAAGTTTTGGAGTTTTAATCTCAGTATAGTGATTATTAATCTTTTTGGTGGGGAAGGGGAGGGACAAGTTCCTAGAACCCTATCAGAATAAAATGAGAATTCAAAGCATTCTCCACAGAAAAAAATGTACATACACATAAAACAGAATACAATCTCAAGGTGGTCTGAGGGTCCATGACACCTTTAAGCTTTCCACAGGCCCCAGATTGAGGACTCTACAGGAATCCAAAGATATATTTGTTTAGTACAGGGAACATAAATGTTCCAATTTTAATTTGAAATGTATGAATTCCAAGAAGTTATATAACTTAATAAATTATCCTTTACCATTGCAAATATCACAAAGGGAAAACTTTCAATCGATTTGATTTCACAGCCATGCGTGAATATTAATTTCAGCCCTGTCACATCTACCATTCTGCAGAGCAGAGATGAGACTATCCTGCCAGCATTCAAGGCAAGGCATCTACCATTGTGACAAATAGTGAAAACAAGCCACAGAGGAGCCGACTGCCCCAAACCAATCAGAGCCTGAGCCTTTATGTCTAAGAGATTAGTGCAATGATCCTGATATCTGTATGTTGTACTGATTTCCCTGTCTCTATGGACTTGATCTAGAAGCTATTTGAGGTTTTCAAATATATGTCAAAATACAAACGACTTGAAAGCCCCATGACTTTGACTATTTACAGGTAATATCCTTAAATATTTATGTCTTAAACATTATTCATTCTGCTTGTGTAAAATACATCTAAAGGTCTGTAATTAACAGAGTGAAAATTATACTTTTAAGTTTTTTCTGTTTATGTAATGCATCAGCCCTACTAAGATTTTCATTTCCTCAACATATTTATGGAGTATCTTTTTAGAATTAGTTCATGTTCTATGGACATGTATGTCACAATCACTGTGAACTACATTGTGATGTGAGACTATAATAAATGAATAAAATATAAAAAAGAATTAGTTAATGTTTAGATTGCCTATAACAGATGACTCTCACTAAATAAAATGCATAATATCTTTCACTTATATGTTGTGTAATTCTCATAACACATACACCATTACCTGATCCAGCATGAATGTGCTTTTTAAAAATGTTACACAAAATAATGTAACATAATAAGAAAATGTTTTAGGATATTATTGTGTCAGTGGTTTAAATAATTTCCAATAATAAATACTAATGATCTCTGTGATGAGTTGTTTTAGGGGTGTTATATTTTAAAACATGCTGAAAATGGACAATCTAATTCAACTTTCTATGAGATTTTAAAGTTTTTGTTCCCAGTATATAAAACAGCACATGAATTCTATCATCCACATTACCCTTTGTGGAAATGGTTAAGAAACTTTCCGGGGGATTGATATTAAATTGAAAAAAAGTCATTAATTTTACTAAAAATTCTATACAACTTCTCAAAGAAAGTTACAGATATGGTATAGGTGTAATTTTTAAATCCTCTTATTTCAGTAGTCTGAGGTCATACATTCAAAATCATCACTTTATGCTACATAGGAAAAAATTCAGTTCTTCTTCTTTTGAGAAACATTTGTTTGAACTCTTGAAGCTCACAAATTTAGAATTAGAGCTTACAATAATAAGCTCAAAATAAGTGTATCACTGAATTCCAAAATGAAATAAAATTAAATGGTGTTTTTGTCTTTTTAAATATATTTTTATTGGTTCATTGTAATCACACATCATAATGAAGATCAGAGTGATAGGGCTATACATGCAAATAGCACTTGATGAAATGGTGCTTTGTTTTTTTTTCAAGGTTTATCTTCATCATTTTCAGAAAGATAAATCTCAAAAAAGTTTTGATGTTTTAAACTTCTACTGCTGATCTATCACAGTATATGTTCTTTAGATAATACATCTTTCCTTTAAAGCAATAACACCTCAAATATATCAAAAGCATAATATATGCCTGCTGTCATACAAATACATTACATGTGTAATCTCATTTATTTATCCAGATGGCATTAGGAGGGGAGTGATGTTGTCACTTTATAAATGAAGGGGATGAGGCTTTCGGTGGCTAAGTACCTCATGCCGATGGCAGAATTGAGATCTCAGCTGCACTCCTACTGAGTCTAAGTTCTGAGCCCTTCCCATACATCCATCACAGCATCACCATCTTAAACAGTTTCCCTAGTTCCATAATTTGTGAAGTGTAGCACAAAATGTAAAAAAATTGGTCTCTTACTAAATAAAGGTCGCATGCCATTGTAGTTACACGTGTAGTATGTGAGACCAGACTGCCTGCATTGGATTCCTGCCCCTACTGTGCAGTGGTCTAAGTCACTTAATTCTCAGCTTATCATTTTCTACACCATGAAAGCAGAATAATCAAGTGCTAATTTCAAAGACATTATAGGTATGAAATGAAAGCCACTGAACAACACATGGAAATCACTGAAAAGGAGGTTTAGCACACAAGTATTCAATATATGTGAACAATGTAATGACTGTTAATGCTTGCTATAGTTCATATTTCCTTGTTACAAAGAAATGAACATTTTTATCAGATACAAATCATATTTCATGTCTTTTAAACTCTTCTAAAATGCAGTTCCTGGTATATGAAGCTAAATGTTCAGACTATCTTTCACATCATCCTCCAAAGCAATAAACTATATACATTTTTCCTAGAAACTACCATTTAATTTTTTAAAAGCCCAGTCTATGAAAATTCTACTGAAAGACTAACATATTAACAAAGAGAAAGAGCGGGGCGGGGGGGGGGGGGGGGGGGGGGGGGGAGAGAGAGAGAGAGAGAGAGAGAGAGAGAGAGAGAGAGAGAGAGAGAGAGAGAGAATGAACGAATATGAATAAAGCCCTGGAAGCTGGAGGTTTGTTTCACCTCCATGAGCAAACACAATATCGCCTCCTTCACAGACACACTGCCAACACCTTTCCCTTTGTACTGGTTGTACCAAGCTGTTTACCATATGGGTGTTATTTAGCCATTACAATTGCCCAGGACTGAACTGAATGGCACCCACACACACACAAATGTCCACACATTTTGTAACTTGAAAAATTAAATAATAGTTATTACTGTTCCGGATGAAAGACAAGCATGCTACCTTTTCATTTCACTTACTATGCCTAGCAACATAGCCAATAAACCTCTTTTCAAGATTCTATATTAAACTACTCACAATTTTATATGATATTCTAAGTTAATATCACTATTTTTGTTTTTGCTTGCACTGTTACAAAACATAAATAATTAGCAGAGGGATCTAATGTCAACTTTCTAAGCAATTAAATTCATATTATTTTAATGGTATATGACTGGACTACTAGACTCTACCTTCTTTAGAATAGTTATGCTATCTTGTCAAAGTAGATCATCAATACCTGTTTATTAAACAGAATTCTAAATGGTCAATAAGCCTACAAAATGGCATATAAAGAGAAATTGGCAATTGAGTAATGGAAAATTTAAATTTCAAGTATATGAAATTTAACTTAAGAAGAATCAGTATGTTTTAAACTCATATGCTGAATTTTTATCTTGAATGTATTAAAAATAGGAATCTTCTTTAAAAGAACCATAGAATTTTTGAATAGAAAGGACCACGGAAGGTATATATATATATATTTTATTATTAGTTGTCCCATACATGGTATGGCAGAGTGGAAAGAATAAAGTGCAAATAGGAATGGAGATCATGGACTGATTTTCGTGAAGTCATTTCACCTTTTTGGATATTTGGGGCATTTCTATAAAATAAAATATTTGAGCCAATAATCTCTGAGTCCTTTTAAATCTCTAAGTTTTTACCTAACCTCTAGATTTCACTCTAATAGTGGGACACACCATTTTTAAGTCTGCTGGGAAGCTCAAATTTTGAGAATATTTCTTGGCTTCTTCTTTTTTGTGTCCTTTGGTTCAGTTTCTGTTAGTGACTCGGGAAACACCAGGTTGACTCTATATTCTAGAGCTTTTTAAATACCTCATCTTTTTTTAAAATAAAATACATTTTAAATTAAAATGTAATACATCTACTTAATGAAAATGCATGGGTTGCATTGAGTGAAATACGGAATTTAATTAATTAATGTATTTATTTATTTATTTACTTATTTTTGCAGTACTGGGGATTGAACTCAGGGGCATTCTACCTCCAAGCTATACCTCTAGCCCTATTTTTTTTATTCTTTATTTTGAAACAGAGTTTCACTAAGTTGCAGAGTGCCTTACTAGGTAGCTGAGGCTGGCTGTGAACCCGAATCCTCCTGTCTCAGCCTCCCAAATGCTGGGATTACAATCGTGCGCCACCATGCCTGGCTTTTAATTTAATTTTATTTTATCCTATTTTATTTTATAGTACTGGGGACTGAACCCAGGGGCATTCTATCTCTGAGCTATACCCCAGCCCTTTTTATTTTTATTTTTTATTAGTTTTTTATTTTTTGAAACAGGGTCTTGCTAGGTTGCTGAGGACCTCATCAAGCAGCTGGGCTCTCTTGAACCTGAAATTCTCTTGTCTCAGCCTCCCAAGTACTGGAATTACAAATGTGTACCATCATACCTGGAGAAACACTGAATTTGGATGATGAGATTTTTATTGGGGCCCAGAAAAAAAAAAGACCATTTATTCATTTACTCAAACATTTCATCTTCTTCAAACACATATTTATTTTGCAAAGGCTTCAGAATAATTACACAAAAATACACAACTGAGCAATCATCCGCTTTTTATACTCTCTTTATGCCTCTTCAATGGCTTTACCAAAATCCCAAGTTGCTAATATTTCACAGGTGAACTGATTACCTAACTCTAGCTTGCTGTACTTTCTACTCCCCACCTCACAGTTTGGGATCAAGCACTGAATTATTTCTGGCTCCTTAGCCCAAAGTGTTTTTTTTTTTTTTTTTTTACTTCCATTCACTATTTGAAGCTGTAGTAATTTATATTCATAGTTGAAGCTGCTACCAAAGCATTGCCTATAGGGAAGGCTTCTCTGGTGTCCTTAATGTCTCCCTATGAGATTAGAGTCTCTCTTTATGGTCCCATATTATCCAGTGCAAATATGCATGCCATTTACAAATACCACTCCTGGTAGATTCTTCTCCTCCAGTAGATTTTTGAGATAGTTGAGACTAAGAACATTGTCTTACTCATCTCCACACCCCTCCTGCTCAGCACAATGCTTGGCATACAGCAAGCTGTTAATAACTTGTGCTAAAAACACAAGCGTATATTAAATAGGGCAAATTGCCATTATGTGATAGCTTTTGATTAATGTATATAGGAAATATCATCACTCTGTTCAGAATCTGTAAGCAGGACACTAAAACAATAAAAATAGGTGCCTATTTATATTGCCAGATAATTTGACACTTCACTTGAAGAAACATTGTGACACATGGCGGATGTTTATCACAATCATGTACAATGTTCCAGTTCCAAAGAGCATGGCAAGTGATGCAACTTGAAGGTGGGAGGAAAGCCACACATCCTTGAAGCCCCCTCCTGGGCTCTGTTGTCAGAAGAGGGTGGAAAACCAGGAGAAACGGTATAGATGGCTGTGTGCACTTGCCAGGGTAGCTATGCTCAGCCACTCTCTAGTCCTGCCAAAGTGGAGGTGGTACACACAGGGAGCATGGTCTGCAAAACAGCAGATGAGGTTGGTTTGGTCCCCATGGAAACCAGATCTCCCATTGAGAAGTAAACAGATTTGGTACTTTTGTAATCAGAAGCCATCAAAAACTGGAAAACAGTCCATTTTTATTGTATTTGTATTGTCTTAGAATTATTCTAAATCAGATTTTCTGGAATATGCTTTCAATTCTTCCACAGACTTTATCAAGTTATGTCTGCCTTTTAGAATTGACACAAACGATTTAAAAAGTTCTTCAGTTAGCATCATGATTGAGTACTTCATAGAAGTCTGAGAAAATCATTGCATTCTGTCAGCTATTGGGAATCAAGTATGGATCTCTACCTAGAGCCAAAGACATTGCAGTATCACAAGACTTTCTCAATGAAAATAGTGCAAACTGAAATTAAATAAGCAGGGCCCAGGTCATATCTCAGGTGACATCATTTCAATGAAATTTTAGAATGTGCATTATACTTTTAAGTAATCTGGAAAAGATTGTGTTTCATACTAACATATTAATTAGGTAGTGTAAGAACTGTAGGGAATATATTCAATCTTGTCTCTTGAAATTCTCCTTCTGAATATTATGTTTGCATATCTATAAGTGAAATAATCTTTTACCTAATATTAGAGTTGAAGGATGTGATTGGTGGAAAAATGAGATATATAGCAATAAATACTAAGAATTAAAAAATTCTACCCAGTATTCTGCCATGACAGGAATTTACCATTTCTTCTGCATGGAAGTAATCAAACTTCACCTATACTCTGGTTTTTGAAAACCTGAAACTGATCTAAAGTCAACTTTCTAAGGAATAAAATTTATTTATGTATCATGATGTTTATAATGTATTTATGAGGATAAAATACTGAGATACAAAATGAAAATTCACCTCATTAACTAGATATGAAGACCTAAGGGGCAAGAAATATCTAGAAATATATATATAAGTAATATTATATCTGGCATATTCTTGAAAAATAATTAAGATGATTGCCCTCCTCATGTTAATAAGACTTTGTTTAGTATCATCTAAGTCAAACAAAAATAATAATGCAGCTCCTTTACACATTAATTCACCTCTTCTGGTATATTGGCATGTTACTTCCCTTAATTACCATCTAAAACTTAGCATATTTTCCAAATGCCTCTCAACATACTTACTAATCTTATATAAGATTGTTTTTTTTTACATCATTTATAAAAATTAGCATCCATGTGTTTCTAATAGCCCATAAACATCAAGAACTCTTGTGTTGTTTGTTTATTAGATTTGGGTGAATGTTTAAAGGGATGTTTTCCAATAAGCTGCACTGTTGTTGTGACTGATAGTGATGTTATAGAAAACTTTCTAATATTTTTGTTAAAAATATCAATAATATTTAATAATATGTTCCAATATAACATAAAAGTTTCAAAGTCATTACAAATATCTTAGCAAACTTAAAAAAATGACAAGATTGAAAAAGTAACTTAAAAAAAATGACAAGATTGAAAAAGTAACCATCTCATGGACAAGCACTTTCATGTGTACATGCTGTTCTGGAACAGAGCATTTCAAATGTGGTCTACAAAACAAGAGGCAAGGACAAAACCTCAGCTGCAGTGGCTGTTGACCTTGCGCATTACTAGGTCTGAAGGAAACTGGGATAGGAGGGATTTCCTCCAGCCTATTTGCCCAAGCTCTTTATAATCACTCCCCTAATACATTGCCCTGCTCTAGCAGCTTGCTATCCAGGAGGGCTGCAGTCCATCACACGTAGCAATGACCTTCTCTCTTAGCTTACTCCCTTACCTTTCTTCATTTTGCACTTTCTGCCCACTTCAGTAAATATTTCTCTCATTGGAAAAAGGTATAATGAAATGAATACAGAAATGCCAATATCATAGAAACACAGTATAATAAGTTATCTAGTGCATCTAATTCAGTGACCTTTCCAGTTGAAGAATGTCCCCTGCAGTAGTATCAAGTAATAGTTTCCCAACATGCACTTGAGCACATCTTGTGACCACTCAGAAATCAATTTTATTTTTACCCACGGTTCATTTTTAAAAGGTCTTTTCTTTTTCTAACTTTGATCTATTAGTTCATATTTTGCTTTTTGAAGAAACACGAAATAAGTCCATTTCTTCTTTTATTCCCTTTTTACACAATAGAACATCAAATAGTTTTAGCTATAATATATTGCTTTGCCTATGATAGTGTGTATTATAAGCATGTTTTCTACATTTAATCAAGAAAGCAGTAACCAAATTTACTCCGGGAACAGAAAGCAGTATTTCAAGTGTCTGAAAACATAGTTGTCATGAATCTCACAGTCTGGTTTAACTAAACACTCTCTGATTGCAGCAGTTTAGGGTTTTCTTGCTGTTTAACCACTTCCCAGTCACTGTCTGCTGTCGCTTATTATATTGTCAACATCCAGCAAGGAGATAGAGAATTCACCAGTTTAATCTAACAGATAGTGTAATAAAAAGAATTAGCAATATGCATAAAGCTGATCAGGGTGTAAATAAAAAATGGAGCATTAACTCATTGCACAGACTGTAATGGCAGGAAGCAGTTACCAGTCACATGGATGGAGGAATAGGAGAAAGTGGGATAATTAAAACCTAGACTCTTTAAGAAGAGATCTTTGAGCTGATGTTGCTCAGGGTTTTCAGGGGCAGAAAATAAGACTCTGAAGAGGGGACGCAAAAAGTTGTTTCTATAAGTCTTGGAAAAGCAGCAGACTGGATTCATGTGTTGCCATTGGAACAAACTATCACTGTAGGGTGAAACAAAGCAAGAGAAAACCTCTCAGCAACAGAAAGCCAATAAGAGCCAAAAGGAAATAACAAATCCCTTTCTCTTTGCCTAGTCTTTCAGCCTTCGTTTAGCATACAAGCTCACAGTCTAACAGGGAGCCCACTGCCAAGCCAAAAATGTGGTTCACAGAGCCTCAACCCAACTTTATGAAGAAGCATATGGAGATGGGTGTTGAAACTGAGACAATAGCTTAATAACTAGCACTGCATTTTACTTTACTGCATTTTAATTATTTGTGTAGATAACTCTTTTTTATCTAAAAATTCCTTCTGAAGGCAGGAAACAAATTTGTTTCCATACCATTATCCAGCATAGTATTTGATGTGTAGTTGCTGTTGAATAAATGTGAGGTTAATATGTAACAGCTTTATATTTATCCGTTCTAATTAAATGTTATTCTATTCAAAACATTGATTGTTCTAGTTTGCAGAATTTTAATTTTTTGCTCCTCAAAATCATGCGGGGTCTGGTTAGTTATCATTCCCTGCTTATTAGTCATCTGTAAATTTGCTAGGCATTATCTATGATTATAAATAACTGGTGTAAAATATGTGTTAAATAATCTTTCTCTAACTTTAGAGGACAAGGTTGTCTGGAGAAGCAATTCAATAGAGAATCCTGAGCCCTACTCTTGTGGTTCTAATTCCACAGTGCTTGAATGAGACCAGAGAACTTGTGCTTCTAACAAGTTTGCAGGTATGCCATCTGTGGGCCACATTTATAGTTACACTGCTTTAATAAAAAAGTTAGAATATAGCAGTCTTTAAAAAAATGCTTTATCTTTTGATTCAACAAAACACTTATTGGGCACATAGTACACACAAATCACCCTGCTGGGAATTGCAAGAAATCCAGTAATGATTAAGGTGTGTTCTCTCTTCTCAAGGAGTTTTTAGTTTAATAATTAGCAAAACACCAAGGAGAATCATTAAATGAAGACTGAAACTGTGTAAATAAAGTTCTTTGGGACAGAGGAAAAGTAACCATCAAAAGTTATGTTTTTGTTATTTAAAATAATGCAGCTGACTTTCAGAAAGTGATTATAAATTATAGTTTACTCATTTTTATTTTATCTTAATGTAGGGATAATGTGATTACTATATCCCATTATAGATCAGCATTATTCAACTTCAAATATTTCATTTTACAGATAAAGTATTAAGGATCTGGTAAATAAAAGTCACTCAATCAAGGACTCTTAAATTAATGGAAAGAGACAAACACATGCAAAGATTTTAATATCAGGAAGGATTAAATGCTACTTTATCAACACTGGCTGCACATTAGAACCACCTAGAGAGCTTCTAAAACCTGCTGATGTTCAGTTACACTCCCAGAAACACTGATATTAAACCCAGAAAGCATCAGAATTCTTCAAATGCTATCCACGTGAGCAATTCTAGTGAACCTTCAGGAGTAAGAAACACTACTTTGATGTATGTTCTAATAGCAACGAAACAGAGCTGTAGGGCAATGGGGAGGGAAAAGCCTTGAAGGAATAGTTAGCATGTCATATAAATAGAAAAAAAACTCATGAACTTGCTATGTAGCAGATATTTTGTGAATTAGTTCATTTAATTAGTACACCCTTTGAAATGGGTGCTATGACTCCTTTCTCACACCTAATTGAACAGAAAACAATGCAGTAACTTACTCAAAGCCAAGTAGTTGGCAGAGTCCAAACCATAACCCCAGAAATCTAACATGAAGGCCCATTCTCTCAAATGCTGAAGATTTAATCTTCAAGAATGGGAATGTAGAAAGTAGATCAATGTAAACATGTGTTATGATTAGATAAAGATTGGTCCGTTGAAGAGCTCATAAGTTGGCGTTTGGAGTTGATGTAATTGAGTCATGAGGGTTGTAATCCCAGAAGTGGATGAATCCATTTTAATGGATTTACCTGGGTAATGCCTAGTAGGCCAGTTGGGTGTAGCTGAAGGTGGGTCCCTGGGGGTGTGGCCTTGGGAATTGTATCAAGAATTCCTCCTCCCGCTGCTCCCTCTCTCTTTCCAGCCTGTGATGTGCTCTCCTTCAGCATCCTGTCCCTGCCATGCCCTAAAATATGGGTCCCCATATTTACATGGACTGAGCCCCAAACCATAAGAAAATAAATCTTCTTTCCTTTGAGTTATGTGATCATATATTTGGATTATAGCTGCAAAATGCCGAAGAATGCAATGCTTTACAGGAAAGGAACAGCATGAATGGCTTTTACAGTAAAAGGCTCAAGATCCAATCCTGTCCCTATTCAAATCCTAGCTCTATTACTATTTAACCAAGCTTATTGGTTAACTAATCACTATTTAGTACTACTTAGCCACTATTTTTTGGTTTTTGGTACTGAGTATTGAACCCAGGGGCATTCTACCTCTAAGCTACACCCCCAGCCCTTTGCAATGTTTTGAGTTTTTAAAACAGGGTCTCAGCCGGGCGTGGTGGCACACGCTTGTAATCCCAGCATTCGGGAGGCTGAGACCGGAGGATATGGGTTCGTGGACAGCCTCAGCTACTTAGTGAGGCCCTCCACAACTTAGTGAGACCCTGTTTCAAAATAAAGGATAAAAAATAGGGCTAGGGGTGTAGCTTGGAGGTAGAATGCCTCTGGGTTCAATCCCCAGTACCGCAAAAAAAAAAAAAAAAAAAAAAAAAAAAAAAAAAAAAACAGGATCTCACTAGGTTACTGAGCATCTCATTACTTACTGAGGCTATCCTCGAACCTGTGATCCTTCTGTACTGGTATTACAGCCATTCACCACCGTGCCCGGCTTACTTAACCACTATTAAGCCAGCCCTTCAGTTTCTTCATATATACAATTAGAGTTCTAAAATCATGTATTTCACTCAGTTGTTGTTGGATAAAATTAATTGATACATTAATATTAGCAATAGTAGTTATTTTTAGAAAAGAAGTAATTACAAGGGAAGTTGAACGGTATAGATATGAAATAGTAAAGAATTCAAGTACTACATTATGGGACGTACAAAGTCTGTATAGTTAACATGACCATAATTTCAATTTTAAACCCATTTCCCTGTTGCAGTAATTCATAATACCTGCTTTATTCTTAAATGTGTCCTGGTTTTGACAATGCCTTGAAGAACTACTTTAGCTATATTATATCACAGTGTAACATCCCCAGTAAGGATTCTATGAGGAGAAATACCGATCAACTTTGAGTTAGTAGGTGCAATGGTGAGAAAAAAATAAGATTTGTGCTTTTGAAAAATAACTTGGGCGGCAGTATTGGATAGATTGCAATTTGGTAAAATTTTATAATTTTCAAATTCAAAGCAGTATAAACATGTGCTTTGAAATATATAGTGGTTATTTGGGGACATAAATCAAGGGGAAGAAGGATTGAGATGGGAAGTATCCTAGTGAGACTGAATCTTTAATCTTTGCAATCAGATCAGGCCAGGAATTGTTTCATTATTAGGACCATGTGTGGCCTGAAACGCTCAAAATGACCAGACCTCAATCAATTTGGCCAAATCACCAGTGGTGTGAGGGTTGGGAATTTTCTCACTACAGGCAATAATAGTAATGCAGGAAGAAGTAGAAAACACAGTGTCATATCTTATTCTTTATGACCTATGGCCTGGGAATAGCCACAATGTGAACAAGTTCATCTATGTGATAATAGAAGAAAGCATGAAAAAAGAAACAGACAGAGGTGATTGCTGTCAGATCTCATAAAAACGGCCATTCGTCTGCAAGAGTACGGGCGTGCAAGCTTCGGGAAAAGTAGTAAGTCTGCGTTGTTTTTCTTACCTTGGTGATTTTTCACATGGATAAGATTCTCAGTCCAAGATCCATTTAAAAGAACATATCACCTCTCACATTACATTCCAGAAACATGGCAAATAAGTGTGACTGGGAAGTGAACCTATGCTTGGCAACCGAAGCCAGGGTTTCTGCATTCCTTGCAAGTACCCATAGTTCCTTTAATTATACTGGAGGCTTGTAAACAGGAAAGTGTTCCACAGATGTAAAGAATCCAAGAGGTGAGCCAAGGAAATAAAATAAATATATGTGTTCGCCAAACCAAACTAGATTAAAGCAACATGATTTAGGAAGGGAAGGAATATTTCAGATAAATAGTAGCAATGATGGAATCATATACAAGATGCTACTTATTTGGGAAAACTTTGCAACTAAGAGGGAGATTGTCAATTTTGATAAATATAACAAAGATAGAGGAAATAAAAGAGAGACTTTTTTTAAAATTACAACATTAAGGACACAAAATCTCTTTTACTTATCACCACTGCCAAATTTTCCTTTCAGAGAGAGAGATAGTTATCATAGGACCTATTACTTCCACAATGATTGCTGAAAACAGTATTTTCACAGTTCTCTCAAGTACATTTTTACTATTAAGTATCTCCATGTTGTTTTACTAATTCCTGTTTGTCCAAGTTCTGAGGTTTTATAGATTTTTCAGTATTGCATTGCTCTTTAGCCAGATTTTCATCTATGTAACATTAGGAAGTTTTTGTTGCCAAAATGAATCTCATATAATTTGGTACTGAATCAGACCAACAATTTAAGAAGTAGTTTTCAGAGAAAGTCCAATTGTGTTTAAAAACATTTGCAAAGTACTTTTCCCCCTCGGCAGCTTGAAGGCACACATGAAATTGATTGAGGCCCTTAGACATGAAGCATTTCAATCAAAGTTATTCCACAAGAAGTAAGAATTTGTTCTGTTCATTAGTGATCAATATGTAGCTTATCACTTAATTCATTTGTACAGTTGTATGAATACAAAATGCTTGTTATCTAATTTGCTTTCCCAGAATCCTTCTCACCTCTCTCTCTGGCAGGAATTCTCTGTGGTGACATCTGTTTCTTGTAGAGCTATCAAGAACGATAAGCGGCTTCTTGTGTTGCTTAAATCATGGATTTTTTTCCCTCTTTTCTCCAACAGCTAATGTGCTTTTTATTCTGCCATATGGAAAAGATAAATACCAGAACCCAAAATATCAAAGTAACAGAGAAATGAGAATGAAACCTTTTGAGCAGTGACTATGAAAGAAGTACTTATGAAGTATTTTCAAAGGTGTTGGACTTTTCATGTTTTTGTTATTAAATTAGTGACCAGGTTGAAAATGCTAGCTGGGAGCCAGACACTGTGGCACATGCCTGTAATCTCAGTATTTGGGAGATGACAAAGGAGAATCACAGGTTCAAGGCCAGCCTCAGCAATTTAGTGCAATCCTGTTTCAAAATAAAAAATAAAAAGCATTGGGGGTATATATAGCTCAAAGATAGAACACTAATGAGTTCAATCCCCAGTACAAGAAAGAAGGAAAGAAATTTAGAAAAGGAAGGAAGCAAAGGAGGAAAAATGTTATCTGACAAAATCACATTTCAAAAACTCAAATGGGCAAAAAGTTAAAATCATACCTCAGTTTCACTTGTTTATTGCTACATAACAAAACACCCAAAAATATTACAGGCTAAGGTAACATTGTATGATTATCCTAGAATCTGTGACTTGACTGAGCTCAACTGAAAGATCTTGGTTAGCATGTCTAATGCGTTGCTGTGAGTATTGGAGGCAGGTTCATTCATCCGAAGACTTGGAAGACTTGACTGGACTATAGAACTGTGACAGCCCACTCATAACCTGCAGCTGACGAAGGCTGTTGGCTGGGAGATCAGCTGGGATCTTAAGCAATAGCACATAGACTAGCCTTTCCATGTGGCTTGGCTCCTCATGGCATGGTAGCTTGAGTTCAAGAGTGTCCCTGAGAGCCAGTGTCCCATGACACCCAGACAAGAAATGGCAACATTTCTTATGACTTCGATTCAGATGTCATTTGGCATCACTTTTGTCATATTCTGCTATTCAAAGAATCACAGTGTCAACTCAAATTCAAGAAGTAGAGAGATACAAAGCCCTGAATATAGGAAGTATGTCTCATTGAGGGGGAAGGGATTCATCTTTGAAGACTAGTTACTAGATATCAAATTAAAAACCTACATGGAAACCAGAGGGAAAGTCTATATGAAAAATTCTCAAGCAAAGACATTTTATATTCAGGGCTCCATTTGAAATAACACATCTAATTTCCTCTAGGGTCTAAGATTCCTTTACATAATATTCAATTGTATTCGATCTCAGCTTCACAATTATATGTTACTGTAAGTATGTTTAGTACATAAGGTTTCACATTACTATCATTACAGTAATGCTTGTATTTAAGTATAGTTTATCCCTCTTTTTAAACATCACTAATTTCAAGCAAGAATGGCTAGCATTTATTGAGTACCAATAATGTTGGAGAAATCCTTATTGCTGTGGTTTGAATCTTACATGTTCCCCAAAGTCTATATGCTAAAGACTTGGTCACCAGCCTGCGGCACTATTTAGGAGGTGGGACCTACAAAAGGAAGTTAGGTCTTTGGGGGTGTGCCCCTTAAGGGAATATCTACACCTAGCCCCTTCTCTTTCTCCTTCTGTTTCCTGGATGCCATGAGTTGAACAGCTTTGCTGCTCCACGTGCCATGATTTCTGCCTCACCACAGACCCAAAAGCAACAGAATCAACACACTATGGGCTGAAACCATGAGCCAAAATAAACCTTTTCTCAATTAAGTTGATTTTCTCAAGTATTTCATCATAGCAAAGGAAAGCTGACTAATGTTTTTTTTTGTATATGAACTCACTCCTACAACAATGTACAAAAGTACCATCATTATACCCATTTTAAAGATGAAAATAAAGAGGCTCAGAGATTAGTAATTCACTCATAATCACAAAGCTATTCAGTAGCAGAATTGCAACTTGATCTAGACTACCTGGATCCAGACTTCATATTCTTAAAAAATAGCTATTATGTCCTATACTTGACAAAATATATCAGTAACTAGGAATGTGATCAAGTTACCTTGTAAAATGGGATCAAGTTACCCAAGTTTTAAGCAGTGTCTATTCCCTCTAGTCAAAGACCACCAGTGACACACCTATAGTATACAAGTTATGTTTATTACTCATTGCTGCATGGAAGAACATACAACATGGAACCATGTTCGAGTTTTAGAAAGAACCTGTTCTAGGATTTGGGCCCTGGATAATAAGTGTGGTGAGTATTTAAAGAAGTACTAGTTTTCACTAGATTCAGTGCCATCTGAGCTCAGGGACAGTTCTATGATTGGGTAGCTCAAGAAATCTTATCAGTAAGAAAGGAAAACTATGGAAAGGGTATAGCTGTAATGGGTAAAGAAACAGGAGTCACTTACATTCACCAGAGGTATGGTTTGGATGTGGTATAGCCCCTGGAAAAGCTCATATCTTGGCAATGCAGAAATGTTCAGAGGTGAAAATATTGAGTTGGGGCTACAACATCATTTAATGGTTTGGATCTGGAATGTCCCTAGCCCTCAAGGAAACAAGGTAGTAATGTTAGAAGTGGAGCTTGGTTGCTAAGGAGGAGTCCCTGGGGCTGTGACTTTGGGGATTATATATCCTTCCTCATCTCCTTGATTGTTGGCTCTCTGCTTTGGGCCTCCATGTAGCAGAGTCCATGTGCTCTCCCTCTCTCTGCTTCCTATCACCATGCCCGAGATCCAAAGACACCAGCTTTACCCTGAATCTCCAAAAGACTGTGAGCAAATAAATCTCCCTTCCTCTAAATTGTGTGGTCAGATTTATTGGATACAGTAGTGAGAATGTTTACTGAGACACCTCATCAGTGGATGAATCCATTGATGGATTAATAATTTGAATGGACTTACTGGGTGGTAACAGGTAGGGTGAGACTGAAGGAGGTTGGTCACTGGGATGCCTGGTGCCTTTCTCTCTCTCTCTCTCTCTCTCTCTCTCTCTCTCTCTCTCTCTCTCTCTCTCTCTCTCTCTCCTTTCCAACTGCCATGAGATGAGCAACTGTCCTCTGCCCTCTGCCACACACTCTCTTCTGCCATGATGTTTCTGCCTTAAAGCTGACCTGCTATGGATTGAACCTTTAAAACTATGAGCCAAATAAACCTTTTCTCCTTGAAGTTGTTCTTGACATGTATTTTGGTCACAAGGTTGAAAAAGCTAACAAATATGCCAGGAGACAGTGATGTATGGTATTTAGTGGTTTTCACTGACTTTGTTTTGTCTATGCTAAAACAAAATTATAAAATGATGCTTTTCATTTCCTTTTATCATGCTATTCAAGTGACCTTTTCTGTTACTGATGTTCTGTGAAGTTGGTTATGTCCAACAGTAGAACAATATGGCCTGCCTTGTGAATGTAAGACCCAATTTATAAATTACTTCTTAGTAGGGTGAGTTTTTTGAGTGAATTCAATGGGCCCTATTTATTTTTGCACATAATTATTTTCTTTTAATATTTAAGATGATAAGACAAAACAAAAAATCTAGACAAGGATGCTTTTAATTCATAACTAGCAATATTTAAGTGATTTTATTAGTAAAATATTTTTTAAAGATCATTTTATTTTTAATTATCTCTGTTTAATGACTTCCTATTTCAAAATGTGTTATATTTGGGGGGATAACATTCCCCCAAAAGAATAAATTTATAATTTTTAATGGAACTAAAAGGGGTAATGTTTGATATATTGACAGTGGTGACCTGATTACAATAACCAGGCAATTTTTCAAATATTTATGTTAAACTGCTACATTTATATTAATTTCTGTTGGTATCATTCCTTATAACATTTACATTGAAAAAAAACAGAGATTTTGAAATAAGATATACTGAAGGTTGATATAACATATAAAAATTATATGAATTCTATTTCATGGAATAGGTTGAGGAGTATTGGGATTAGCTCTTCTATAAAGGTTTTTATAAAACTCACTTGGAAAACCATCTGGCTTTGGGCTTTTGTTTGATGGTAAACTATTGCTGTTTCTATCTCTTTGATTGCTATTGGTCAGTTTAAGTTTTCTATATATTCTTGACTCAATTTAGGAAGGTTATATGTGTCTAGAAATTTGTCAATTTCTTCTAGGTTTTTCATTTTGTTGGAGTATAGTTTTTCAAAATAGTTTCTGATGATCCTCTGGATCTCCACACTGTTGGTGGTAATATCACCTTTTTTATCTCTTAATTTGGTAATTTAGGTTAATTCTTTCTTTTGGTTAGGTTGGCTAATGTTTTTTAAACCAGCTTTTGGAGCCAGGTGTGGTGGCGCACACCTGTAATCCCAGCATTTGGGAGGCTGAGGCAGGAGAATCGGGGTTCTCAGCCAGCCTCAGCTACCTAGTGAGGCCCTCTGCAACTTAGTGAGACCCTGTTTCAAAATAAAGAATAAAAAATAGGGCTGGGGGTATAACTTGGAGGTAGAATGTCCCTGAGTTCAATCCCCAGTACCGCAAAAAAAAAAAAAAAAAAAAAAGAAAGAAACCAGCTTTTGAATTTGTTGATTTTCTGTATTTTTTTAATTCTCTACTTCATTAATTTCTGCTCTGATTTTAATAATCTCCTGTCTTCTACTGGCTTTGGGGTTAGACTATTCTTGTTTTTCAAGGGCTTTGAGCTGTATCTATGTTTATAGCCACACAATTCACAATTACCAAACTATGGAATCAGCCAAGCTCTCTATCAACCCTATCAACTGATGAATGGATTACAAAACTACGGGATATGTACACAATGGAATTTTACTCAGCCATAAAGAAGAACAAAATCTTGTAACTTGTAGAGAAATCGATGCAACTGGAAAACATTATGCTAAGTGAGATTAATCAGTTACAGAAAGTAAAAAAAAAAAAATGTATGCTATCCCTAATATGCAGAAGCTAGGGAAAAAGTGGGTCATAAGAGGGACTCTATATGAAGGAGAAACCTTAGATGAGCAAAGAAAGTGACTTAACTGAAGGTGATGGTGGGGCAAGGTAAACAGCCTAATGCACATGATGTACTTTCACAATCATATCAAAGTCAATCACTAAACTGAACTTGAGAAGGAGGGAAGGTGAGGGAGTGGGGCAGGAACTGGGGAAGGGTTAAATGAGAAATGTGTGCATGCTTGCCTTTACCAGCTTGTACCTAACAAAGATGTATGATTACAATGTAATAATAAAAATATCATATGAATTATATTCCATTTTAATTGTTAGTAATATCCTGTGACCATAAATGTTTGCTTTTCTTTCACACAGCATTGTGTCTTATAGAATTAAATGTCAAGAACATAGTAATACATCTCCTCTCCTCGATGTGTTGTCTAACAATGTCTGGCATCTAATGGGAGGTGAAAACAGCCTGTCAAATGAATAGATACTAGTTTTTCATCTCAGTTCATGAATAAACAGGCTTAAAAATTTTATTATAAGTAATATATTTGCTGTACTATGGTTAGTAAAGTTTCTTCCTAAATCTATGAAAGCATACAAAAAACAACTGGTTTACTTTAAAAATAAACTGATTTAAATGATGCAAGATCTGACTTATTAATCCTTGATTTTAAAGTTAAATTATTTTTCTGTAACCAGAAGACAAGATGTTTTCTAAAGACTGTTTTGTTGTTTTGGTTTTGGAATTTGTTTTAGAAAATATAAAACAGGTGTGGATCATATGCCATCACTTAAAAAAACTTAAAATTGAATTTTTGAGTGTATATTTTAGAAAACATATGCAATGTTAGCCTAATTTCCAATGCAAATAAAGCAAATATTGATATTTATAAATACCACATGAAAAGTCTCTAAATTAATATCAGAACTCAGAAAAATGAACACCAATGCCCAGATTACTAAGAGAATAACAAATAAAGCTAACTTCTTGATGCTCAGATATTTATTACCATATATAGCTCATTAAATAATCTTGCTATAAAGAGTTATTCAGGGAAATTTATAATCTTCTTTTTGAAATAAGACTTACAAATGAATAGTTTTATTTCATAAATTAGTAAGTGAAAATTATAGAATTTACTTTGTTTTGTTAACACTTCCCATTGTTACTCTTAACTGGAAAAAGCAAAAACAACAAATTACTGCCAAAATTCAAGTTGTACCAATTAATAATTCTATCATTTCTAATACAAACTAGACTAACTGTTGTATTTCTTACTCACAAGCTGATTACAGGCAATGTGTAAAGCAGATCTTATTGGGCTTCCTAAATACTATAAGAGAAATAAAAATAAAGATGTTGAAGGAAGTGTCGTTTTATTTATTAAAGGAAAACTTGGAAATATGTATTCATGCTTTTTGATAAATGTGATGCAATCATGTTCATCATGATTTAGTTAATTAAGTCAATTACAGTTAATTCAATGAAATATAATTTATGACTCAATTTAGAAGATGAGATAGTTCAATCATTTAATAAGATATTTAAAATTGATAACAAAGCTTGTTAATTTAATAATTATTAACAAAGCTTATAATTGCATAATTAATACTAAGATGTCATTCAAAATTGATACAGTAAGCCATCAGAAGTTTAAAAACATAATTTATGAGGCTGAATGTGTAGCCCTGGCTGCCATTCTTAACACCACAATAAATGAGTAAAATTTGATGTGGTTTAAAAGAAAAAGTAAATAAAATTAAAACATAATTTATATATCTACATGAACTATATTTTTGAGAGATAAAGAAAATCTTCCAAAATGGTGGTTATAAACATTAAGTTTTTACTTTGTTCACAATAGCTCTTTGGGGTTCCAGTTAAAAAAATCAGGTACTATAGTAAATATGTTTTTCCACTATAAATATATGGAAGACCCTGGTAAAATGTTTGGAAACATTTTATGTCACTATAAAATTGAAATATTTTACTACTAATCTAATAATCTCTCAGGGGATTTCTAAATCTCATAATTCAAAATAACACTTAAATCCTGAGAGCTGGAAAGGTTGTTTTTTTTTTTTTCATTTTGTGATGCTCAGGATTGAACCCTGAGGCATTGAACCTCTGGGCAATACACCCAGCCTATTTTATTTTTACTTTGAAACTGGGTCTCATTAGTTGCTAAGGGCCTTGCTAAATTGCTGAGGCTCACAGTGAACCGGCAATCTTCCTATCTCAGCCTCCCAAGTACTGGGATTACAGGTGTGTGCCACCATGCCTGATTTTTCTTATATTAAGCACTATCAATTTATCAAAAATTCTTATTGCTAAGCACATGAATATTTAATATTTTAAGACTTTTATCCTATTTGTAAGGAATGCTTTATAAGAAAACAAATAGCAATTCATAGCCTAAACCCTAATGATGATTTGCCAAATACTTATTAAGTCAGTGTTTGTGATCTAAATTATACTACTGATGATTATTAGAGATTAGAATGATGAGAACTGATTTTTAGATGTGAAACATTAGTAAAACTTCAGTAAATGTTTTCCTTTTTAAATTTTATTTATTTATTTATTTATTTATTTATTTATTTATTTATTTATTTATTTATTTTGTGATACTGGGGATTGAATCCAGGGGCATTCTACCTCCGAGCAATACTCCCAGTCCTATTTTTTATTCTTTATTTTGAAACAGAGTCTCATTAAGTTGTGGAGGAACTCACTAAGTAGCTGAGGCTGGCAATGAAACTTTAGTAAGTGTTTTCTATAATACCAGATGTATCATTTACGAAACAACTTAGACTCAGAAAAGTAATCTGCACAAACATGAAAAATTAGGAAAATTGCCCCTACTTTTTACTCATATTATATTCCTGTGATGTTTCTCCTTCTCGAATTGTTTGTCTCTTTTTCAGATGCCTTGATTAATGTAAAAATGCAGTTCTCTTGTCAAGTCACCCAAATTAAAGGATCTTTCCACCTTGGCCAAAATAGAGTCTAGGTGGACCTGGAATTTTGCATGAGGCTGGCCTACAGGTGAAAATATAGATGGGCTCTTTAGAACATGTATCACTAGTTTATTCTTAATTGTTGAGAAATACAGCGTTGGATTGCTGTGCAATAATTTGCTTGTCCGTTTACTTTTTGATGTGCTTTGATATTTCTAGGTTTCAGTGATTGTAAACAGTAGATGATTAGGTAAGATCTTTACTCTGAGGTAAATACATAAGAATGGAATCATTGGGTTATAGAGTAAGTATATGTTAGGAAATTATCAAATAGTTTCCCTATACTGAGTAGTTATAAGTGTCATCTCATTTATCATCAGAATTAACTTAGGAAGAATTTTGTTTGCCCTACATTTTACAGACAAGGAAAACAAGGTCTAGAGATATGAAGTGATGTGTTCAGGGCTGCGTGTCCAACAACTGCAAAGCCAGGACCAGGATAGACACTTCAGTGTTCAGAAAGCTTGGCTTTTCTTATCATCTGTGATGCACTGGTCACTGGTTTGGGCAAAACACACAAAATCTGTACCCAATACTGCAATGTTCTTGGACCCATAGAGTTACATATACTGCTTGGCTGAAACTTCATCATGTTAGAAGTGCAGAGAAATACACAGATTTGAAATCAGGCAGAGGGTGATGACTCTTAGTAGCCTGTCTTAGAACAGTACTTGGGAGTCAGGCTGCCTGGTTCTAAATCCAGGCTCTGCTATTTGTCAGCAATCAAACTCGGTGAGGTTATCAAACCCTGCTAGGCCATAGGTTCTTAATTTACAAAGTAGGTGTGTGTGTGTGTGTGTGTGTGTGTGTGTGTGTGTGTGTGTGTGTGTGTATGTGTGTGTGTATTACTTAGGTAGCATGATATGGCATTTAGAACAGTGTCTGGCACATAGTAAGGACTCAATAAATGCTAGCTATTAACATTATTGGGGACATATTGTCAATTCCTATCCAAATCCTAAATTGGCCTCTTGTCTGAAATTCTTTTAAGTTCAGTAGAATCTGTATCTGTGGATGTGTTTATTTTCTTCTTTTTTTTTAAGCAAAGTTTGAGAAGACATCTGTCTATATTAGAGAGCTGAAGCTTACCTGAATACAACAAATAATGACATTTTAATTTCTTTTTAATCTTTAGAGTTTTCAGATTCAATTCCTGGTGGTAGAAAAATCAGCAGACCCTTTTACATAATAGGACAGCCTTTAAAATACTCTGTTGCTAGCCGGGCGTGGTGGCACACGCTTGTAATTCTAGCATTCAGGAGGCTGAAACCGGAGGATCCAGGTTCGCAGCCAGCCTCAGCTACCTAGTGAGGCACTCCTCAACTTAGTGAGACTCGGTTTCAAAATAAAGAATAAAAAATAGGGCTGGGGGTGTAGCTCGGAGGTAGAATGCCCCTGAGTTCAATCCCCAGTACCACAAAAAAAAAAAAAAAAAATACTCTGTTGCTATTTGTCAGCTTCTATGCCTATGTAAAATCACTCTGATTCATACAGCAGCACTTCATTTCATTTCCTTAGTTCTAGCTCACAAAATAAGAAAGGAAGGCATGAACCCAGTATGGTGGCACAAACCTGTACTGCCAGTACTTGGGAGGAGGCTAAGACAGGAAGATCACAGGTTCAAGGCTGGCCTCAGCAACTTAGTGGGATCCTGAGCAATTTAGCAAGATCTTGTCCCAAAATAAAAAAATAAGATATGATTGGGTGTGTCACTTGGCAGTAGACTGCCTCTTATTTCAATCCTGGTACAAAAAGAAAGAAAGAAAGAGAGAGAAAAAGGAGGGAGAGAGGGAGGGAGGAAGGGAGGGAGGGAGGGAGGGAGGGAGGGAGGAAGGAAGGAAGGAAGGAAGGAAGGAAGGAAGGAAGGAAGGAAGGAAGGAAGGAAGGAAGGAAGGAAGGAAGAAAAAGGAAGACCTGAACAATTAGAACATATTTATAGCAAGCTTAGTATTCAGGACAGATTCTGAGTTAAATACTGATTAAGAGTTCATCTCTTTTTTACTTACCTAACCATACTGATATTAAGTATGTATAAGTGTGTGTGTTTATGTGTGTGTGTGTGTTGTAAACAGCACACTGTGTAAACAAAATATACTTCTGCATTTGAACAATTTTTTCCTCCAACTTTAGAATTTTGGACTCCTTGTGATTTCTGATACATTACAAAACAATTACATTGCATTCTCTTAGTCTTCCTCTAGTATGGCAAATAATTCATATAGTTTCAGTGAAAGGAGGTAAAGTAGAAAAGCCCTAAATTTACTCAAGGAAGATAAAAATCAAAGATCAGCATCCACTAGTCTTATATACTCCCAAATACTTTGCAATATACAAATTTTAAGAATTTGTTTTTTGCTAATTTGAGACTATTTAGGATAGTTTATCTGGAGTATTTATATTGTGTAAGATAAATTCAATCCTGCATGCGCACACAGGCACACACACATACACACACACACACACACACCCTAATGTATTTAAAATAATTCAATAAGCCACCTGAATGAAACCATTACAAATGTAAATTATGAGTGTGAAATAGGCTCAAGTTCCTCTCAGTGAATTTCCCATCATTTGGATTCACCTGATGTTTGAGCCTATAGGGTCTTGAAGAAAATGCAGCTTGCAGTGGAATTTAGGATGGCTGAACAAAGCAGGCAAAGCTAAGCATTGGAAGCTGTCAGGAGATCCACCACATGATAGAATTGGCAGGTTTTGCTTAGCTGTGGTCACAGGTGGGACATCATTTTGATGGCTCAATCTACAACTCTCCTGAGCATTTTCCCCCACATCATGGACACCTGGTTTGACTCAGTCTGACAGATGGATATTCAATTTAAGAAATATGGGAGTCTCTGCAACTCAGGACTAAAACATGACCATTTGTCTTGGGAACAGAGGTACAAAGTCAGTGAGTTGTGACATGAGGACAACTGTTGCTGGGTTTCCCCTTCTTGCTCCCAGACACACACTGTGCAGACCATAATGTATGCTCAGCCCCTGCAGATAATACTTTATGTGGGTTAAGCTTAAATGTGGGAGGAAGAACCAACCGGAGGAGTTGTGTAAATGCTGGGCTTACTTAATTGCATTTTAAATCATTCTCTGCAACAAACCCAGTGTGACTTAGCTCTGCAGGTTCACTGTCACTGAGATATATTTAGGTGCCTGCCTCTGTTCCCCTGAGATCAACTAAAAGCGTTTGATGTTCATGAAAAAGTAATTCAATGTTATTTAAGATATATGTGTGGGTTTTGTTCAGAATTTGAGCAAGTAAGTGATGTTCATTCATGAGTATCATAAAATGCTACAGCTTTTCTCCTTTTCCTATTGCCCCTTCTCCCTGTAAATTGTGTTTTCTCTTTAGACATTTGGAATTTCAAGGCCTAGAAGTCTGACTGGAGGTATATGATGATATCCTGGATAATTAATTACTTTTCAAGAAAGTTCTGTTTTTTAGGGCTTTTTATTTGGTACTGGAGGTTGAGTCCAGAGGCATCCCACTTCTGAGCTACACCCAGCTTTTTCTTTATTTTTATTTTTTTGAAAAAGCTTCTTGCTAGGTTACTGAACATATCACTACACTGCTGAGGATATCGTCGAGCCTGCAATCTTCCTGTCTCAGCCTCCCAAGTACTGCGATTGCAGGCATATGCCACTATGCCAGGCTAAGAAAATTCACTTGTTTAAACAAACACAGCTGTATTTTTCAGGTTGATAATCTATATAAATATGTGTGAATACAAAGTTTCTCACCACACATGATTCCACCAAAGAAAACCAGCACTGCTCAGCTTTACTGAGAGACTGGCAATCCCTGTTTTTACAGTAGTGCACTCGATGCTTGGAATATTTTCCCCCACACTTCCCCAAGATTTGGTCCCTTTTGTGATGCAAGTTTCCACTCAGAATCACCTGCTCAGAAAACACTTCCTTGCCTCACCCCCCTGTTTCACTTTTGATTTCTTCCTTCTGCTTCATGTCCCTTCAGAATATATCACTGTTGTCATTAGATTATTTGTGGATCATTAGCCTCCTCTACTGGAAGATAGAGAGGCTATCTCTATCTTCCAGAGAGGGTATTCCACGTGCTTCCTCCTACCCACTGCTGTGCACCATTGCCCACACCAGTGCCTGGCGGCAGTGTTGCTCAATGATTATTTGGTGAATTAACAAAAATTCGCTTCAGGGAAAACAAGTACATGAAGTCTGACAACTTGCTCATACATATCTTCCCCTTTGTGGCTTCTCTGTTCTTACTTTCTTTTATCCTATTTTTCAATGAAATCAAGAAAGTTCTAATATTTGTCATGGTCATACATTTTTTTCCTCTACATTTCTGCCTCTATCTAGGGAAGGATAAATTCAAGACAGAAATGGATGTGTATTTGCTATTGGACATAGCTTTTGGGAAGAGATGAGGGTCTTCTAATACATTCTCTTTCATGGCACTGAAATCCACCCCCCACCCCCCGCCAGAGAAGTCTCTGAGCAGCATCCATTTATCAGATTCTCAATTCACATTCCCTTGTGATCCTTATGTTTGGACATTTTGCAGAGGGTGGAATGAAGAGGGCAGGTGGCAAGAGAGATCCTCTTAACCCTTCCTACCTGGATTTCTCCCTTTTTCATAGTTACAGAAAACCTTCAGATGTCCCTGCAGTTCTGAGTTTATTTTCTATAATATTTAAAGATATTTTCATATGTGAACTAATTTTCTGATTCCCTAACCCCATCCCTAGTTCTCTGACATTTTCTTGTGATTGTAGACTCCATAATAAAAACAGGACTGCTTGTACTTAGAAAACTGTGTCAAGTTGCTCCCTTAAATCTCCTAGCAAAAATTAAACTTCTCTAGCTACTGACTACCTATTTCTGAACAGCCAGATCTGAAAAATCCCTCTGTTCCCAGAGTTTCTTTCCCAGAAAAAAAATGGGAGAGAAACTTGGTGGGAGACACACAGCAAAGTTTGTCAATGAAGCCATAAGAAATATTGTCTCAAATGTGAGTGTATTTGTAATTCGTTCTTTTCTATTTTCCATAGTAAGCAGCTAGAAGAATCCCTAAGGAACCATAGAGAGGGGACCTCTTTTCAAGAGTTAAATATGTGGATTTGAATGTCACGTATACTGTGACAGTGAAGTTTATTGTATGATTAGAAAAAAATAACAATATTGAGGGTTAAATCAGAACTGAGAACACATTTGTGTATACTTTCTGAGTTTCATAATGTTCTAGGGAAAAATTCACATAATAGATAATATTGCTTTATATTACTTTTTTAAATCCATCCACCCACTTTACAAGCTTGGGAATCTTTTCTTAAGATACAAGTCAATTACATATCTTTTAGGTGAAATTGAATTATGAAATTTGATCAAAAATATATCACCTCACATTGGTAGCAATGTGAGGAGGGAGTAGAGAAGCATTAATTTTTTTCCCAACTTTTTTGCAGGCAAATGCTTATTAAAATCACAGGGGCCTCTAATCAAAACACACAAATATTTCACTTTGGAAAGAAGCACAACCATCGTTTAGTAACCAGAAGGCAACAAAATCTGCTCCAAAAATACAAGTCAGATAGTAAGCTAAAAACAAGAAAGCCACAGCAATAAAGGGGTCTTGGGGAGGGAAAACCAAGAAACAAATGACATTAGTGAAAATAGCAGTAATGTATGTGGAACTGGCCTTTTCTGTCTAGTTAACTCTCATCCTTTCCTCTACATCAGGAGGCTTGCAGATAGGATCCTAGGATCCACCTAAAAGTCAATTAGAATATCTTCCATTAGCTCATTCTATTTTCTATCTTGCTCTCATAGAAGAATTACAATGTCCAACAATTAAAATATAGAGGAAGTTAGAAGAAAATGAGAATAGAAAAAGAAAGTGAGAGACAACAGGAGTGAGATCGGTACGTAAAATGTATGTCATAAGGTCTGCTGAATTTTATTTAGATGCATCACAATTTTGCCTGTAAAAGCTCTCTAGAAGCCAAAGCAGAGTGGGGAACACAATAAATTATGTGATTCAGTTGTCTACAAGATAAAATCAAACTCATTGCTGAGTACTTTTCCAGGTACTGAGTGCTGAGAATAATACTTCCCATAAATAGGATTTTATGTAGTCACAAATGATGTTCTCTCAAAAGTGGACTTTGTGGTGAATTACTGTAAGACACTTTATAGGACTATTTCTTATAATATGCTAATTATGTTCATTCAAATAAAATCTAAAATCATCCCAAATAAGTTCTTCCCTAGCCAATTTAATATAATACTCTGAATATACTAAATAGTCCTCCCCCAATATACACACAAAACTTTTGATAATATTGAACATTTCTACCTCAAAGAACAGCCCTTGAGACATTTCAGAAATGCAGGTATCCTACGGCCTTTGTTTTATGTGCCCCCATATGTTTTAATACAGAGTTATACTTTGGGCATTTTTAACAGCCATTTTTTTTCTATGTCAAGGGTACTAATGAGGAAATATACTTCATTAAATATAGTTTTACATAGTACTAGTAAAGTAGATAGGACCTTAAAAGGGACATAGTAATATACTAACTTAGTAATATACTAAGAATAAAACCTTAACAGTTAAATCAAACCCCAACTACAATTATCAATATATGAGACAAGTGTGAGTTTAGCTTTGAATACTAAGCCAGCTTCACAAAGAGAGTTTGTATACATTGTCATTCCATGCATGGCCAGGTCAGCATGTCATTCCAGCTTTTGAAAAATTATTCTCTGCTCCCCTTTTCTATTGACTCTGTGTACGTGTTGCCAGAGGATGGAGAATCCGCTCGCTGTATTTACTTGATGTCCAGTTATGACATTACCAGGGTCCTGTTGTTTGGGAGGTGAATACAGATAGAATGCCTTTCCCTTCTCTGTAGGTTCTTTTGCTCTTCCGCTTGCTTGTATATCCTGTAGCTTCTACATTTGTACACATTGGTGACTGGCATTATACATCACTAAGCAGGCTGCTTCTTGCTTTTGAGCTTCCGTTTCCATGCATTTGGTCTCTGTCGTGTTGTGGTTACTTTTCCCTGCCCTCCTGGTCCCTTGCCCTTTTATGCCTCACTTTTTGTGGCTTGGTGCTCCCAGTTGCACCAGTATGGAGGTCTTGTTCCCCTCAGTGAGACGACATCCCTGATGCACTTCTCCAGCCTTTTCTTCAGAGCATTCTCATGCTTTATCTTAGAGGAGATTCTAAACCTAGGAAACTCAGTATTCATAGAAAGAAGTCTATAAGTTCTCAGTAAAAGCCACCAGAGAGACAACTGCTGATTACCTGGGAATCCAGACAACCCTCCCCACATGATACTTTTTCATCTATTTGAAGTGCTCATGGCCCAGCTATGAGATAAAATCACAGTGACTCTCTGTCCCTAGGGCTACACAGACATCAGAAAGACTTTGATACTTGACATCCACTCTATGTCTCTTACATGTGCATTTTTTTTTTTTTTTAGTTTCAAGAAGCAAATGTTCAAAAGTACACAGAGGGAGAAATGTTATCTATGGCATCATCTCAAAGCAGAAGATTTATGCCCATGATCACAGAGGAATAATTTTTTATAAGTAGTCTATACTCAGGGAAGATCACTTCTGAGATCACCAGAGGAACTATTTTCTTTTTCCCCAAATGGCCATGACAAAGAATTTCATGATCTCAGAAACTTTTCTATCAGTATAGGTATAGCAGATTTTGTTTTAAGAAAATGTAGTCCTTGAAGGTAATTACTTTATTAAACAAGATAAAAAGGGTGAGTTAATATGATATAGAAAAGCATTGTTCTGTTTTTACTATTATCATTAATTACATATATTGGCCATCGACTGCACAGAACATTATACTCTTATATTCTGTCATAGAAAGGAAAAAATTAAAGCACTCGCTGCTATTATTTAAATTCTGAGCAAAGTTTTCATAGGAAATGTTACTTTTGCAAGCTAACTAAACACATGTTCAGATCACATCAATACTAACTAGATTACTGAAAGCAGAGTAATTTTATGGATGGAGCTCTCCTAAACCAGATAGTTAGTTTGGCTCCCTAAAGTGTCTGGCACCCCAGTGAGCAAGCAGCTCACATCCTTCAGAGAGATGAGTCTTGCAATTAGGGTAAAGTCCATCAAAAGAATTCAGAGAGATACACTGAAATAATCCTATCCAAAAAGCTGAAGTCTACTCGAAAAGACAGTTCAACCCAGTGTTTTCTTTTGTTAAAAAAAAAACCCAAAATTCAGAAATAAGGTAAAAAGCAGAAGCAAGGGCAGAATTTTTAAAGAAAGCATTACAATCAGCAATAACTAACACATGTGCTGTTTTTCCTTGCAATTGCTTTTCAAATACTAAGTTTATCCTTATAATTTCCAGTAGGTTACTGCATTATCATTATCCCCATTTTACAAATGAGGAAAAGGAGACAGAGAGAAATTAATAGATTGTCTACTAGATCACCCAAGGGTAAGTTAGGTTTGAGGGTCTCAGGGTGTAGCTCAGCAGTGGTGTGCTTGCCTAGCATGTGTGAGGCTCTCAATTCAATTCCCACGCACTCAAAAAAAAGTTAGGTTTGAACTTAGCTGGATTCAGAATCTCTACTCTTGACTACTAAACTCTAATTCTTACTTGAAAATCAGAAATAAAGCTACTAGACATAAGTCACAGCCTGATTCTGAACAAACTGTGTTTCTAATATGTTTTAGTGTTTACAGAGTTACGGAATATCCATGATGAATATAAATAGTTTAGTTTATTGAATACTTATTATGGTTTTAACATTTATATATATATATATATATATATATTTAACATTTATATATATATATATACTTAACATTTATATATATGTATATATGGGGATTGAACCCAATAAACATTCTACCTTTGAGCTTCATCCTTAGTCCTGTTATTTTGTTGTTGTTGTTTTGTAATAGGGTCTCACTAAGTAACTGAGGGCCTTGCTAAGTTGTTGAGGCTGTCTTTGAACCTACAATCCTCCTGTCTCAGCCTCTCAAGAACTGGGATTACAGGCATATGTCACCAAGTCTGGCTCATTGTTTATAATTTTAACAGTAGTTTTCAAAGTAGTTCTTATAAAAGATTATTTTATAAAAGAATAATTGAGGTCCATAGTTCACCTAAGTCTTAGTAGAGGACCCTGAGAATAAGTTTATCAAACTATGTGGAGATAAACATGGTGTAACAAGAAAGAAGAGAATTAAAAACAGGATAGAGATTCTAGTTGAAGTTACATTAACCTTTAGTCAGCATGGACCAGTGAAATGGGTAAATAGAAATTGACCCGCAACTCTATTTTTAGCTAATGCCATATTTCTTTAAGAATAACTTCCAGATGCTGGCCCGGGTGTCCATTTTGTTATTTCTGGCAAAGAAAACTCTTTTACATTTTGCCAGCCTGAGAGAGCAGAATCTATTAGTTGGTGCCAGGCATGGTTTGTTCTTCCAAAATAAAAGCACAGGCTTTTTTCCTTGCAATGCTTTGTTTTAATCATCTTTTTCTCTGTTTCTGCCTAAAGCCTATAAATTCATAATTATACCATGTGTCAGAGTTTAATGCTTCTCTCTTTACTCTGTGAATTATCATTATGGTAAATGGTATATTCCTTATAAGGTGGTGGGTCTCAAACTTTGGCTGGTATTTGAACACCTGGAGCATTAATGAAGAACATAGAAGCAGGCTTGTTGGAGTAGAATAGGTTCTAAGTTCTTATATTTTTATTGTTAACAAGTGGTTCTGATACAAAGCTTTTCCCCTCAGTGACTCTCTTCTAGAATTCATGAAGTGGTATAATTCCTTCAGAATGAATGTGGGCTGGACTTACTGAGTCATATCTAATGAATAGAAAATGGCAAGAGTGATGGCACATCATTTTGAAGGTATGAAAAGACTTTGGTTTTCTTGATAACTCTTGTCTTCAGCTCTTTTCTGAATTGACCACCCTGGAAGTACACAGCTGCCATGTTGTAAGACAGATTTATGGAAATATCTCCTTGCTGAGGGACCAAGTACCATAAAACAGGTTTTTGGAAAAAATGAGATAAGACTACTGTGAGTATCAAAGTTGCACTGAATTCTACAAAGCAGGAGTCAGAGTTAACAGGCTCAATGATGTGCTCACCTCCAATTCTATTTTATGAAAGATGTACCAACGATCAAGCCATAAAATAGAACTATGCACTAAACAAATTGTTGGAAGAAATAAGATAAAATGTTGTGAGCATGAAAATATGTTATCAGTATTGGCTGAGACTTCTTCTGGCATGTTCTAAACTATATATTGCCAATTTTCTGATTTTTTTATGAGGGGATCCATTATTCAAGGGCAACGGACAGAAAATGAGCACAGTAAAACACTGTCTTCTAAGAGTTACTGAAGTCTGTTTGGCGCTCATGTGTCTTGGAATGAGAGAATAATGTTAACACCATGACTACACAGAAAGAGCTGCAGAATAAAAATAAAGTATAGCATACTGGCAATTATAATAATTAAATCACACATCTACCAGGACAAGAAGTTCCAACACTGTGATGATGTTGCACAGAACCCAACTGTGGTTATTTCTAAGAAAAATATCCTTACATTTTTTCATGTGCATCCAACTTTTAAACCAAGTAATCTCTAAAGCCCAAAACACTCATGTGTAGACTCACATATGTTGAATACTTTTAAAATTTTTTAAATTTTGTTATAGGTTTATTTCTAAAATTTTCATTGCTAGCTTTCAGGTATTGAGTAATCAAGTAATCCTTTTTTTTATATAATACCAGTCAGAATTGCACTATTACTTCTTTCTTCTATGTAAAAAGTCTAAATTTTATACCCACAAAATTTCCCATTCCTGGGTGAGTTGTGTGTGTCTCCTTGAGAACAGAACAGAGTAGAATCCCTACTGGGTCTTCTAAATATCAAAATACTTCAAGAATTCATCTACCTTAGGGTACCATTAATATATCCAAAATGACCGTTGTGACAAAATCCTTTTAAGAGTCAATGTACAACTTCAAGAAAGCAAATGAGATGCTTTTGAAAGCTGGCTTATTTTATCTCTTAGAGTATTATGTGGCTCCTACAATCTTATCACTCTTGAGAGTTGGTTTTTAAATTCATAGTCTTAGAGTGTGGTGATACACACCTGTAATCCCAGTACTTAGGAGTCTGAAACAGGAGGATCATTGGTTCTAGGACAGCCTCAGCAATGTAGCCAGATTCTCAGCAACCTAGGGAGACCCTGCTTCAAAACAAAAAATAGACTGGGTGTGGTGGTATATACTTATAATCCCAGTACTTGGGAAGCTAAGACAAGAGGATCACAGGTTCATGGCTAGTCTCAGCAACTTCGTGAGGCCCTCCACAACTTAGTGAGACCCTGTTTCAAAATAAAAGAATACAATAGGGATAGGGTTGTAGTTCAGGGGTAGAATGCCCCTGAGCTCCATCCTCACTACCACAATAAATGAATAAATGAATGAATGAATGAATAAATAAATAAATAAATAGGGCTGAGGATGTAGCTCAGAGGTAGAATGCCCCTGGCTTTAGTCCCCACTACCACGCACACACGAAAAGTATTTTTTACTGTTGTAAACACTATTTTATAACTTACTCTTTTTCTCTTTAAAATATATATCTAACCCTTTCCACGTCATTAACTCTATGGCATTTCATTATCTAGATTTCTTATTTATTTAACCTATCTCCTACTAGTCAACATTAAGACTTTTGTAATTTTACCATACAATAAACTTCATTAAGTAGTCTCATGGATTCACTTTTGTTCATAGTCAAGATTATTTCTTTAAAAGAAGTTCCTAGAAGTGGAGTTTGTAGACCAAAGGGAGAAACATGGCTACAGCATTGACATGTGTTACCAAGGACCTTCCAGGAGGCTTTTCAACCCTTGAATGACGTTTTTCCATTATGAAATTAGACAAAATTAAAGAAAACAAATAACAACAAAGCACTACTGTGCATGTATGAGAAAATGGACTTTCTTCAACAGCTCTATTTTTAAAGTACTTGCTAATTTAAAAGACAAGACCAGAACTTATTTGTTCTGATTTTCAAAGATATCTACTGACTTAAAATGAAGGATGCTATTTAAGAGTTCTGAATTTCATTCAAATTAAAAATTTGTGATAAATACTGGGAATTTATTTCCTTTTCTTTGAATTATCTCTCAACATTTTAATTTTCTCATGTATTGTGACATTAATGTTCTTTTAGTCAATATATTGAGAATATCATTTGCTGTTGTCCATATATGTCTTCTCTAGTATTTTGTTTGCTACAACTCACTGTCTAAATGTATAAAATAAGCAGGAATTCTCATGTTTATAAGATATTTTTACCTTATAAAAATAGATTGCCTCCAGGTGTAGTCATACATGCCTGTAATTCCAGTACATGGAAGGCTGAGACAGGAGGATTATAGGTTTGAGGCCAGAACACAGTAATTTAGTGAGACCCTGTTTCAAAATAAAATAAGACTGGGGATATAACTCAGAGGTATAATGCTCCTGGGTTCAATCCCCAGTATCATAAAAATAATAATAAATTATCAAATTATGACAAATTATAATATAAAAAATATCTCTTAGTTTGTCTTATTCATTACTTTGACATGAAATTCTCTTGAATATATATCTAAATTATATCAAAAGTTTTAAAAAAATAGTCTTTTAGAGAGAAAAATAGGATGAAAGACTGAAAATGTAATTTTATTCTTGTGAAGGGTAAGTTACAGATAGAAGATGTTTTTCTTCATCATAAACAATCACATCTACAGGAATAATATTTGTTACTCTTAAATGAGTAGTGTGGAAGCAAAGCTTCATTAAATACAGAAGAACACAAAGTTGTGTAATTAAAAACAAGGCAAAAAATGGAAGCAAGAAAGAAAAGAAAAGAAGGGAAAGACAGAAGAAAGAGAGGGAGGGAGGGACAGGAAGGTAGGAAGGGAAAAAACACTTTGGAAAACACAGAAGGAACAGGAATAGAAGCAATCAGCATGTTTTCCTATAATTCAGTAACTGCATCTTGTGATGAAGAGACACAGCTGAAGGTGAGGTATACAAGACCCCTAGGAATTATAGCATTGTCAAAATCCTCTACCCATTGTAAAAGCAAGAGGCCATGATGATAATCACTGTGGGAACCTCTGAGATAAGGATTTATCTCCAAGAATAGCTATAAAAAGCTGACAAGTACAATTTAATTATGATGGAGTGGCTCTTGAATGACCATAAATCTACCACTGGGGTCTCTATGAAAATTAAGATGCAGGAGTATATATTTTAATTTATAGGATTCTTCTTTGGACTGCTTATAAATCAAAAGAATAGCAGAAATTTCAAGGACAAAACACATGCTCTGCTCATTTTCTGAGGCCTTCTTTGGTGGGTCAGTTCTTTGATTCTATAAAAATTGGCAAGTCACAATTCTAGTGTTTACCTTTTTCTATTCCTTGTTACATCCATGTTCATAAAGGGGTAATGAACACACACAGTACAATGGTGTGCTATCAACTGCTAAATTTTAATTTCAAAATCTGTGAATAAGAAATTTGATAGCATCTTGTAATTCTACTTAATAAATAGATCCTAATATGGAAAATAATACTTAACATATGAGATGTTTTTCTTTGTTATAAATAACCATATGGATGTATGTTATGTGATACATTGCAGAATCGTTTTACTTAACCTCCAAGTTATAAGTTGGCTTTATTATGCCCCCTTTTAGCCAATGAAAAATTGATTTAGAAAAATGGTAAGATAATAAATTATTTGTTTTCTCCCTTATCAAAGGAAAAGGTTAATAGATAAATACAATTGTGGCCAATTATTTTTCTTATGTTATATTTGAGATACATTGGTTAAACATGCCGGTGATCATGTTGCAATTTGGGTAAATATGAAAACGAGAGCCCAACTCTGCTTCTTATTCCTCATTTTATCCCAATCATGTAACTAGCCTTCATGGTAAGATGAGATTTACTGTGAGACAGAAAGATATGAAATTTGCTCACATGGAAGCTTTCAGAAAGCTTATGTGATAAAAACAGGGCTGGAAGATTTGAAGTATACAAGAAGACTCAAATGGAGTGGCTGTCTAGTTCACAGGTTGAGGGATTGATCTTCCCTCCCAATTCACCCCACCCCGCTGATCTGACATAATATGATGCTATCTCTCTTGACCACAGTGACAAGTCAAAGGCAACTGCTCTCAATTGTGGGAACATGATTTGAGATCTCAGCTCTGTCCACCAGGGGACATTTGGCAATTTCTAGAGACATTTTTTATTGCAGGACCTGTGGTGGGCATTGCTACTGGCATTTACCCGATGGAGAGGCCAGGGACACCACACAAACCTCCTAAGTGCCCAGGCCACACCCACCTGCAACTCACAATCATCTGACCCAGAATGTCAATAGCACTGAGAGAAGAAACTGGGTCTAAGGACAAATTAAGCAAAGGCAAACAGAGCTCTTCCTTATGACTTTGTTTTTTGTTTGTTTGTTTTTGTTTTGTTTTTTTGTTTTTGTTATAAAGTAGGGTTTAGCCTCAGCAATTTAGTGAGATCCTCAGCAACTTAGTGAGATCCTGTTTCAAAATAAAATATAAAAACAGGGCTGGGAGTGTAGCTCAGGAAAAGGAAGAGAAGGAGAAGGAGGAGGAGGCCAAGCTGGAAGAAATGCAAGCGCACAGGTGGATTTCTGTCTAATCTCTGGTTGCACTGCCTTTAGTTACAATCTGGCACTGGCCACTTGTGGACCAGAACTGGTAATGGAGTCTGTAACTCAGTTATGGAAGTATTATCCAAACAACAGATATTGGTATGTGTCTAAATTTGGTATTCAAAATATTACCCTCCTTCCAGCCTTTACCTGGTGAGTGGAGAGCTTAGGGTGATGTGCTACCCCATACTAGAGGCATCTAGAACAGACAAGTCTCCTCCCTGTGTGTGCTCTGTGAGTTCTTTCAGTGCATCCTAATTGTCCAGGGAGTCTCAGCCTTTCCCTCCAATGTCTGCACCTGTGTTGTCAGGCAGGCACAATTATTAAAGAAGCCAGTATGTGCCAGCTGCACTGTGCCACTCTGGTTCCACAGACACAGTGTCATAAGTCACATTTTTGTCACTTTTCTGCCAGGTCTGGAGTTCCCACTGACCCTAGAAGGGTTAAGTCTGAATGTGGCATCCCTCTACACTTCTTTTTGTTTTTCTGAATCGATGCTAGGGCCAGAGAGTTCCCATCATACTCTGCCTTCTGGGAGAAATAATATGTCTATAGAGAAAAGGAAGTAGGTGTGAGCAGCATTTTCCTTCTTATTCCTGAGGAAGGATACCCCGACTCATCATACAAGTTTAATGGCCTCATCCCCAGGCCTCTGAGTACCATGATTTCAGGCTGTTTTATTCGTTCAGTCTCAGGCAAATTCGCCAATCTAGGTAGACATAACTAATAAATGTCATAGTAATCTGCCTAAAGGTGACAGATCTGGGCTTAGATGAAAGTAGTTTTTTTTCATAAACAAGTTAAAATCAATTATGTTCTGATAAGATTCCCCTTTGATAAGGTGCTCCTATATTAAAAGTTCCTGTTGTTAGCCTCTTTAAAATTAAAACACCCACACTCATCTTATTTTCCTTCCCTTTCCTGATAAAAGTTTTTTGTTTTGTTTGTTTGTTTTTAATCTTAGTTTCCTCATGCTAATAATGGAAACTGAAGAGCTGGCCTCAAAGCCCAGGCAGGCACCAACAAGAGTAGAAAAACTGAAATTGTAACATATCATCTGAATAATACTGCCTAGCTAAATCTGCATATGTATATTTCCTGATTTTTGTTCCACTGTACCCCTTTGCTGTGTGTGTGTGTATGTGTGTGAATGTGTGTGTGTGTGTGTGTGTGTGTGTGTGTGTGTGTATGGTACTGGGGATTAAAAGCACGGGCATTCTACTTCTGAGTTGCATCCTCAAATATATATATATATATATATATATATATATATATATATATATATATATATATATAATTTTTTTTTGAAACAGGTAGGATCTCACTAAGTTGCTGAGGCTGACCTCAAACCTGTGATACTCCTGTTTTAGCCTCCCAAGTACTGGGATTATAGATGTAAGCCACCATGCCTAGGCCCTTTGCACATCTAGAAGTTTTTCACTCCCCTGAGCCTCCCAAAGATAGTGATTTCAGACAGAGAGGGTCTCCTCTATCTTCCTTAAAACCTGCTCTTAACTGTAAGCTAAATCTTGTAATCCAAAGAGGATCTTTTCAGTAGTGTGTCTAAAATATGCAACTGTGTCTTGCTGGTCCTGCAAGTTTACACCTGAAAGAAACAACTCTCCAGGATGAGCAGTGTGCTCCCCTGCTACATTTCCCTCACTCCCTTCCTTAAAGGTAGCCCTAAAGAATTATGTAATGCAAGACCATCTCTTCTTCTGAAACTGCTTAATTTTTAGATTTCTTCGAAGAAATTAAATGAAAATCATCTCAATATTTCCAGATTAATTAAGCTTACATGCAATTAGAATAAAAGCACCTATTAGCTGCCAGAATAAAAAGTTTTCATTTTTCTTGTCTACTTTCTAGCACTTTCCCAACCCCAAAAGGAAAAAATAGAAAATGACAGGGGAAGATGTGATTTTACTTCAGCCTAATCACTTCTCTATGTTGCATTTTTTCTTATAATTACCCTCAATTTTATATTTTCTAATTACTCTTATAGCTGTTAAGTTGACATTATAGCTAAACTCTCTCATCTTCAATAAAAATGAACTGCACTTGAAAATTTTGGGGTGAGGTGGAAATCTTCAAATTCAAGTTCATTAGTAAAGAGAAACTTGTATATGCCATAACCACCATTTCATTTTTTAAATTTTAAAAATCTTGCTCATTAATTTAATAAGCCTCGTATTTTCATTCAGCAGATATAAAAGGAATGCTAATGTGGAAGCTCTAAGTTTCTTTAGTTTCTGAAGCCAGGCACATTTTAGAACATACAAAACTATTTCCATCTTGACACATGGAAATTTTGTGTTAAAAATTACTGCTTTTTATCTTTCCTTCTTCAGTCCCTATCCCTGGAGGCTCAGTACCTGTGAAATAAAACTATATAGCAAATGTGAGCTGGAAGCCCTTAGTGACTCTGAGTGATGCTGCTCTTGAATTGATTATGCCAATAAGAACCATGTTGATACAGTCCTTTGCCTCAGTTTTCTTTTGAATCAAAAGCTAGAATGTAGCCAGGCATTGTGGTTTATACCTGTAATCCCAGTATTTGGGAAGCTGAGCCAGGAGGATCACAGCTTTGAGGACAGCACCAGCAATTTATCAAGACTTTGTTTCAAAATAACAAACAAAATGGGTCTGAGGGTCTAGCTCAGAGGTAGAATGCCCCTGAGTTCAATCCTCAGTACCAAAAAAAGAAGGGGGGATGGAATATACTATGGTCTTACACGACAGCAATTACAGATCCAACATCCCTTCTTTTTGTTTATGTATATACACATAAAATCTTTAAACCCATCTACATATATGCACATGAATTTTTTTTAATCTGGTCATATAATTTTTAATCCTACCTCTATTGTACAGCATCCTTTCTCCTACCAAAATTTACTTAACTTTCCTATCAGGGCTGAATGTATCCTTTTCCTATGTCCTCGGACTATCTCATGTTCCAAAGTACAAACTAATAGTAAATAAAAGCCAAAGGGTAGTCAAACTAAATTAAGGCAGTTTAGAATGAAGTGAACATATCAAATTGAAGGTCATTGTGTGTTGTTTTGTTTTTTTGGTACTAGGATTGAACGCAGGTGCATTCTACCTCCAAGCTACACATACAGCCTTTTTAATTTTACTCTATTTAAATTTTGAAACAGGGTCTCACTAAGTTGCTGATGCTGGCCTCAAATCTGAGGTCCTCCTGTCTCAGCCTCCCAAGTAATGGGATCACAGGTATGCACCACCACACCTAGCCATCTGTATTTAAATAGCCTTTCCTTCTGCACTGTGCTCACCCTTCACCCTTTTCCCTTTGAAGGTCTTTTTTTTTTTTTTCTTAGCTTTTCTAAGTATCTTTGTTCAACCTCCTGGCTTCCTGGTGCCAGAGAGGCCTCAAATTATTTGTCCTTTATGCACTGAAAATACCCCAAGAGCTGCTTACCCCACATACTTTCATGGGGAAAAAATTAAAAAAATGTAATAAACTTAATCCACAGGATTTATTTCAATGTGTTTGTTTATTTACTAGATAATTATTTAATTTACAAAGGATACATTTGTATTTACATATAAGATTTAATTTGTGAAACCAAGGTCTCATATAAAGATTATAAATACTGAGGTTTTTATATTAGTTATCTTTATAGTATAGGCCTTCTTGCATATGTGTGTGTGTGTGTGTGTGTGTGTGTGTATGTGTGTGTGTGAGAGAGTTATTAGGGATTAAACCCAGAAGCATTCTACCTCAGAGCTATACCAGCCTTTTTTACTTTTTGTTTTGGAAAAAGGGTCTCACTAGGTTGCTGAGAGTTTTGCTATATTGCTGAGACTGACCTAGAACCTGCAATTCTTCTGTCTTAGCCTCCCAAGTACTGGGATTAAAGGCATGCACCACCATGCCTGGCTTTATTGTATATTTTAAGTGACAAAAATTCATAGAGGTAGAGAAAGAAGAGATGATACACATATATTTGTATTAGCAGTACATATACAATTAATTTATATTTTAATCACAATGCATACAAGTCTTAAATATTAATTACTATACAGCAAAAATTTGAAATTTTTACCCTCTATTGTTAACCAGACAACAATCCAAAATAAACTAAAATGATGAATAAAAAAACTAAGATCATTATACTATTTTTATTATTATGTTCAAAGGTTCAATATTATGCCAAACATGTTGTTAATCTGTTTTGTTCGTATCAATTTGTGACTATTCTTTCTTTACTAAAAAAATAGTTGGCCTTCTCTTATTGAAATCCTTTTTTGCTTTCTGTACCATTCTTTAGTTAAACATTCTGGGTAATTATGTAATTATTCTGAGTATATTTATGCAGTTCCCCACAATTATAACATCTTGAGATACCAAGACATTCTAAAATGTACAAAATTACAACCAGGTTATTAATTTAATACACTGTACCAATCTTTCTCAGATCTCCTCGGTTTTAATTGTGCTACCTTTGTGTGTGCATGTGTGTGTGTGTGTGTGTGTGTGTTCAGTTCTACACAATTCAATCACCTTTGTACACATATATTCTATGTCATATTTAAGATGTGGAATATTTCAATGCCACAGGGATCGCTCTTACTTTTAAAACCATACCCACCTCTTCTTGTCTCACTTTCTTCCCTCCTCTTGGTCCTAACCTCTTGTGACCATCAATCCAGTCTCCCTTTCCAAAAATTTGCCTTTTTAAGAATTGTTATATAAACATAACCATATTTTTATGATTTGGATATCAAGCATTCCCCAAAGAAGATGAAGGCTTGGCTGCCAAAAGTAGCAGCGTTCAGAGATGGGTCCTTTGGAAGTGACTGGATAATGAGGGCTCTGACCTCATTAGAGAATGAATCCACTGAGGGATTCATTATTCCAATGGACTATTGGGGGGGTGGTTGAAAGTGGTAGAAGGTGGGTCCTGGTAGAAGGGAGTGAGTGGGCCCTTGGGGGCATGAGCTTGGGGACTATATCATGTCCTACTCCTTCATTCTTTCTCTCTCTCTGTACTTCAAAGCTGCCTTGAGCTAAGCAACTTCCTCCACTATGCTCTTCTACTATGTTGTTTCTGCCTTGGAGTCCACCAACCATGGACTGAAACTTCTGAAATCAAGAGCCACCATATGAATGCACCTTAGTTTATTTAACCATTCACAAACTGAAGGAAATCTAATAATTTCCAGTTCAGGGCTATTATGAATAAAGTGCCTATGAATATTTACATACAGTTTTGGTGTGAATATAAGTTTTTATTTCTCTGGAATAAAGCTCTAAGAATTCACTGCCTTCTTTTATGGTAATTACATAATTAGTTCTATAAGAAATAGCCAAACTGATTTGCAGACTCATTGTACCATTTTATATTCCAATATATGAGTAGAAATATATTACTGACATCTCCACTAGCATTTGATATTGCCATTTTTATTTTGTTTATCCTATACATATATACATACATACATACATACACACATGTCATCATATACATATGTGTGTGCATATATTACACACATATACACATCACATATGCATACATACACACATTCATTCCCAATTTTGTTTATAATGTATATGTAAATATAATTATATTATATTGCATTCTTTAGACACTCTCATAGTTTGCAATAATATATAGTTGTTTTCATTTCCATTTTCCTAATGGTTAATGATGTTAATCTTTTTATGTGTTTATTTGTCATCAGTGTATCCTATTCAGTGAAATGCTAGTTCCTTGCTGTGCATGTTTTCTGATTGAAATGCTGTTTTTACTGCTGAGTTTTTATATATTTATATACTACTGAGAGATTTTAAATATTCACAAACTAGTCTTTTTTCAGGTTATATATTCACAAATTAGCATTGCCATTTGTTTTCAGTTTGTTGTTTATTCATTTTCATAATAATATCTTTTGTAGAGAAAGAGTTTTAAGGTTTTTGTTTGTTTGTTGAACTCAACTGATAGTTCTAGGAGTATTTTTTTAGTTCACTTGAGATTTCCTACATAGACAATCATGACATCTTTATCAAGGAAAGTATCAAGGTGAATTATAAAGACTCATTTTATTACTTATGAGAGAAATAAAAATGCATCCAATTTTATTAATGGCATTCTGAGTTTAAATTTAAGGCTCTATGATAAATTATAATTATCATCGATTTGGTAGGTAAATGGTAGCTATTAAATTGAAAACAGTTTTACATGTATAAAAGTGCATAATCATAGAATGATATATATGTACATATATACACACAATTTGCTTAAGCATTATGGAATTATAAACATTTAATTGAAAATTGTATCACTTTAAAAAGTATAAATGTTTATAATTCATGAATCTAAAGAAAATTACATAATATGTATTATTATGTTATTCTAGAATTATATACTAAAGCAAATTATATATATACATATATAATATATTTGTGTATTATATGTATATATTCTAGAATAATATACATTTATAAACCTTTATATTCACATATGTATCTTCATATAGAAGAATATTGAGGATTGGAAGGACTTTTTTATATTTCTTGTCTGAAATTTTATAAAAAGATATTTAGAGCTAGACTTGGTAGTGCACTCTTGTAATCCCAGTACTTGGGAGGCTGAGACAGGAAAATCACAGTTTCGCAGCCAGCCTCACCTCAGCTACTTAGTGAGGCCCTCCGCAACTTAGTGAGACCCTGTTTCAAAATAAAGAATAAAAATAGGGCTGGGGGTGTAGCTCAGAGGTAGAATGCCCCTGAGTTCAATCCCCAGCACCACAAAACAAACAAACAAATAAATAAATAAAATATAGGGCTGGGGGTGTAGCTCGGAGAGGAGATACAATGCCCTTGGGTTCCATCCCCAGTACCACAAAAAATATATATATATATATAAAAAATATATATATATTTAAATACAATCTGTCACATATTGCACAGAAGTAAAGGAAAAAGAGCATAAACCTGTTTTGGTAGCTATATCTCAAAGCAAAATTTACTAAAATAAGTAGCAAATATTCTCAGAAACTATACAGACAGAAACAGGTTAAATGTCTTTGACATGTATGGTTTCCTATGTCTGAAAATTGTATCTAGGTGAAGAGAAGTGAAATGGTTTTCTCTGGCTCATTTGCAAACACATGTAATGTTTTTAAAATGTGAACTTTCTTTTGGCTTCAAATAAATGTATCTTTAGTGTAGCCAAAGCATCCAGATGCGTAAAATAAATAAATAAATAAATATATATATTGGAAATAAGACAGTCATGGTCTTCTAGTTTTCTGTTTGAATTAGGCAAATGTGGATTTGGTAGGTAACATGTCCCCTGAAAATATGATTATGATTCAGAAGAGTGATTAAATGGTCCAGTGCTCAAAGAGTGAGATAATGTTTTAGCATCAGCTGAGAGTTCAAGGAACCTAGAAGTTGATGAGCGGTCTTAGAAGGATCTTTTTGAGCAGATTAGTTTCAATTTTCTGATTACTTGAACAGAGGGGAAAAAAGAGACTGCTACTGCCATCTGTTGGTCAAATAAAACACCACCAGCTCTGGTCATCAGATTGCCTTGCCATTAGACAAAACCTTCCCCAAACTGCTAATCCCAACAGAACTAGTCCTGAATAAACCTCATATTCTGTTAGAACGCCAAACAAAAGGCTATTCTTAACATAAACTTCTTTTATCCTCAGTGCATTGTGTCTTCCTAGTGGTTTCCGTTTAAGGGGGAAAAAAAAGAAATGTTTGCACCCTGAGCAAGAAATTGGCAAACACAAAATGAAAGTAACAGCGGTTCACTGTGTTCTCCTGTATGTATACACACACTTAAATTGTATGTGTCTGTGTGTGAAATAGATTCAGTAAGGCCCAGCAAAACAGGGACTGAAGGTGATTTCCTGAGGGAAGGTGAGGGAGGACCAAGTAGGACTCATGAGTGCAAACCCATTTTTTTATTAACCTGATTAGCTTCAGAAAACGAGGATTAGCTAGACGCATGATGATCACCAGACTTCGACTCCCTCATCACTCCTGTGAACCCTTAACCAGGTGTATCAGCATCACCTGTTTGTTGCAAATCCAGAATCTCAAATTCAATCCCAGAGTCAGAATCTAATTCAGAAATTGATTTTCTTGAATGACAACCTGCATGTAAAAGAGGATCCTCATATGACTCTTAATACGTAGCAAAGATTCAGAAAGAATATTCTAGTCCATTAAATTGATTTATTAAAACAGATTGTTTGGTATGATTATCTATTGCATTTATTGATTCTAAAATGCACATTTTCATTTATGTTTTAACATCTTCGTAGTTGGAATGTGTATTATAATCTGTAGTATGTGGCAGTAGTGTTTTCCATTTTAGGGATATATTGAATAGTAATGCATTTTAAGTTTGATAAAATACTTGTTCATGTGAAATACAGTATGTTCTATTTTCTTAAGCAAATAATAAATCTGATGGGTTGAAACACAGAACAGGTAACAATAAAAATAGTTAATAATTCCCAAGTGCTTCCTATGTTCTTCTTGTTATGCTAAGTAAACATATTGTTACACTAAGAGGCACTTACTGTTTCTCAGGTACTGCAACAAGCCCTTTGTATACAGCAGCCACCATATTATTCCACCCATTTTAAAGATGATGCTTAGAAGACTTAAGATCTCAATGTTTTGCAACCAATAAATGAAGGAGCTCGAAGCTCCTAATTTGAATCCACATGATTGACTAGTAAGAAAAACAAACAAACAGATATTAAGGAAGTTGCTTCCCAGACAGCAAAGGCAAATACAAAGATGTGTGATTTGCATGAATTAGTCTCATTTATGGTTCTCCTCCCAGGTTAATTTTAATGAAGCTGCCTTACACTCTTACTATTGTCTTTGCTTGGAAAATAAAAGATAGGGTGAAGTTCCACATAGCGAGCTGACTGTAATAATTAATGAATATTTGGAGTTAGGCTTTGTCTTACTGAGTTTGGTCAACTCGGAAATAGTGAGTTCCACTCAGGTTACTTTGTGTGCACCTCCATCAAATAACTGTCTATTAAATACATAATTCAGGAAAATAGAGAATGATTTGTATGATTTGGCCTAAACTGTGCACAAATGTGATTTTTAAGAAGTAATAAAATCCTACAGCTATATCTTTGGTGCAAAGAATCTCTTTTCTGACAGCAGCATAGAAATAAGCATATTTATCACACTGTATAAATATACTAATAACTATGTTAATAATATCTTCCCATTAAGGGTTGCACTCACTGTTGGGTAAGCCTCCTCCTGCTAATAAATTTCCCTGCAGGTTACATCAAGTTGATATAAATACTACAGGGTTCCAACAGAGAAGAATAAAAGAAGCACAACTTTAAAATAATAATGGCAAAAAAAACCCCATATCCTATTGGTACTGTTATAAAGGCTTTTATAATATAATAAAACACACCTTAGAGATTTGTTGTTATGCAATACATATTTTCTCACACAATTGAGAATTTTATTTAATATACAGTCCATCATGTAATTTGGCACGGAAGCATGGCTGAACCCTGAACAGGAGGAATCCTCTTGGGTGTGCTAGAGGATCTGTTCAGCTGAAAAGTATGTGTTCATGCTGGACAGACACGGAGATCCTTTTGTCCGAATGAGTTTATCTCTACAATTCTAGAAACACTTCTCATGCCCTCATAAAACTCCTCCCTGTTTTGCTGGATTATACACTGAAAGAATATAGTTACCAAGTGCCATGTATATGTGTATCAGCATAATATTTTAAAAACATAAGCATAGAGAAATAAATATGACCACAATTATTCACGATGAAAATCAAGGAGTTAAAAAGAAATGACCATCTAAAATGGTCTTCTTCATCTCCAAAGAGAAGCTTTTATTTCTAGCATGTTGCTTACAGAATTTTGAGGCTGAAATTGCAAATAAAGACGTTGGATTCTATAGCTCTAAATTAATTTTTTAAGGCATATCGCATAGCCAAACTTCTGTCAATACAGACATTTTGAAATGCTTCATCTGTTCTTCCCCATGGTGTAAATTTTGCTTCATTTCTCATAAGAAAGTCCTCTCACAAATTTCTTATATAATCACAATCTCAATCTCTACTTCTTTCTTGGCTTGAAAATTGGGGGAAGAGGGTTGCATGCTAGGCAAGTTATAAAGCACTTGCCTATCATGCATGAGACCCTGGGTTTAATCGTCAGCACTGAAAAAAAATGAGGAAAGGGTCTTAGACCAATAGAAAAGTCAAGGAGAAAAAATCATAACTTGTGGAATTTTTAAGTTATAGAATATAAAAACTGGCTAACTCCATTCCTAATGTGAATTCTTTTTTTTTTTTTTTTTTTTTTGTGGTACTGGGGATTGAACTCAGGGGCATTCTACCTCCGAGCTACACCCCCAGCCCTATTTTTTATTCTTTATTTTAAAACATGGTCTCACTAAGTTGCAGAGTGCCTCACTAGTTAGCTGAGGCTGGCCGCGAACCTGGATCCTCCCGTCTCAGCCTCCCAAATGCTGTTATTACAAGTATGTGCCACCATGCCCAGCTTCTAATATGAATTCTTGATCTTAAATTCTGTCATTATTTTCCTATTCTTTCTACTTTTGTCATATAACTTTTTCCTTTCCCCTTTCAGGTTATGTTAATGAATAGGACTATTTGCCAGTTGATTTGTCCATATCTTTTTTAATTGCTGCAACCAGCTCTGTATATCAAGTGATACAAAAGTTTCTTGTTGTTGTTAAAAACTAAAATTAAGGATGATATATCCTAAAAATCACACATTTTAAAACAATTAACTACAGCATAGATTTTTCTCATTAAAAGGCCATAAGAGCTACCAGTTTTTTAGGCCTATCATTGCTAGATATGTCATAAATTATCTCAAAAGAACTGCAAATTATTATTATCCTTATACAAATAAAAAAATCAAGGCTCAGTGAAGTAAAATGATATGAGGAAGGCCACAGTATTTGAATTCTTCTTATCTGTGTAGTGCAAAATGTGCACTTTTTCACTTTATCAACACTGTGATAACTAATTTTTAATGTATTACAAAAAATACAGACATTAGCTGTGTTGCTTCAGACTCTAGAAAGGATATGGTGTGCAGACTAGTTGCCACTAAGGAATAGTGGTGTCTCTAAGGTGGAAAAGATCCAAACATGAGGACTAATAGGCAGGAAATAGCTATGGAAATGTTATACATGGTTCACATAATACATTTTGTAGACAAATGTAGTTTTGCTTTATAAAAATCAAATACATGATTTGAAATTCTTCCTAATGAAAAAGAATTCACTCACTCCCTTAGAGCAAAATAAACTCACAAATATCAATTGACAGACTTATCTTTAATTTACTAGAAAACCTTACTACGTCTATGACTTATCTCTCATTTTTTCCCATTTTTATTAGGTTAGCTTTTGGAAAATTTTTTCATAACAATATTTTAAAACTTATGCCACATTTATTTTATTATGATTTTCTCATTTCATTTAGTTTTTGATATATGGTATTTACACATATTTATGTAGTAGAGTATCATTTGATACATATATACATTGCATCATGATCTAATCAAAGTAATTAGCCTTTCCAGCTAATTAACACCTGAATTTAAAAATTCTTGAGGTAGGTATAATGGCACATGCCTGTAATCCCAATACTTGGGAGGCTGAAACAGAAGTATCACAGATTTGCAGCCGATCTTAGCAACTTAGTGAGGTCCTCTGCAACTTAGTAAGACCCTGTTTCAAAATAAAATAATAAAATAGGGCTGGAGATGTAGCTCAGAAATAGAATGACCCTGGGTTCAATCCCAGTACCACAAAAATTGTAATCAATTTTTATAATTTTATTGGACCAAAAACAAATATAAATGGCCAACAACTGTTGGTGGGATTGTAAATTAGAGTTGATAATTCTCTGCATCTTCACCAGCATGTATTATTGTTTGTATTCTTGATGATTGTCATTCTAGCTGTAATTAGGTGGAATCTCAGTGTAGTTTTGATTGCCTTTCCCTGATTGCTAATGATTTTGTACATTTTTTCATATATTTCTTGGCCATTCGTATTTATATTTGGCCCTTTTCTTTTCTTCTTTGAGGAGTACTAGTTAGGCTCAATTGCCCATTTTTTATTGGGTTATTTGATTTGTGTGCCTGTGTGTGTGTGTGTGTGTGTGTTGTTTGAGTTATCTATATATTCCAGATATTAGTCTTCTATCAGAGAAGTAGCTGGCAAAGAATTTTTCCCATTATGTAGGCTCTCACGCAATTTAAAAAATTTTAAGTTCATCTCTCCATGAAAACTTTGTTGCTTTATTGTTTTTCCTATTTACATATTTCTACTTAAAATAAGAAAATCTAATGATTTTATAGAATAAAAGCAAAAAGAAGAAGTCAAGTGATTATCTTCAATTTACAAATTCCCTCCGCATTTAGGGCATCAAGAAAAGGTGAGAAGCTGGTTTTCTACAATTAATTCACTTGGTTGGCTTCTTGTATCAATTAAAAGCACCAGATATAATTGCACATCTTTCCTTTCTTTGCCTTGTAACTATAATGAGAAGAGAGAAAAAAAGTTAATTTTACTAGTAAATATTTGTGCTTTGCCTAATTTTAATTGGATAAAGTTAAATAGTCTTAACACATGGTAGAAATCCCATTTATTTTAGTTCTAAGACCCTGAGAGTTTTCTAGCACATGGTGGACAGAGACCTTTATTTATGCATTTAGGTCATGTTTTTTATTTATGCCTTAGTAATTTTAAGAATACCAGATCAAATTGTAAGCCAATCCATAATGTCTTCTGCATAACTGTGTGGGAGTCAAACCACAAATATTATCTATATTTATGTTGGGCTGGCCCACCCTTTGGCTGTCTCCAGACCCTGGTTTACTAGCACTGATGCTCCTGGGTAGCAGTGGCGCCACATCCATTTGGCATAGCTGTCTACACGGGATCTTTCCTTCTGTTGTCTTTTTTTGGCATGAACTAGTGAGTGAAGTCATGCAAAAATGTGTGTCTAGTGTCTGGGATGCCTGCCACTGCAATGGTAGAGTTTGCTCATCTGGCAGTGTGTCCCATGGTTGTTGATGATCTTATCTGAGTATAGGTTTCTAGTTAGCTTTGTAAATGTTCTTTCAGCCTTGTATACCTAGAAGCAACGTGTACAGGGCAGAGTATACAATGTAACATATCTTAGTGTAGAAAATTCACCTTTCTCTTCCATCTCCTTGGAAAATTCTCATTGCATTATCTAAAGAATCCTTTAGTCTGGGTTTCATGAAGACATGATTTCCTGGAGTAATAGATTACTCTCTAGTCAAACATACATTCCTACTAATGCCTATGTATACTGATGACTATCTTGTATAACAGCACAATACTGATTTGTCTACATATGTTACAATGGGGAAAAGATTCAGATGTTTTCAGAGGACTTACCAGTCAATCAAAAGTACTTAAAATAAGCACTTCCTATGTACCCAGAAGTTGAAGAAGAAGAAGGAGGAGGAGGAGGAGGAGGAGGAGGAGGAGGAGAAGGAGGAGAGAAAGAAATTTCAGTAAACACAGAAATTACTTAAGCTTCATAATAAGACAAGGTTTTGTACAGCAGCAGATTTGGCAAGACATGGAAACTGACCAAAAAGTACACAAGTGCTGAAATTAAAGGAACATTAACATCAGAAAAAAAATGGTGGATATTTGTAATACAACCAGTGAAATGTAATTGTACAAAATGGGGGGAAACAAAGTGATATAAGACATAATTCTTTTAGTCAGGACCATGCAAGCTAACCAAAAGCAGGAAACAACAGAAAAATAAATAGCAATTCATGCCGACAAATTACAGTGCTAAATAAGTGATTGTGACATTGCTACACAAAGTTAACATGTGGAATTTGAAGACTAGGAAAGAATGCCTGAATGAGGGGCAATTTAAAATGGACTGTGATAAGCTGGTCTGAGATATGTAGAAAGTACATCCTAAACATTGCATGAGTATTGTAATAATAATTAAACAAAAAGGAATTTGGTTTGAGTTTTACCAGAAATTAAGGACAAAGGATTATGAATTATACAGCTATAAATTTGGGAAGGACTACAGTATTATCAAGCTCAAATGTAGCAATTGCTTTCCAAACTATGATGCCTGTACAAGAGCATATCATGGTGAGAAAGAAGTACACTATTAGGAAAAATTTTCCTGGATTGTGTAAAATTATTAATATCAAGTTTAGGAATCACTAAAAAACCAAGAATGATACTGAAAATATTTGCATATGAAGTATGTACTAAAATGCATACTCGAGTGATCAATATTAAAATCTATCAGTTAGTGAAATAGTTGTCTAATCCAATTACAAGATATTGGAGCTAACATATCAGTGAGGAAACCAGCGAGTTTGTTAAAAGTGATGAATATGAAATAAATCTTAGAGGCAGCAGAAGTGAAGTGATGGGCCCGTTGTCAGAATTTAAAAAGGTTGAAAACACTAATTTACCAAGGAAAATGTTGACTGTAGGCATGCTGATTTTGAGGTCATGGTAGGATAGAAGTTTAGCATACAGGTAGATATGTAGGACTGGCATCTTGTAGGAGCCTACAGGTAGAGCTAGAATGTTGGAAACTTCTGGATTCCTTCAGCTTGATTATTAATCAGAGTAATAGGATTCAAGTCCTCATCCTGAATCGTAAGGAGAGTTCAGATTGTAGGTATAAAAACAAGTCACAGTTTTCATAACATTGAAAAAAATTTAAATCTTTTCATTTATAAAAGAGAAAAGTTGAACTTCATATTTATTATTTTTCTCTTACATGTTGAAAAACACCTTAACAGTTCAGTGACAAAATTGCAACTCCAAGATAAAATTGACTCCTTTTGCTAGTACATTGTTTGCTATTGGGTCTCATATCCTCACAACAATGTTGTTGCTTCTTTCATTGGAGGGTAGCAGCAGAATCATTTACATATATATTGTTCCTGCCTTGCAAAAAATGAAGTGGCTTTAAATTCTGTTTCTCCTACCTACAGCCTTCCAAAAATTAAAGAAAAAAAGAAAAGACATAAATAGTGGGGGTTCCTTCAATATCTAATATCTGTGTCCAGATGAACATCAAAAAAACTTCATGTGATAGTTGGCAAAAGATGAACATAATGCCAATAAGCGGAGAGATCAATAAACAATATGGCCACATTTATTCCACAAAGTACTTTTATTGCACCATATTGAATTAATAGAAATGCCTTTGGTACAAATGCAAAATTATTTATGAAACAATAGAAAATCTGCTCTTAAGTAGAAAAAAAAAAGCATTGCACATGATTTCAGTGAAAAAAAGAACCAGATGTTACACATACTTAAAAAACACACACACACAATCCCATATGCAGTTATCCATGAAATATTCAATGCACACAAAAGTTTAGGGCTTTACTGGCTGGATTTCTTTCCTCCCTCTCACCTTCATGCTAATCTTCCACATGTCAGCATTTCTTTGGAATCAGAGTGTGTTACTCAAGTCAAGTGCAGAGAGCCAATTGAAGATTGGTTCCAGTTGGATTTTGTACAGAGTGCTCAGAAAGGTCCTCGACCATAAAAGGAAGAGGGTGCAGTTGCTGCATGTCAGGAATGCAGGCGGGCAGGCAGCAGGGTACCATTGGCTATCTGTGGAACCAGAAGTGGATTGACCTCTGAAAATAAATTTAATAATTGAGCCATGCACAAGCAAGAAATAGGACTATTTAAATGTCCCAGATAGTTATATTGAAGATTAAAATGTTAGATATGAGGTTACCAATTAAATTCCCATCTCTAAAAGTGGCCCACATTGTCTCAGTTACAAAATCAAACCCTTAAATTTGATTCTGGTACTAATCAGAATTATGTTTGTGCATTAAAGTTTTTTTTTTAAGAGTACTGAATAAAAAGCAGCTGACTATACTGGCCATGTATTTATCCCATTCTTTGTTTTCTGTTCAACTGGCACCAGAAACCCCAGGTATCTCATTGTTAGTATTTGTGTTACTTCTGCCGTTAAAATGTTACTTAGACTTTTGACACTGATTTTCCTCCCACATAATTAGATAAAAAATGTTCTGAAGCCCATATCCATTATTAAGAAATACTTAGCCGAGTATGGTATCACACACCTGTAATCCCAAGTAATCTTTGGAGGTTGAGACAGTATGACAGGTTTAAGGCCAGCCTCAGGAACTTAGCAAGACCCTGTTCCAAATTAAAAACTAAAAAGGGCTAAGGGTATAGCTTTGAGGTAGATGTCCCTATTTTCAATTCAAAGGAAGGAAGGAAGGAAGGAAGGAACTCATATACTGCATCACCCACTCAAAAACCAAACTTTTTGTTTTTACTCATTAGTTGATTTCTTTATAAGTTTTTGGGTTTTATTATGTTGTGTGTGTGTGCGCGCGCGCGTGTGCATGTGTGTGTGTGCACACCCGCACCTGCACAGTACTATGGGTTGAATTTAGGAATGTTCTACCTTCAAGCTACACCCAAGTTCCCCCTTTTTTGAAACAGAGTCTCACTAGGTTATTGAGAGGCTTAATAAGTTGTTGAGGACCTCACAAAGTTGCTGAGGCTGGTCTTGAGCCTGTGATCCTCTGGACTCAGCCTCCCAAGTATTGGGATTATAGGCATGTGCCACAATGGCAGCTTATTTCTTTATATATTTAACAACACTAGGGATATCTATCCTGTGAGTGAGAGCTTATTTTGATTATTATTTGCAATTAAACAGAAATAATGTTTGTACCTAAACAGAAATCTCTGTCAGAGAATTTTAGTCTCCCTTCATTTTCTATTAAACATAGTCTCAGGTATGTCCCACACTGGTTCCAGTATTCCATCTGAAAATATGAGGCAATTGTTCTCTAGAGAACCTCAGGTTCCTGGCTTCTTATAGTGTTCAAAGGCAGCTAATGGCAGTGGGGTTTTCCCTAGATCAACCACCAAGTCCCTGTGGACAAGATTGAATGGCTGGAGCAGTGGAGAGAGGCTCTAAACACTGTTGCTGTTTCACCATGACCATAAATATATCAGTCACAATCTCCTTGTTTCTCTTAGAACATCGTAGACAAGCTTTCCCCAATATTTTTATAAAACATAGATAACATTCTTTCCATATTTGGGGCACAGGATTCCATTGTTTTGGATTCATTAATTAATAAGGATAGAACGACTACCTGACCTCCATAAGTACATACATTAAAAGATAATATAGATTTATAATTGAATGGGGACATATATACACACAAAGATATATGCACATATATAAATATATATATAACTACATAAATAGAATATATATGAGGATGTATGCATATATACATATATAATCAAAACATGGCAATTTATACATATGAATATGTGCAACTGTGTTCAAGTATGTGGAGTCTCTGTATAGACTCTTGGAAGACAGACAGAATGCATCTCATTTGAGAATAAAATCCATGGCCTTGTCTTTAATCTGCTTTCGGTAATGAGGAAAACACATGGTATGATAAAAGGAATGGTTCTCATGACAGAGGTGAAAGATACACCTGCAGCTCTACTATAACTCTTATAATACATTTCAATCCAAAAGTTAATTTTAGTTGGACTGCAGGGATAGACTCCTCACAAGATGATTAAGAAAAATAAAAGTCAATGGAGAGAGATGTAGAAATTACAAATGCATACACTGGATCCCTTTAAAAGAGGTGGTATGTAGACTATTCCTATCATCAATACTGAGCAGAGTCCCCTACAGAGAGTACTGTACTTGGTGATGTACCAAATCATCAGACATTCACTGCTGGATGTATCACGAAGCTGTTTTCCCTACTCAATAAGAAATACTTACCTAAAATAAGCAAACTTTTTCTTTCAGTTTTATCTTCCAAAAATACATAAGAAAGGCATTGATAAAAGAAATAATTAAAGACTGTCATGAGTTAGACATTACCGATTATAATTGCTAATCTTAAAAACTACAAGTTTTTTTTGTTTTTGATTTTTGTTTTTGCAGTACTGGGGATTGAACCCAGGGGCATTCTACCTCTGAGCTATACCCCAGCCCTATTTTTAATTCTTTATTTTGAAACAAGGTCTCACTAAGTTGCAGAGGGCCTCACTAAGTAACTGAGGCTGGCTGCGAACCTATGATCCTCCTGTCTCAGTCTCCCAAGTACTGGGATTACAAGCATGCACCACCATGCCCAGCTTAAAAAACTACAGGTTTTAAAACTATATGCATCCTCTTTTTCATTCTTCTGTCTTCTTTCTCCATCCCTTTCAAAATGTTTCTTCCATACTTATTCATATATATTTTTTCTTAAAATAATTCCTGAGATGCCATTTCTATAACTTTTTAGAGCTCTGTACATTTGGAAGTGCACTGGGTGGCATTAAGTATGAAGTGTTGGGGACAAATGGCTGTGAATGCCTGAAAAACAGAGATAAAGGTGGAGATGGGTATGTGAAATATCCCAGAGAGCAGGTTGGCTTCTATGAGTTTGGCTGTCATTAGTCTGTCAAGGGAACAGAATGCCCAGAGTTACAAGGTATGGTGCTTTTGAGTCAATACCTAGGCCTGAGGTTCGATGCTTTATAAATGAGATATACCAGCAAAATAGACACACATAAGGATGGAAATCTAGCTAGGTACTACTTGCATGTCCACAGAGGCATGAAGACACACTGACTGGTCTTCAGAATGTCAGTACTTGGTTGTAGAAGCCCAGGTCACCAACTAAGTTCTGAGAAAGTGTCTCACTCCCACATAAGGAAGCACTGAAGAGCACAACAAAGCTATCATACTGGGAGAGCTAAGGGATTAGTTGGAAAATTAGAGTGTGAGTTAAAATGGAAACCTAATCAGAAACGGAACCACTGACATGGAACCACTGGCTTTGGCTATAGACATGCTTGTGCCAAAGACATCTTCAGAGCAAGAACACTACAGAAGGCTCCAAATTTCCTGAGGCCCAAGTACCAATCCTATTTCCTAGAGTCTCAGGCCAGGTTTACCACAAATAGTACTAGGGGTTCAAGATTGAGCCTAAGAAATACTGTGATCCTGGTTAGTCCAGTAATAAAGAATTCAAAGAGGAACACTACCATTTATGAGATTCCTTCTATTTGCCTGGCACAGTGTCAAGTGCTTTGCCTATCTTTTTGCCAATGCTTTCCAGCCCTGCATTATTGATTCCATTATGCTGACAAAGGAGTTAAATACAAAGAAAGAGCTGACTTAAATTCTGAAATCCAGATTGACAAGGAGAAAAGAAGAAATAGATGACTGACAACTTTACAGCTGATTTGCTGGGAACATTATCATCTGTAAGTCTTAAGAGTTGCCAACCATATGGAGTAGTCATGAGGACATAAATATCTATTCAAGATTATATGGTAAAACCCTATTATTTGCCAGGAAATATCTAGGTATTGGGGATGTAGTCATGAACTAGTCAAGATCTGTCTACTATTAGGAGTCCATATGCTAATAGTTGCCTAGGAATCCATATGCCCCAAATAATTTTCTAAACCAATCATGAAAGCCCTAGCCCAATGTCTAACCTACACTATGAGACATGAGACATTCTTCTGAGGACATTTGAAGAAATTGCTCCCTTTTAAAAAGTTGCAATCATTCCCTTTGTTATGAAAGCACAAAGGAACTCTGCCTCAGTGTGAAGTTGACACCGAATACAACAGCGAAGTACTTGACCACATGATTAAGCATTTGACCCTGCTGTGCTAATGCTACACTCTATGTATGGGCATGAACTAAATTCCTGATTCTTTAATGTTTAAGGCAGTATAAATTGGTGTATTCTGTAATTTGTAGTTAAAAGTTTCCAACTGATACATAGTCCAGGAATTCAATCAATGTATCTGTTTTATAGGCTAATTTTAGGAACTAAGGCAGGCATTTGGAGACACAGAGTCAGAAAACATTGTGTGGGCTGGGGTGGAACAAGCAAAGACAGAGGCCAAGCCCAAATCATAACAAGTAGAGGAGCAAAGTTGAGAAGACAGAAAGATAATGATCAATGAGAAAGCAAAGCATGGCATATGAATGTCACCTTCTAAAAGCAGAACAAAACAAAAGTATAAGGGAAGAATATCATGCTAGAAATCCAGGGCTGACTACTAAAAAGACTAATTAGCAATGTCCCTTCCAAAATGATTTCCTGGGATAATATTTACTTTTTCAAGAATCCAAGAGTAAATTTAGTATGCTACATTCATTTTGTCTTAAATGTTTGTTTTGTTGTACTGAGAATTTAACCCAGGGCCATTATACCTCTGAGCTGCATCCCCAGCCTCTTTCTATTTTGTTTTGAAACGGTCTTGCTAGAATCTCACTATAGAATCTCACTTCTGAGAATCTCACTATATTACCATGGCTGTCCTTAAATCCATAATCCTCTTGTCTCAGCCTCCCAAGTACAGGGATTATAGGTGTGCACAAATTCACTGATTTTATAGATAAAAGTTATTGACTATCTTAACAGATTTCATTGGCTTTGATGCCTTTCATTACACGGAACTCACTACTTCCTATGAGTAGCCCTTTAACTGCTGCTATTTCTATACTTGACTCTAGTTTTATATTTCAGAGATATTAACATTAAGGTAGTCACTAGAAGGCAAGAGAAAATGAATTTGGTATAGAATAGTCTTAGATTTAAATATCAATTTTTAAAATGAGCATGTTAGGACCACCAGTGATTATTATTAATTATTAATAATAATTATTATTGCTCCTTCTAATTGCCAATTTTTAAAATATTGAATTCTCAAATATAAGAGCAAATGGTTTTCTTTAAATAATTAAAAGAAAATACTAATATTATTAGTGTATGCATTTTAAAATCAAAATATCCTTTTTAAAACAATTGAGACGGAAAACAGATCTCAAACACCAGAATCAACTGTAGTAGCAATTAAGTATTTTTTACATTTTGAAAACAGTAAATACTGCTGTTTTACAAAGATCACAGGTTTATGTAGAAATAATATAAAATTAAAACAATAGCTCATTGTTAAGTTTCCCTTCTAAGGATGCCAGGCATAATTGAGTTACATTAACTCACAGGAAATAGGACCCAGTGGTGACATCCTGATTACCATTCTCAATTAACACCACTACATTTTTTAATGCCTATGTTTAATGTCAAAGCATTAAGAGGCTTCCAAGATAAGAAATCTATTAGTGTTTCAAAAAATATGTTCCCAAACAGGGAGGTTAGGAACAGAATGTAACCATATGTCATTTGCACTAAGGTGATAATTTCAGCAATATGAATTAATCAAGTTTCTCAAGGGAAAGCTATAATATAAAATATAGTTGAGGAACTGAGTGTTGAACACTACACAGAATCAGCTTAAGACATAAAACAACAAATCTGAAAGAGGTTGAAAAGAATTACACATGAGGGAGAGATCATTTCCATAACCCTAAGTGTCCCGTGGTCTATTAAAATCCAATGCTGACCTTTGCATTTGTTTTTAATGCTGGTGACCTTACAGAGCCTGACAAAAGCAGGCCCTCAATATAGTGTTCTTAAATGAATGGTTACAAAACTCAGAGCGAAATAAAACTCAAAATTTAGAATTATAGAGGGAAGAAGCTGACACAGCACAGTTCAGATCTAGGTTCTAGTCCTGACTTGGGCACAAGCTCTTTGTTTAACTGTATGCAATTTATTTCATACTCAATTATTACATCTATACATTTATATAACTGAATTTCTAAACTCTCTCCAAAATCATTGTCACCAAAACTGTGGCTTAGCTTTAAAACATTAGGCCATAAAATATGCCAGAAGTTAAGACAAAGAAAGGAAATATGGAAAATGGCCAAAAATTAGTAACGGTAGATGACTTGAAAGATTGTGTTTGTTTTTAAGATTGGAACCATCTGAGTAAAATTAGGTGGAAATAATCCCTTAGGGTTTGAATATATTTAAATCAAAACAGTCAATCTAAAATACAAGGAATACATCTTTGAAGAAAATAAAATTCAAAATTCTCCAATGGAAAAGATTAATATTTAGAACTTTTTCTTCATACTTTAACCAGCATATATGTATTACATGTTTTCTCCATTCCAAGTACCTGGTTAGGCACAGGGGGTTTAGCAATGAATAAGAGAAACTCTATTCCTTATTGTATGGTGATGAGCTCACTAAATAGTCTAAAAATGTAATTCTGATTATTAAAAATGACAGAGAAAAGAAAATCTAAGTGTAGTAAAATAGTTCTTAGATTGGAACATATATAATTTTAAAACATACAAAATAAAAGTGATATTTTCATCACAAATTCATATTCAAAAAAATAAGTGACTTGAATATTAATTTACTAACAAATTAAATTAGTAAAATTGGCATAACAGGATGTCCCCTTGTCATTTGACAAAAGCAAAATGCATAAGTTCTCAGAAACAAACATTTTTAGTTCAGATGTTTATAAATATATGTTGAAACCCTTTTCCCTTTTCAAACAAGGAATTTGTGAAGACAGATTACTGGGAAGACTTACTAAACTTGTTTATAAAGACAAGACTAAATTGCCTTATGGAAGGGATCTATCAATTTTAAATGCAATGTTACCAATTCTCATAAAAAAAGAGGATATCAGTAATTTTAGCTGTTAATCATCTTACAAAAAATTACTATTTTAAAATGTGTTTTTCTGATCATTAGTGAGGATCAAGATATTTCTATACATTAACTAATTGATTTTCTTTGATGTGAGGTGTTTGTAATGATATTAATGATATTTTACCTCTTATTAGGGACTTAAAAATCTATATTCTTCTAAGTATTAATCTATTTAGAATTCATGCAGGCTTAACTGTGAGTTGATTTTCATATATTTTGAGATTAATTTATAAAAGTAGAGCCGGGAGTGGTGGCTCACACTTGTAATCCCAGCATTTGGGAGGCTGAGACCAGAGGATCTAGGTTCCCGGCCAGCCTCAGCTACCTAGTGAGGCACTCAGCAACTTAGTGGGACCCTGTTTCAAAATAAAGAATAAAAAATAGGGTTTGGGGTATAGCTCGGAGGTAGAATGCCCCTGAGTTCAATCCCCAGTACCGCAAAAAAAAATTATAAAAGTAGTTATAAAAACAAATAGCATGATTTTTTACTTAATGCCACCTATAAGATGACATTTTAATTACAAAGCATATTACTTATTTTTATTAATTATTATTTTAATTGTAAAATGTATGGGGTACAGTGTGATAAATTTGATATGTATATATAGTACACAGTGAGTAAATCAAAGTAGATCACATTTCTATCTCCTTAAATTTTTTTATTAACCTGTAATATTATACCTATTTACCAGGTATGGTACAATATTTCAATCTTTGTATCCTATATGTACTGGCCAAATCAGGATAATTGACATTTTCATCTCCTCATCGTTACTTTGTGTTTAGAGCCTTCAAGCACCTCTCTTCAAATTATTCATAATATATATATTAGATACTGAAACAGTACTTTAGAACTCTAGAACTGATTACTTTTATCTAACTATGTTTTGGTACCTATTATTGAGCCTTTCTCTATTTCCCACCCCCTTGCCAGCTCCTAGTGATTACTGTCATACAGTCTGATTGATTTTTTAAAACGTTCACATATGAGAGAGAAATGCAGTATTTGTCTTTCCGTGTCTCACTTATTTTACTTAACCTAATGTCCTCCATTCCCATCCATTCTGGTGTAGACAATATGATACCATCCTTCTTTATAGCTGAATAGTAATTTGTTGGGTATATATAATATATTTTCCTTATCCATTCGTCTACTGACAGGTGCCTAGGTTGATTCCATATCTGTGAATAGTGGTGTGATAAACATGAACATGCAGGTACTCTTTTATATGCTAATGTAATTTCCTTTGGATATAGACCCAGAAGTGAGGTACTGGGACATATATGGCAAATCTATTTTTAGGTTTTTGAGTAGTCTCTATACTCTTTTTCTATAGTATTTATACTAATTTGTATACCCATCAACAGTGAATAAAAGTTCCTTTTCTCTACAGTCTCACCAGAATTTGCTATTTTTTGTCCTTTGGATAATAGCCATTCTTACTGGAGTGACATGATATCTCATTGTGGTTTTGGCTTATGTTTCCCTGAAGACTAATGAAGTTGAGTATTTTTATCATAAATTTGTTAGTCATTTGAATTTCTTCTTTTGCGAAATGTCTATTCATATCATTTACCCATTTTTAAATTGGATTATTTTGTTTTCTTTTTTGTTATTGAATTTTTCAAGACTGTATATTTTGTATATAAATCCTTTTTCAGTTGTATTGCTTGAAACATTTTCTTTTTTTTAAAATTTGTTTTTTTTAGTTCTAATAGTCTTTTATTGGAGTGTTTAGGTTGTTCTAGGTAGATGATGACGATGATGATGATGATGATGATGAAGATGAAGTGATAGATAGATAGATAGATAGATAGATAGATAGATAGATAGATAGATAGATGAAGTAATCATACCATCTGCAAACAGGGATGTTTTGGCTTGCTTCTTTCCTATTTACACGCGTTTTATTTATTTTTCTTGCCTAATTGATCTATGACTTCCAGTACTATGTTAAATAAGAGTGATGAGAGTACACATCCTAGTCTTGTTTCAGATCTTACAGAAGCTTTCAAAAATATAGTTCTACAATAAAATGTCAAGTTGCAGTATTGCAATACAACCAATGTGTAAACTTTTATACATAAAAAGTATTACAGCCAAAACATTTTGATGACAATTGAAGCAAGGTTAAAACAAAATTATTTTATGCTAGTGAGACTGTCTGCAGTTTATAATTAATACAAGTAACAATAGTAATTAAGGTCTTCCAGTCCTTTCTGTATATTAATGCAAGAAACCTTACAAAAATTATTAGATGCTCACAACAACCCTCTGCTAGGAGAGTTTGACTCCCTCTAGCATAAAGATTGGGTATTTGAGGGATGAGCTTTTTCCAAGGGTATCCTGAAAAAAAGACAAAAGTGGAAATCTGTTAGGTATTGGAATAAGGCAACTTTTTGCTCTCCTTTAAATCAGTAGTCCCCTGAAATGTTCCTAGGAGATGTACTATTTATTGTATTTAAATTTGGAGAATCCATGAAAACACTTCTGGAGAATCCTGAGCTAAAAGAAAAATTCCTTTCTGCAGGACTTCTCAAACATATCTACTGCCATTCTCCCAGAAGACAATAGAACTGTCAGTATTTCCTGTGCACAGTTAACCACAGGAATTATTTTCTATAAGCCTAAAGATTCACTAAATATTTTAAGTAATTCATGATTAACAATAAATATAATAGCCCTACATGGAAATGACAATGGGAAGACTCAATTACTAAAACAAGCTAGAGAAAACCACAGTCTTCTTGGTGCCTGCAGTCCCTGTCCACAATGGAGAACCCCAATTACCCCCTCCCAATCTGTCTTGCCTACTTAAATAGAGCGTTTTTGGTTGGATCTGCAATGTCTCCCTAAAGCTCATGTGTTGAAGGTTTGGCTTCCAGTGCAGCAAGGTTCAAAAGTGGGGCATTGGGAAAGTGATTGGGTAAAGAAGACTGACTTCTTCAGTGGATTAATCCACTGATATCAGAATGAACTAATGGGAGGTTGTGGAAACTATTGCCAGGTGGGGCATGGTTATACGGTTATAGTCCACAGAGCCACAGGAAGTTGCCTGGCCCAAGAGATTACATATTTTCCCTAGCCCCTTTCTCTGCCCCCACCCTTTTCCTGGCTTCCATGAGCTATTAAGCTTTCCTCTGCCATATTCTTTCGCCAATGTCTTCTTTCTCATCCCAGGCCCAGACCAATGGGGCCAACCAAACATAGATTGAAACCAGGAGCCAAACAAACCTTTCCTATTCCAAGTTGTTAGGTATTTTGGTCACAGCAATGAAAAGCTAGCTAACATAAGAGCTCCTTTGTATTAACAATAAACGTACACTTTTGATATATTCTGAAAGAGGTACCTTCTGTCAGAGGGAAAAATTCAGAAGAGAAATGATGCTGAGAAAAAGGGAAATGTTTAGCCGAGCGTGGTGGCGCACGCTTGTAATCCCAGCATTCGGGAGGCTGAGACCAGAGGATCCGGGTTCGCGGCCAGCCTCAGCTACCTAGTGAGGCACTCTGCAACTTAGTGAGACTCGGTTTCAAAAAATAAAGAATAAAAAATAGGGCTGGGGGTATAGCTCGGAGGTAGAAAGCCCCTGAGTTCAATCCCCAGTACCAAAAAAAAAAAAAAAAAAAAAAAAAAAAGGGAAATGTTTGTGAAGGCAAGATACTTTCTGAGCATCTTTGAAGTACCAGATACTTTTCCAAGTTTCTAGGGATAAAGAACCTTAAATGTGCTGTGAAGGAGATTATTAAGTAAACAATCATAATGCCACAGGGAAAACACTAAATTAAGGATGGTGGTGTTCTAGGTTAGAGAAAAACATTACTCTTAGGATGTGTCAGACAGTGATAATGGAAAATAAGGTTTTTACCTGAATCTTGGAAACTGAGATATTGTTAATTAAGTCCAATAGATGCTGACACACATTCCAGGAAGTGTAGTAAGTCAGACAAAGGCATGAACTTAGGAAAGACAGATATCATACATCAGAAAAGAAAGGCTAAGAACCTGCATTTATGTTGAACAGGAGAAGTTAAGGTGAAGAGGATAAAGTTGAAAATCATTTGAAGATATTTGTTCATTCATTCATTCATTTTGTGTGGTACTGGGGACTGAATCCAGGGGTGATCTGCCACTGAGCTACACCCCCGTCCTTTTTATATTTTCATTTTAAAACAGGGTCTCTATCAAAATTATGACATGCTGGCCTTGAACCTGTCATCCTACTGTCTTGGCCTCCCAAGTACTGGTATTATAGGAGTGTGCTACTGTGCCTGGCATATTTCAATATATTTGAATTATAAAAGGACTTAATATAGCATGTTGACTGTGGAGATCCAAGATGAAAGAGGGATTGAAGATAACAACTTTATCATGGAAATTGGAAGTCTGATATGTTTTTCCTTCAAAATTATCTAGGATCATTCATACTTCTAATAAAATAATCAGAAAAGTACATAGTCATCAGAATAAATGACATGTCACGGCGTTTACATTCTTGTGTCTATTTGTTTAGAGTATTACGATAATGCATACTTACATAAAATGTTTGAAAACAGACTTGCTGTTTTAAGAGCACTTGCTCCCAGGCTGCTTCACTAAACATATGGGATAGGGGCAGTTAATGAGTGTGCTGTAGGGTGGAGGTCCAATTTTTACATCATGTTGAAATCTGAATTTCTGTTTAATATTAAAAATATTTGTTTTATATTAATAATATACACAATCATTTCACTGGGGCATAATTATTATTTTGTGTGGGAGGGTACTGGGTATTGAACCTGACGGTTCTGCCTCTGAGCTACTCCCCCAGCCCTATTTTATTTTGAAACAGGGTCTCACTAAGTTGCTGAGGCTGGCCACAAACCTGCAATTCTCTTGTCTCAGCTTCCCAAGTACTGGAATTACAGGTGTACACCACCACACCCAGCTTGGACATAATTATTTTAAGAACGCTATTGCTTGTAAACCATTTATTAAAACAATGAATATTTAATTTTCTGGTATCACACAATTATAAAAGTTTTGTTTCTCTGGATTTAGTAGCATTTATCAAAACATTTCCCCTTTAGAAGTAATTCTATTATTTTGCTATTTTAATATTATGATGTTTATTATTATAAATGATATTTAATCTACATTTTAATCATTAGATATGATTGCTATAAGCAGAAATATTAGGTCAAGGATAGGTTTTTAAGGTTCCTAATTCAAATTGAGTTGTTTACACTCTCTATATTACACAAACAGCCCTGAACCTTTTTTGTCTCAGGACCCCTTTATACTTTTACAAGTTATTGAGAATCCCAGAGAGCTTTTGTCTATTTAAGTTAGTATTCTATATTTTCCATATTAGAAATTAAAGCTTGAAAAACATGTAAATACTAAAACACATTTTATTGTCAGTGATGAACCATCATATGTGAGTAAACTTTGGAAAACTCTACAGTACATTTGCGAAAGAATGAGATTGAAAAGAGCAGTGTCATGGTAGTATTATGTAAATGCTTTGAAATATGGTATCTCCGTAAAGTTCTTGATATTCCTCAGGGGTCCAGGAATCACTCTTTGAAAACCACTGTACCATATCATATTTGTGTTTTAATTTGTCATCTTAGAAATATCTCCATTTTGATGGACAAGGAATAATATACCATCCATGTGTTAAACTTGCATTTATTTGAATCAGAGTGATCTAGTTCTCCCCTCTATTTTTTCTTTTTTAAACTGATTGTTTCAGTCAGAACTCTTACAGCTATGATCTAAAATACTGACCATATAGCTTAGAGGGAGGAAGATTTATTTTCTTATGGTTTCAGTCCATGTGAGGTCAGTGACCATCCTTCTCAGGGCATAGTGGTGGGTGGCAGAGAAGGGAGAACACATGGACTGTGTTCCTTACAACATGGAGGCCAGAGAGGGAGTGTGGGCAAGGAGGAACCATGTATAATCCCCAAGGGTGACCTCCCAGGGGCCTACCTCCCCAGCGACACCAACTGCTAGGATTAAAACTGTTAGGAGATGGTCCCCAGTTTCAGTCAAAAGTTCAGTTAAGTTTCAATTCCTTGTGGTTTCTAAGTTACCGCTTCTAGCCTGAGCATAAGTTTCTATTTCCCCTGAACCATGCACCCTGAGCCATTGTGTCCATTAGGCCTGAAGAGACATCCCCTCCCCACCAGCAACCTCCAATCCCGACCTGACATGGGTAGAAATGGCTAGAACAATCCACCCTGACGGTATATAAGCTCTCCCATCCAGCCGAATAAAACTCTTCTTTTCTTGCTTACATCTCATGTGTTTTTCTCTGATGTTGGGTTCGGACCAGGGTCTGGGGAAGCCTTACAAAAACAACCCTCATGACTCAATTACATCAACTCCAAACATTAATAAATGAGCTTTTTAGGGGACATTAAATATCTAATTATAACAATAATTAATTGTGTTATTTTATTAATTTTTGAAGTACTAAGGATTAAACCCAGGACTTTGTTTATACTAGGCAAGTACTCCACTACTGAGACTACTGAACTATACTCCCAACTCCTTTTTAATTAAATTTTGGTTGTTGTTGTTGAGACAGGGTCTTGGCAAGTAACCCAGGCTGGCCTTGAATGTTTGATCCTCCTGTCCCAAATTTCCAAGTAGCTGGGATTATAGGTGTGTGCCAAGCTGTGTGAGGTCAGATATGGAGGCAGTCTCAGTACTTGGGAGGCTGAGACAGGAGGACTGCAAGTTCAAGGTCAGCCTCAGAAATTTAGCAAGATCTTTACAACCTAGTGACAGCCTGTTTCAAAATAAATAAAAAGTAAGAAGGGTTAGAAGCTAGCTCAGAGGTAGAATGCCCTGGATTCAATCTCCATAGCAAAAAAAATATTAAAAATTATAGGTATGGACCACTACAGCCAGCTTTTAATTTTATAACTGATGCATACAAACATAAACATTATATATATATACATATATATATACATATATATATATGTGGAGTACACTGTAGTGTTTCAATCCATGTATATTGCATAAAATTTTAGTCAGTGAATTTCCCCTTTTGTGATTTTTTCTCCATATGCAGATTTCCTTTTTTGTTTTTCACTTTTCCTCATCTCTTGGTTTAAAATTTATTTTGGCATTTTGACCTCAAATGCAGACAATAATACTACTTGATTTTCATTTTCTCTTCAATATACTGTAGTAACTTTGTATGACTTGTTATTGACTGCCCTGGCTGACCATAAGCTCATAAGCCTTCATAGTAATCCCCCCACCCCCGACTTCATACACACCACAGCCGATGCATGTGCCCCAGAGAAACAGATCCGAGTCCTGAAACATCAACAATCTGTTCAACATCTCTCTGAGTATTTGTGATGCACAATCTCCAAAAAAGGTAAGCAAACTTCACACTTTCCAACTCATTCTGTTCTTAAAGGCCCAAGTAAGGAGAAAAGTCATAGGCAAAGACATTGGGCATAAGAGGCTCTTCCTATTACATAACAAAGCAGACCTGAATCCCTCCACCTACTGTTACTGTGCCACCTGAACTCCACCTTAAACTCTTACTTTTACTCAGATGGGTCTTCAAACACTGCTTTCATAACACCTGATATTTCATAACACTCTTTTGCTATTTAATATAATCCTCCCAATTGCAAAAATACTCAGCTTCTAAATCATGCCTACATTTATATCTCCAACCATCATCTGGCTACATTTTCCATTTTCACATATAAAATTGGGATGCCTTTTTATAGAATACTACAAGAATGATGTTGTCACTGAGATTGTATTGTTTTGTCTAGATATTAGTCTATTTCCTTCTAGTATACATAACTTTCTATGTTTAAAAGAGTCATTTGATTTTCCCACAATAAAGTTGAGTTTATCTGAAAAAAAAAAAAACCTTGCAGCAGAGGTTTACAGAAATTATGTTCTGTCAAAATATTTTATAATGACAGCATGAAATATTGCCCTGAGGAAAAATATAGCTAAAAGTTGACTGAGAAATAATTTCTTGGTGCTATGCCACATTAGAATAATTTTTTATTTCCTGCAGATAATATTTTATGGCCATACTTTTGAAAAAGAACCTATATTTGCCTGCAAAGTAGAATATTTAAATGAGAAAGTTAAGGGTTCATGATGCATTACTAAATTATAAATTTGACTGCCACCTCCACACATTTCTACACGTAAAAGGCCCCTTTCTGCTTTGGACTAAATGAAGTGGTTAATAGTTTGGGCAAGTACCTAGCTTCTGAAAATAGCCTGCAGATAAAGGATGACATTAGTGATAAATATAATATACAACTGACAATTTACATACAGTGCTGGTGCATACAGTGGCACAGGATAATTAGCAAGCACCCCCGGCGACTCTCTGTGTCCTCCCCTCCATCTGTTGCTTCAGTCTGAGTTTTAGGCAACTAGAATGTTGAGTGTTTGGAATGATTATAGTGCTGTGAAATGGAGTCTGAAATAAATATGGAAATATATATATATATATGCTTTATATATAATATATACATATATATATAATTTACAATTCAGATACTGAAGAACTTTTCTATACCTGGCACTGAGTAAGCTAAATATTCAGATATTTGAAAGACGTTTCCAACCTTCATTTAATTCCAGCATCCCTTTAGCTCTTTAAATATAGTGAAATCAAATCTAAGCATTGTGAGTGTAGTATCATATAAAAGATGACATAGAGCATCTAACAATAACTCATTCTAGGGAAATATTTCATGGTCTCAGAAAAGAAACATCATCTCTTTCTAGAATATGAGATCAAATATTTAAAAGTATCCAAAATGTGAAAAATTCAGAAAGTAAGCATACTTTATAGAAAAGTAATTTGAATATGGATGATAGAATCAGATTTGTCAGGTTAGATACCATTTTCTGATGTCGGCCATGTAGCCTTGGACAACTTTCCTTAGTTCTCTTTGTCTTGATTTTCCTCTCTTTCTCTCAGTTTTTTCATTTGTAAAATAAGGGTCATGCTACTACCTCTAGGGTTGGTGTGATGACTAAATGAGTTAATTCATAATGATTTATGACAGTTCTGCCACAGAGTAAAGTATATATGTAGCTTTTTTTGTCTATTGTTTTTGTTTTTGTTTGAATTTCAGAGGAATTCTAGTTGTCAGCTACACTCCCAGACCTTTACATTTTTTTTAAGTAACCAGGGTTTTGCTAAGTTGACAAGGCTGGAACATTAGTGTTTTTAAATAAATAAAGAATATTCATATTTTACTTATCTTTGTTCATTTTATCCTTGAAAATGTGAAAGATGCCTGAAGATGTGTTTATGCTAATTAATCATAAAATCCTTATTGTTGTCATATTATTCCTTTAAAAATAATTATATTAAGCATTAATAATGTCATGGTATAATGAATTCAGTTGACATCTATCCAAGCTGTGCTTACTAGTCAATGTACCAAAAATATATTTTTAAAGCTGCAGAGGATCTTGTGTTGCTTGTGAATATTTTTAATTGAACAGGAGACCAGAACTAAAACCCTGGAGGTATAGATTAGATAATTAGTCACAGTGTGCTCTTTGCTGATCTCAATAGAAATTAGTTAAATCTAAACCACTAATGATGGACAGATAATAGAACATAAGAGCAAATAGTGGCCCTACTATTCTCTATTTGCTGATTTATTCTTTCTAAAATGTGCTTTAAAATCCTTGTATAGAGAGAAATATAAAATTTTTCTAAATCTTGATCTGAATATATTTAGTTTTAGGATGGAGGATTTTGTCATGTAGCTGTAATTAGCAGTAAAATATAATGCAATGTGGACAAAAAAAGTTAACTATCTTTTTAATATTTACATTTTTATTAGTGCATTGTAGCTATACATCCTAGTGAGGATCAAAGTGATACTTTACATATGCACACACTATCTCTTGGTACAATTCCCCATCCCCATTTTCCCTTCCTCCTTCCCAATACATGCTATTTATGTAGGGTTATTAAAACAGTGACAAATCAGATTGCAACTCTGAACCTATCACCTATTTCTGAGCTGAACTGTAGAGAAATTTTTGGAGTGTTTTAACATACACCCTCCCTCTACAGCTTTACACACACACACACACACACACACACACACACACACACACCTGGAAAAGGAGGAAGGGGGGCTCTTCCCTTTCATTCTAAATGTAAGGGTCTTTAAAGGAAATACGTGACCCTTTGTATGTGTTAGGTACAAAAATTGACACCAGAGTTAGAATTTAAGAACTCCACAGGAAATGATTGAATGGCAGAGGTAAGAGGCTGCTTCCACCAAAGAGCAGAAGAAAGGTAGATACTGCTCTGTGCCTGGTGGGTAAGGTGGGCACCATGTTAAGCATGAAGCCATTTTTAATCTAAATATAGACAAATTCCTGGTGTCAATGTGACACCAATAGACAGGTAGGACTCTGGGTGCACAGGGGTCTGAAGGAGAAATTAAGTGGAATAGACTAAAGACAGTATTGCCCACCCCAGGGCACTGCAATCCAGAGCCTAGCCAAGCACGTACCTGAGGAACCCAGGAAATCATTTAACAGGGAGTCTGAGTGTTAGCAAACAATCAGTCAGAGGGCTTGGGCACCAGATTATACCTGTGTCTGTCAGTTGTCTCGGTCCTGTTTCATACATCTTCACTGTTCCAGGCATCAACCCTGTGGGGCCAGAGCCAGCCCAGGGATGTATTGTAGGCAGGGATGTGGAATAGCAGGTGGTCCTTGCCCTGGATAAACTCTCCTCATCACTGGCAAAGAAACTAGACTTAGAATTGTGGAGAGTAAGAATGGAGAGTCAAAGCAGGCTTACCAAACAGGAAAAGATGCTACAACTGTTTTTTAAATGCAAACTTTTTTTTCTGAAAATGAATAGAAATTTTTCAAAAGGATGTGTTTATATGTGATATTCTGAGATTTATAAAAATCTGATCACATACATTTGCAGTATTTGGTTCTTTCTTGAAGTATACAATGAATCTTCTGTTAGTAATAGATGCTTTATGTATTCAAACAGATACTGTAAAATTCTCTAGTGGTCCTCTCAGAAAGAGAAATATAACATCAAACCCTTTGAGAAGTTTTTCCAGTGAAAACAAATAATAAATGCTTATAAAACACCATGAACTCTCTGGTTAAAGGAACTTTGGAACCTGGGGAAATATTTTCTTGTAACCCCTCTGGCAACATTTTAATTATAATGCAGTCTCTCTTCCCCAGGCAATGAGTCCAATCTATTATAATATGAACAAAAATCTATTTACTACAACACATTAAGAAATCCAAATATCTGGAACAGGTCATATCTCATTTGCTATTGCTGATTAAAACAAATAATGGAATAAGATGGTTTTCCATCTTTCTTTCTCCTCTTTTAATCATCACTGCTCTTGTGTCCAATATTGTTTTTGGAATTGAGCTAATACTTTAATACTTGACTAGATATAATTTCTAAATTGCATTAATCATATTAAACTTGGTTTGAGAGCTTTTGCTCTGAATATTTTGTAATGGGGATTCAGAAACTCTCACATATCAATACTTTGCACACTATGTTGAATCAGAGAAATCATTTCCACACATGTTATAATAGCGTGCCAAAATATGACTTCTTAAGTTATAGAAAAGTGAAATCCTCCCTATTTTCCAACTTAGATCATTCTATAAACATTGGTAGGAATTACCTCCAGCTCCTAATGTTTTTGTGTGTATATTATAGAAATGGTACCTAAAAGGCAATATAGAGTATTTCACCAGAAAGATAATGGGCAGAACTGAACCCAGGGCCTGTCTCTCCATACCCAATATTAGAGGACAGACTGTTTTTTCTGTGCTTTCACTTCACATCATAGTTGTCAGCTCTTGTTTTGTGAGCTAAAATAAAATTTCTCATACTTCTGTTGGTATACTATTAGTTCCACTTTTCATACAAAGCAAAATCTTGAAAAGACAGATTATCTATGCATAGAGGAAATGATTTTCCCTGAAGGGCATTTTCTTTTTTTTATCCAGTGTATTTTTAAATGTCTCAAGAGATGAGGCTGCCTGTTCAACCAAGTTCAGGAACACACTTTCATTCAACCCATTATCTATCATCGTGAACACAAACCTGCTGTTTTCCTCTGCTGATAATCTATCATCTAACAAGACTGAGGACGATTTTGAACCCCAGGAGCAAAGAGCAGTGGTGGATTTGGCTTACAAGGAGATTTATTCATTGAACACCACACGCCAAAATCTATTCAGTGCAGTATTTCCTTGCTCAGGTTACAAATTGCCCCCACCTTTTAGGAAACTTAGCTACAATAGAGAAGCAATCAGATATTTAAAGAGATGAATGAGTAGATAAATCTAAAATGCATATCTAGCCTCTCAAAATTAATTTCTATAATATCATTTTTAATGGGAAATAAGTCATTATTTTCTGCACAGAAATAGAAACTGGGAGGGATGTCCTACTGAAGGACTCTCTCTCCTAAACGTCCTCATTCTTCCTTCATTATGCTATTTATATTCCCAGGATGGCAACATTAATTTGACATGGCTGAATTATGCTACCTACTGTTTCCTGTATAGCACTCTTAGTGCCTCAGGCTGGGTTTCCTGCTTTGGGGATAGAGGCCAGAGAAACATTTCTAACTCTATGGTAGTAGGCAAAGCAATTAAGCTACAAGTTGCTAAGCTCCAAGCACTTAACCTCACAAACCTAATAAATTGTTTGATTATATGGACTATTTGGAACTTTGACCCCTTTTAGTAAATATACATAAAATTCCAAAATGTGTGTTGTCTTCTTTGTCTTTATCATTTAATCATTTTATAACTGTCCCTTTTTCTAGGCTTTGGAGCAGATGGGATAAATGTGTATGTCCTCTCACTGCCAAATTCTGGGATTCTATTGTCTTTGCTGCTTCTGTTATCACTGTTTCAGTTGGAGGTGCACCATTTTATCTCTGCATCGGAGAGAAGGCAGGATCTTTTATTTTTGCCCCCTCTACTCAATTAAAAACAAACAAACAGGCGTAAAATCCTTCACAAACACTAATGAAGCCAAAATAGTCTGTAATTAATTTCAAATTCACTACTAGTTTCAAAAAATTAGCTAACACTGCAAATTGCACTGACCATGATCAGGCCCTTAATAACAAGGCCTATTGTGTGGAAAGTGCAAGTCAGCAGAAACACAAATGGAAACCTTTCTGCCTCCAACACTTCTACCAGCACAAGAAATCAGCAAAGCAAGACAGAAATCTGAATTTTTAAAAAGCTTTAAACAATTATGTCTCAATGAATTGCTTCTAAAGTACACTTTCTTTTCTGAACATTTATTTTTGTAAGGTCAAACTATCAAAGGCATGAAAGAGCAAAATTTCTCTTTATTTTCCCCTAGCAACTAAATAATAATATACTGGTTAGCTTTGGCAGATAACCTAAAGTGCTCATTATGATATGTCTGGACATAGCCTTTATCTTTGTTGTGAAAATTAATATGAAAATTAAGGAAGTTTTGAATTTAATTAAAAAAGGAGATAAATGTATAGTTGTTTTACTGCAGAACAATTCTCAAATCAGTTTTTTTTTTATCTAAGTATTTCTTAAATATTTTGGCATATAACGAAGTGCTCTGCTCTGACAACTACATCACAAATTTATTTTTATTCTTCTGCTCCTGATACATTATATTCACTACTTACATATTAAGATAATATAGACTTGTCATGACAATTTCATATTTGTTTGTTCTTTTGTGTGTATATGTGTGGGAGGGGGGTACTGGGGATTGAAACAACTCAGGGGCATTCTACCTCTGAGCTACACCCCAAGTCTTTTTTATTCTTTACTTTGAAATAGGGACTCACTAAGTCAAATTACCAAGTGTATGACTTGAACTGTGATCCCTCTGTCTTAGTCTTTCAAGTACTGGTATAACAGACATGTACCACAGCACTAGACTGTTTGTTCTTAAAGCAATACAACTTTGATCTGTCATTAAAAAACAAAAAACAAAAAACAAAACAAAACAAAACAAAAAAAACTCTAAATGGCACAAATGAAACTCCAAATCATCATGGTCTCTGGATTTAAATTCCATTCTCATCATTTACCAACAGGGAAAAATTGATAAATCTTTTCAGTACTTGATTTTGTAGCCATAATGAGGCTAACTACCTAACTTAGAGGGATAACAATTGCAGAGGCAGTTTATAGGATTGAGTCAATGGATAATAGGAAAGATCTTGTACTTTTTGCAAAAAGTATTCTGTGGATGATTGGTTTTCCCTGAATCCATGTCCTTCCTGCTCTAGGCCTCCAGCAGCCCTGATACTCATGGCCAGTCTTCTTGCTCATCATCCTTTCTCATCAATATTTGCTGTTTCAGCTCTCTCCATTATGAGAGAAGAACTTTTTTTCATTGAGACCCTCTTTCTTGAATGCCTTATCAATGGAATATGTGAGCAACACTTCCTTCTATCCTTTGACAAATCTTATTCCAAATTCTTAATGGTTTCCTAACAAAGAAAAGACAGATGCTCCCCCCAAAAAAACTCCAAATGCTGTACAACGTCTGACACCACAAACAGCTCATCTTATATAAACTAAAGATTCTTTTTTTCTATAGCATGTTGTTCTGCTTATGAATGTTATACATACAGTCAATTATCTAAGCTAATGGAAGCAAGCTGTGGGAGAGATAATTAAGAACAGTAGATAATCTACCCTGCTATTAGTGCAGGTGTCAGCAAAGAGTCTGGCCTGAGACATTGTAGGGGGTGTGTTGTGGCAAGAAGGAGCTGTGATCCCCAGATAATTAAAAGTGGCAAGGCAATGCCACTAAAGAAGGGTGGGGGAAGAAAGCCTTGTGACAAAGAGAACATTAAGACACACAACACTGGTTAATATGAATGTTGTGAATAATATGAATTTACTGTTATATTCAAATGCCTTTTTGGACAATGATAAAAATTAGTATAAAATGGTATGTTTGATTTATGCCATCAGCAATTTTTCTTATCCTGTTGGTTATATTTTAAGGTGATAAAAGTTGCCATCATCCCCAAAAGCCAATCTTACAAATGTGCCCTTTTAAACAGTAGAGGAAGTACTATAGCCCAAATTGGGTTAAATATGTTGGAATCCCCAATATTTTTGTTCTTCATCAGTTCTCTTCTTCATGAAAGAATAATTTTCTTTCACTGAAACCCTTTCTTGAATAGCTTTCAATAAAAAAAGTATGCAAAACTCCCTTCTTTCTTAATGACTAAATCCTAAATTCTTAATGACTTCCCCAACAAAGAAAAAGCATATGCTTCCCCTGAAACTCCATATGCTGGGTATGTTGGATATCAATCCAATATGTTGAATCTGTGTGTCACTCAAAATGTACCTTTTGCTGAGAGTGGGTCATTGCTGTTAATTTTGTACATAAGTCAAGAAATATGCCCTAAAATTATGACCAATTGATTCTTACTCTATTGGGGTTTCAGCATTGCTTCAATTATGAAATGTGCAAGAATATGTGGGCATCTCTTTACTAATTCAATAACTATAAAATGAAGAACTATTATATATTTCCTTGTTTTAGTAAATTTTTTGTTCTGATGAGATTGTTTATATACATACAAGAAGGCATAGACACCATGTTGTAAAGATATAGTAGGCATTTCAGTATTCCTTGTATCAGATAGAATCAAAATCATCAACCAATGAAAATAAATAAATAGAATGATATACATGAGAAAATAGAAAGTGCACTCAAGAATTCCTTATTATTGTGACTTAAATGCTAATAATGGAAATTCCTTGGCAATCTAGGATAGTCCATCAATTTTACCAGTAACTACTTCAAAGCAGGACAAGAGTAGCAGATGCAGACCTCTCAATTTATAGCCATCTTCCCGTTATCTTTGTGCTGTGGTATCCTTTGGGCAGAAAGACTCCAGGGTCTCAACTAGTGTATTTTTCAATTACTGATACTATCTGATAGGAAGTGATAAAATGACATAAGAAATCATTTTTCATAATTCTTCAGAGTCCAATCTAACCTCAAACTCACTTCTCTTGCAGTGCATTCATGCTGTGGAAGTTGAGTTTTTGTGGATTCTTTTCCCTCAGAGTGGAATCACTTCCCATATTTTTCAGTATATTAGTCTCTAGAGTATTTCTTTTTTACTCACAAAATCTAGTAAAACAGAGTAGAGCCTCTAAGCATTCCCACAGAGGAGACATAAATATCAAACAAAATAATATTAAAACAACCTTTGCTTTCCAATATTTCAAACAATATTTGTTTCTTTTAATAAACATCTCAATATTTTCCCCAGATGTTTGAAGATGTCTGGACTATTTAGATTAGCGATCAGTACATAAAATCCAGTTGATGATTCACAAATTATGAAAATTATGAAATGTCTTTGCATAAAAGACAGGTAAATGTCCAGGGAAACTAAATTACAACTTCTCATGAAATAATTCCTTTACAAAAAAAAGGATCAATAATGTATTGGATTATTAAAAATTAATATGGTGAATCAATTTTAATTTGTTTCACTTTTGAGGTCAATAGGTATTAACTTTCATTTTTATAAAATATTTCCATGTTAATGACTCCAAGATCTATTGTTTCAGGGATTTTCCCTAGGCATATGAAGCTAAGGTTGAAAGCAGTTAAGGGTGCTTAAATTCCTTTACAAGCCTATTATAAGCCAATATCCAATCAAAACGATTATTGCTAGCCATTAAAAAATTTACTAAGTATCAAGGGTAATAACTCTTGCATGTTATTACTGGGAATTCCTACAAAGCAAAAGGCTTTTGTGTTACTGTTTGCAAAGACTGCTTAATTTATTAGATGTCCTTGGGAAAAAAAAGAATCTGCTGTTCAACCAGAAAAAAAAAAAAAAGAGTAGTTTGTCCCCATTATCTCTGAACAAGAAGTGTTAGGAAGCTTCAGGCTAGAATTAACATGAGATAGGCTATTACAGTTGTAAGAGCATTTAGCAGCCTTCCCTACTGACTTCAGGGTGATAATATATACAGCCCCTGTGTAATCTGTCTCCTCTGCTGCTCTTTCTTTGCCTCTCTCCTCCTCTCCTTCTTTGCTAATATACATGCCTCACTGTAAATCATGATGAGTAAACAGAAGTATTTTTCTACCAAAGTGACACCTTTGGTTAGAGTTTTACCTTCGGCAAAGTCATATAAAGAATTGCTGTGTATATGTAACCATTTTTTAAAAGCCAAACACAGCATTCAAATGTAGGAATATTCCATGTCTCAAGATCTAGAAAATAAACTATTTGGTCTCCTTTACACTGCAAGAGGTATTTTTACACATTGCTAATTTGCACAGACAGGGAACACAAATGTAATTTACATCATGGTATCATAGTTTATGCTATACAATTCAGCAGTATTATTAAGTGGGAAGAGTGTTTTCTGGAGATTCAGAATATTCATAAATATTGCTATAAATAAATAATATTTACCTGGTACTAAGTATAGTTGAAGGCATATTTAAACCAAAGCACCTGGTTTCTTGAAACTTCGAAGACAGAACATACCAGAAGTGATGCTTGTTGCATTTTTAGTCCCTAAATTTCTCCAGGTGGTTCAAATTTAATTTCCCTTAAATTGATATCAATCCCCTTGAAATTAGAAATGTGGTGCAAAGGATAAAACAACACGTGCATGTCATTCAACATTTTTTTAAGCTTAAGCATCACAAAATCCAACAAATAATATTAGGATATAAAATGCTAGCATAACCTTTCTCAAAGAGAATTCCTTTAAAGTAGGTTTTTTCAGCATTGGTACTTTTGATATTCAGGGCTGTATAGTTCTTTAAGAGTCTGTTCCATGCATGATAGAAATTTTAGCAGCATCCCTGGCTTCTACCCACTAGATTTCAATAGTGTTCTCATTCCCATCCCACTCCACATACACAACATGAGTTGTGGCAACCAAATATCTTCCAAGTGGGGAGTGGTGGGGGAATCACCCTCATTGAACAACTGCTATTAGCCAAAGGCCTAATCTAAATTTAACAATATTATAATTACATCATTAACATTTGTAAAAGGAGCTATCACTGAGCTCTCAATTGTAAAATTTGATTTCTTTTAAGAAAGTAACATATATACTATTTGTGGCACATTACAGCTGAGCTTCTTTTATATTTCCTATGTACATTCTTAAAAACTGAAATATTATGACAAATACTTATAAAACTTATGGTCCAAATATCATAAAAATTTTCTAAATACAAATGTCTTTGTCTACTTGGTCTGCATTACACAGTACCATAGACTGAGTGGCTTAAACAATAGAAAGTTATGTTCTCACAATTCTGGAGGCTAGAAGTTCAATACCAGGATGTCAAGATGATCTGAGTCTGGAGAGCATTTTGTTTCCTGGCTTGCACACAGTGCCCATCTTGATGTTGTGCTCATATCACCTCTTATTTCTGAGCAGGAGAGAGGTAGCAAATTCTCCAATGTCCTTTATTAACCTTATTTTATTTTATTTGGTGCATTGTAATTATATATCATAGTGACATTCATCGTGTGAAAAAATATACATGCACAAGGCTCTTTGCATATTTCCCTCCACATCCCATCCTGCCCCCCACATGAGTTAGTGAGATTGGTAGAAATATGTTCACATATTACTGTATGAAATATCTTCACATATTGCTGTATTTGAACTGTTTCCTTCATCGGTCCTCACTCTTTCCTTCCCTAACTCTCACCCAACCCTGTTAAATTACTCTACAGATCTATCTTTGCATTGTTTAAAGTCCTTTATGTTTTGTATTTTCTCTCTAGCTTTTGTAAATGAGAGGAAACATACTACCCTTGACTTTCTAAAACTGACTAATCTTATATTGCATAATATTATCCAATTCCATCTATTTTCCTAGAAATTACATAGTTTTGTTCTTCTTTACAGCTGAGTAAAATTCCATTGTGTGTAAATACCATGTTTTCTTTATCCATTCATCTATTGAGGGATAGCTAGTTTGTTCCATAATTTGACTATTGTGAATTGTGCTCCTATAAACATGGGTATGCATGTGTATCCCTAGAGTACTCTGACTTTAGTTCTTTAGGAAAGGTACTGAGGAGTAGTATAGCTGGGTTATACAGTGGTTACAGCCCTACTTTTTTTGAGGGAACGTCCAAATTGACTTCCATAGTGGCTGTTCTAATTTACAATTCCACCAACAGTGTATAAGAGTTTCTATTTCCCCACGCCCAAGCCACCCTTATTTGAGGGTAGCACCTCAGTAATCTCATCTAACTATTCTGCAAAGTCCCTGTCATACTTGGGGGTAGGGCTTCAACTTATGAATCTGAGGGAGACACAGTCAGCCCCTGACAACCACAACATTTGTAGCTTAGAATTTGCCCAGTGATTGAATAAGTAAAAATATCTGTTCTTATGTTCCTGGAATAATAAGAGAAATAATTGTCAGTTACTCTTTAGCATATCATACATGTTTTTATTGTATGTGCAAATTAGATGTGCATCATTATTAAGACCTTGATATGTTTATGGCACAGATAATTTTAAATTATGCTTGGTCTTGGAATTATCTGTGTTTTATTTATATGTACATATAATAAAGGGAGATACAAAGATGATGCAAAGTAATTTACTAAAAAATATGTAGGATTCAAAACATATGTAAAATATTTTATACTATTTTCTGTGAAACTAGTTGATGGTATTAAAAGTGTAGATAGATGCTGTTCCTCTGGGGCTTGATGCAGGGGGGATATAGAGGTTAGGTCTGAGGGGTCCCTCACTGTGAGAAGCAACTGAGAGTGATTTTAAGAGGCAATTTCATGACCAAAGTTGAAGAGGGATGCTTAGGATTTGTGCGATTTTCTTTATACATTTTCTATTGTAAGAAAAATAAAAACTCACTTTGAATCACATGACTCCATTATGTCACACATCAACTATTTTTGTAGTGTATAAGATAGCCTGAACCTTAAAGCAAGTCAAAGTCTAAAGAAAGAGCTGTAAACAAATTGCACAACACAATGTGATAAGTGGTGGATGATATACATGAATGGAGCTCTTTACAAACCCAGACAAGGAAGCAATTAACTGTGCCTGGGGAAATCAGGAAAGATTTTTATGATCAGTAGCATTTGAACTGGGTCAGGAAGTATAGCATGTGTCCACACTGCTATATATCATAAAGAAAATTAGCTTTGAAAGAAACTTACAAATATAATTTACCTGGTTACCTATAAATTTCAGTTTCCAGATAGTTCAGCCTTTCTTGGGACCAGAAACATGAGAACCAGATGCAATTAAATAAGGATCCCTTGCCATCTTGCCCAGAGCTTTATGTGAGAATACTAGACCGGGATAAGTGTCTCCAATTGTGGGTGCTTTTGTCATTAAAACAGGTTTTATTTTTTTTCCTTTAAGCTATGTGAAAATAAAGCAGAGGGTAAGAAGGCTACAGAAGAGATGAAATAATAAAATTTCACATAAATGCCAATGGACTTCATTATGCAAATTGAGACTATCAAATTCTTAAGCATGATCTTAGTAATAAACAGATATGAAAACATGACAAAAAAATCCTCAAAAATGATTGCCAACCATAAGTGATTGATCATGAACACGAAAACTAACCCTTGAGGGAAAGGTGATGTTCTGATGTTCTCACAGATCTAAGATTTAAATTCCAGCGAAATGAGAGCTTCTAGAAACAATGTAGCAGCATTATCAACACAAACCAGAACTAGGGGTCAAAGAGGAACCTCTCTCAGTCCTGTGAGAATCCTTGTCTTGCTTCAGAAATAACTCAACCAGGAGTAATATTTCAAATTATTAAATCCCTACTTACTCTATCAGGCATAATTTTAACTGGGGTGGGGGAAGAAAGAGAGAGAGAGAGAGAGAGAGAGAGAGAGAGAGAGAGAGAGAATGAATATGAATGAGAATGAGAATTACTGGATTACTGGGGATTGGATCCAGGAGTATTTTACCTCTGAGCTATACCCCCAACTGTATTTTATATTTTATTTTGAAACAGAGTGTCACTAAGTTTGAAGGGCCTCACTAAGTTGCTGAAGCTGGCCACAAACCTGCAATCTTCCTGTTTCAGCCTCCCAAGTACTAGGATTACAGGCATGCCTCACATGTCTGGCTTAACTGGGGGATCTTTATTATTATTATTATTATTATTATTATTATTATTATTATTATTACTCTTTCTTTAACAATGTTCTATGAAGATGTTCCACTTAACCAGTTAAAGTGACACATACCTATGCAACCCCAGCAACTCAGGAAGCTGAAGCAGGAGGATCTCATTTAAGAACAGCTTAAGAAACTTTGCAAGACCCCATCTCAAAATAAAATAAAAAAGCACTGGGAATATAGCTAAGTGGTAGAGCACCACTGGGTTCAGTCCTCATTACTGCAAGGAGGGGGGGAGGGGAAGGGGGAATGGGAGGGGGAGGACTCATTCAAACTAGCCAACTCTAAGGAGTGCCCCTGATGGTCTCAACAAGCCTCAACTCTGAAATTTGAGTATTCTTAGCCAGGCATGGTGGCATGCACTTATAATCACAGTATTTGGGAGGCTGAGACAGGAGGACCTCAGGTTCATGGCCAGATTCAGCTGTTAGTGAGGTTCTCCCCAACTTAGTGAGACCCTGTTTCAAAATTAAAAAAAAAAAAAAATAGGGCTGGCGGTAGAATGCCCCTGGATTCAATACCCAGGCAGTACTGCAAGCAAAAAAATAAAAAAAAAAAAAGAAAGAAAGAAAAGAAATTTAAGAATTCTTTTAAGTATTCTCACAACCACCTATACTTTCCTATTTCTCAGTCTCTTTCACTACACTATAATTCCTATTTGACCTCATCTAGCAATGCAATAATTAATCTACCCCATGAGTAGCTCGGTGTTGGACTCAAGATAATAGCATTTTCAACATTTCTCTGAATTCTCTACCTCTCTCATCTTTCTCCTACACCCTCACAACAAATTGCTATTTATAGATCAATAAAAGCACCACCTTCAATCCTCTTTTATTGTTAGTCTCATATACTGAGAAAGATGAGTCATCTTAAATATTGTCCCTGGACATTCACACAAAGTTATGGATTCTACTCTAAAGAGCACCATTAAGGTGCTTGCTAATTAGCTTCTTTTCCATTTCCTTGAAGCATTTGTTCCAAATCTTTACTATACTCTCCAAATCCTTAACTATGTGCCACAGTATTAGAAAAGATGCACATCAGCAAAACACTGCATAGCCTCTCCATCAGTCTCAGTTATCTGTATTTAATACCACACATCCTTTTCTCCTCTGTCTCTGAGGTCAGATTTCTATTTTCAGAGAGTAAATCTTTGACATATGAACTGGAAATTGTAGTCTCTTTACTTCTCTGTGCTATCATTCCACTAATTGTCCTTTTTTCTCTTTTTCATTATAGGATTCTGTTTTATTTACATAAGTAGAATAATTCCAGTCTTCTTCAATCTAAAACCAACTCTTCCCTCCCCATATGAATGCCAACAACAGCATGAACACCTTACTTCAGTAATTCCTGTTACAGACACACCTCCCTTCCATCTCTACCTTCTCTTCTTTCAGGTGTGGCACACTTCTTGAAATAATACATTCTATATACTTTTACTCATACCTAAAATTTTCATCTACTCCTTATCAATGGTATATAAAAGAACCTGACTTGGGCACTTACAGAGGAGATAGAAAGCTATATGTTCTTGGACAGGTTACATAACTCTTCTAAGTCTTAATTTCCTATTCTACAAAATGTGCACATCTATTTTGCAAGGTTAGTAGTGGAATTTAAATAGCATGAAATTATAAAGCAGTTGACACAATACCTGGCATAGTATAAGTGCTTCATAAATACTATCTGGCATTACTATTTTTCCATCATAATCCCATTTTTTGTTTTTCTACCATTATTCTTCAAAGCCCTATAATCCTCTTCTGCTCACAACTTCATCCACTCTTGCCAATATCAGGGAATAACCCTTGCTAAAATTTCTAATGTCAAATCCAATGAACACCATCCAGGTGTGGTGGCATACGCTTATAATCCCAGTACTTGGGAGACTGAGACAGGAGGATCGCAGGTTTGCAGCCAGCCTCAGCTACTTAGTAAGGCCCTTCGCAACTTAGTGAGGCCCTGTTTCAAAATAAAGAATGAAAAATAGGGCTGAGGGTGTAGTTCGGAGATAGAATGTCCCTGGGTTCAAACCCCAGTGCCACACACACACACACACACACACACACACACACACACACACACACACAAATCCACTGAACACCATATTAAAGTGTTCATATCATCTTAGTATTAATATTTGATATTATTAGATGTATTTGCATGTTCAAAATTAAAAACTAAAACCTTTTAAGTTCCCCTATATACTGTAAACCAAGAATCTTGCTCCTTTCAACTCTCATGAAACTTTTTCTTTTTGATTATTGAAATTTCTTTGATAAACCAGGAACCTTAAAGATACTTAAAAAGTTAATAGGGTCTCATAAAGTGGGGGAAAGGATACGACTACCTTAAACCTAATTAAAAGATGCTTGGTTTATAGATGGCTCTGCCAAATATATAAAAACAGAACAAAATAGATAGTGGTAGCATATAATTCCTATAGTAGGCAAATTATTAGTACTAATGGATAGGATAATAGTAATCAATATGCTAAATTGTATGCTGTGTTTTAGGATATGTGCTATGAGGACTTTTCACATTGTTATATATAAACAAATAGATTGGCTACCGAGCTTCCAGTTTAAAATGCTAATTAATGGATGATCCCGGGTAAAGATTTGGAAAAATGTTGCAGCATTATATCTAGGTTATTGTACAATCTATTAACATGTCAGTTTTTCATGTAGATGCCCACTGCAATTGCAATATCATCAAAAAGCAGATGAATGGCTTTGTTGACCAAATAACCAAGCTTGTGAACGTAGACTCAGCAACTCTTGATAGCAGACTTAGCACAATAGGCACAACAAGTTTTTCAAGAACATAGGAAAAAATCACCTACTGATCCTCATGTTCCTGGGGCTGTGTTCTTAGCTTCTGACCTGACTATAAAGAACCCAACTCAATAACTGAGAACAGTTTCTCTGTATCTCCTTTAAGTCAGTTAGTATGAGACTTTCAATCCCTGGCCCGATAGGGCCAACAACCCCTTGTCAGCCTGAAGCAACTATAGAAGATGGACTTTTGTCCCTCAGCATCCCTTAAGATTAAGGGATCAAAGTCTGGGGCGGGGGTGTGTGTGTGTGATGTAGAATAGATGAAATAAATAGGTAGAAAGGAGACATAAGGAAGAACAAGGAAAATGTAACTTTAATATGGAAGCCTGTGACAAAGCCTGTTAGACCCAAAAGTCCCTGAGGAATTTACAAGAGACTTTGAGCACTGTTGAGTCTCCTTAGAAAGGTTATCAGACAACAGATCACACACAAAAAAGAATCTCCTTGGACAATACATAATAGAGCAATTTTTTCCACATTGTTGGTTGTCCTTGAATAGTTCAGAAGGCTATCTGATGACAGGACAGTGGTGGCCAGGATCAGGACCACCCTAAATCACCTTGTGATTATAGGACGTCATCCTCACATACATCCTGCCCACCCCTCATGAAAGTCCCCTATAAAGAAAGAGTCCTCCACTCTGAAAGGGTCACCCTCTCTTACTCTCAAGGTGGCCCATACTCTCCCTTGAATGTGTATTCCCCAGATTTCCTAAATAAACCTCTTTGTCTCTGGAAAAAAATAACTTCTCGTTTTGAAAGTTTACAACATCTCTCTTCTAGCTCTTCTCTCTGTTTATTGCTTAATTCTGTCTTTTGTGGAGTCTTTGTTCTTAGTGATCTGTCAAATACTGTGTCTGCACAAGGTTCCATTCTTGAGTCTCTTTTCTTCACTTTCTTGCATGTTCCTTAAGACAGTTCATTTCAACAAAGTTAATGAGCCCAGCTCCACATCTTCCCTGAGCTCCACACTATATTTTCAACTGTGTACTAAAGGATTTCGAACAGGTGTCTCATATACATATCAAGCAAAACATGTCTACAGAAGAACTCATTTATATTCACCCCAAATAATCCTCCTCCTGCAAACTTTATCATAATTGTCTCAGTCTTCTAGTCTCCTGTTCTAATTTTGGGCATACCATAACTCAACTGAAATATTAAATTCATCTTTTATCCAGTGATCTTGTGCCCCCAGGTCTTTTACAGAATAACCTCCTCAAAAATCAAACCTTCACACCACAACATGAATACACCTAGTGGTACTGAACTACACACTTACAAATGATAAATTTCAAATGTTAAAATTGGTAGGTATATTTTATCACAATAAAATAAATAAATGCTTCAAATACTGGGAAAATTCTTTAGTGACTTCCATTACAACATCTCTGTTATCATTGCAAACAAGATCCTTCAAAATCTGGTTCCATTTTACCCATCTGCTACTTGTGTTTCTAGTACCCCAATCCTCATACTATCAGCTGAATACTCCAGGTCACTTTATCACCACTTTGTGTATGTTATTCCCTTTTCCAAAGTTATGTGCTTTTCTTTGTCTAATGAACTTGTATTACTGCTTTAGTCCCTCATCTCTCTTCTATTATGTCTTCTTATAAATTCTCAAGCAGAGCAGGGGGATTCCCTATAGGTGCTCCAATAAACAAATTCTGTATTTCCTTTTACTACAATGCTTATCACCTTATAATTACTTATTTTTACATTTTCCCCAAACTATACTGCAAACACTTTATACAAAACTTTGTGCCTCATTAGCCTCTTATTTCCAGTTTGTAGTAGAATTCTTAGAATAAAATTTCTACTCATAACAATATTCCCAAATAGATGGATCAGTGAGTGTGAATAGAAACACAAGTGTCAAATAGCATAAAAATCCCTATTCTAGTACTTGATTTAATCTAAGATACTTCTCAGAAGTATCAGTATTTTATGTCCTACTGAAAAGAAAAAAAATTGCCAATTAAGCTATGACATAATATGTTCTGGAAACTCACATTTTAAAAAATATGCTCATTTAGGTGTATCATGTTTTTAAAGAATAATATTATGCATAGACAGTAAAATAAAAACAAGCAGGCTACATCACTTAAGTAGGTTGCATGAGTTTTCTAATTCTCAATTCCAATGGTTACGGAATTCCTACCATATATTTGTATTCAGAGTCCCAGTCTTTGAATCTAGTTTCATTCATTAATGACTGTTTCTGTACCAATTATTTTCCTCTGGGTTATGTGTTGCTGATGCAGTTATTTCTTATAATTTTATTACCTTTCTTCTGTATTTTAACTAAGCTTTTAATTTAGAATAATTTTAGATTTATAGAAAAGTTGCACAGCATTTCCTGTCTATCCATTGCCCAATTTTAGTTTTAGACTCTGACTCAGATTCTGCGGGTTTTGATACATGGCAGTTCCTCAGTCTTACCAGTCGGTGTCAAGAGACAGTTTCCTTTCAACAACAAGGACTTGGGCCCTTCTTCAAGTAGTCCTAAAAAGGTTGGTTGTTAAAAAATTATGAGGTTGTATTTGTCCACTTACAATGACAACAACAACTATATGTTTTTCGGTAAGCTTATTTTTAAACACAATTGATGCATACCCACTAATAAAAATCAAAAAGTATAATACTGACAATTATGAAGAGATCCTACGGGTTTATTTCAGATAACATAGAGCCAGTCCATCAGTTCAGACATTATCCATTTGTGTTGGTGTGTATGTGCTTGTGTGTGTGTGTGTTTGTGTATGTGTGTGTGTATTCATGCATGTGCACACAAATACAGAGTAACATGTTGGGGGAGATGATTTTCAGAAGTATTTTGATATTAAAAATTCAACACGGAAAATACGTTTAGTCTTTGGCAGTTATACACAACCTTACTGAGGTAATGCTGAGTTTATGATCTTGAATTCTTTAGTGTCTTTACTTTTGGCCAGATAATTGTGAGGTTTGTCAAACAGCTTTAAGATTTACAGGCTTATCCTATTTGGTGAAACCTTTATTTATTGTTTTCCTCAGTTGAATCACATGTCGCTTTAAATAAAAATGCTGCCATTCAGTTAGTTGGAAGTTTCTTGCAAATGGCTGTCCAACACTTTTTTTTTGCGGTACTGGGGGTCCAGGGGCATTCTACAGAATTCCTACCCCTAGCTATACCCCTAGCCCTATTTTTTATCCTTTATTTTGAAACTAGGTTTCACTAAGTTGCAGAGTGCCTCACTAGGTAGCTGAGGCTCCCAAGTACTGGTATTACAAGCGTGTGCCACCACGCCCGGCTTGTCCAACACTTTAAAGATAATCTTGTGCTATAATTGAATTAGTCACATCAGTTTCTCATTGATTTGAAAGTTCATTAATCTATGCAGGGGCATGTAATAATATCCCTTGCCTATAGCTGCATCTCTTGATATGCGATGGCCAATTTTGTAAAAAACATCTGAATAATAAATACATGAATGTGTTGTATGTGTGGATCTCATTAAAGCTTTGATTGTTCTTTGCAAGAAATTATTGAATTGTGTTCATTCTTCCTCTGGTGAATATTTACTTCATTAATACCAAATTTATGCCCCACTTCTCTGTTTCTATACCCTTCTGAATACAAAATAACTTACTGTTTTAATACTGAATCACAGAGCAATCTTTCTATGACATTTACAACAATGCACATAACTCAACTTAAATGACGATATAAAGTCATGATAGAGTTCCCACATGTACTGAAAATAACAATTACATCAAGATTTAGCCAGAAGTGATTGCAAGTTGCCGTCAGCTATAAAATGTTAGAAAATATTGTACCTTATGAAAAACAAAGTTGGGAGTGATGGTGGAAGCTGGTAGTGAAAGCATGTAATCCCAGTACTTGGGAGGCTGAAACAGGAGGATCAGATGTGAGGCCAGCCTTGACAATTTGTCAAGATTCTCAGCAACCTAGCAAGACTATTTTAAAACAAAACAAAATTAAAGGGCTGAGGGTGTAGCTCGGAGATAAAATGCCTTTGGGTTTAATCTCTAGTACCACACATGTGTGTTCTCTCTCTCTCTCTCTCTCTCTCTCTCTCTCTCTCTCTCTCTCTCTGTATATATATATATATATATATATATATATATATATATATATATATATATTTATTTATCTATCTCCAGGTGACTGTGACACAGGTAAGCTTCAGATCAGTTTGATAATTAATAGTGCTGCCATCTCTCATTAGTACATCTCCACTGAGAACTTTCAGGTTGCTATAAATATACTCATGGGGGGAACATTGCTCTGTTTTTTTCATATATATATATATATAGAGAGAGAGAGAGGGAGAGAGAGAGAGAGAAAGAGAGAGAGAGAGAGAGAGGAGATAGAATGATTATATATAGTTATATATAGCTTATTTCAAGGTAATTCACCACAATGATCATTGTAAAACTTCACTGTTTTTTACTCACAATTCCACCCATTTATTTATTTTTTCAATAGATAACTTTGGTTCCTATATTACTTAGAGACTTAAGGTATTATAGGTAAACTAATTACGTGCTCACCCATTTCCTTTTTCACAGAGATGATCCATTGTGGATGGATCCTTTTCCTTTGCTGACATAGTAGAGACAAGTATATTCCTTTCCCTTTCCAAGAATAAATTCTCCATATTTGCTCTTTGCCTGACAAATTTGTGTACATAGACAAGTAATGCAGGTGAATGTGACACAGGTAAGCTTCAGATCAGTTTGATAACTAACAGTGCTGCCATCCCTCATCAGTACATCTCCACTGAGAACTTTCAGGTTACTATAAATATACCCATGGGGGGACATTGTTCTGTTTTTTCACTTCCTTTAGGGTAATGAATATTAATAGAGAGTTGTTTGCCTGTTAGTCATTGTATACAAAAGGTGCTCTAAACTACTCCAAATCAGACAGGATGAAACTTCAAATCAACAGTATTTGTTGACTTGACTGCAAGATACATTAGTGACATTGGTCCTTTGAATGTGAAGAGAATGAGAAGAAGGGCAAAAAAGAGAAAATCAATGAATGATAAAAAAGAAAAAGGAAAGGTACTCCTCGACACTTACTCAAGGCTACTAGAGCATGGACTAAAGGGAACCTTAGTCAAAACCTTACAAGGTGTCTCAGCTTTCTCCACGAGTCATTCATGTTTGGATCCTCTCATTAAGAGCATTCCTGGAACTACATACACTGCCAGAAGTCACGAGGTGCACAGAGAGGTTATATTTCAAGTGTCTTGCAAACAGTCCACTTCCTTTCATGTCAATCTCTCATTTTGAAGTGTATTCTATACTTGCTCCCTCGACTTCCTTTATCAACACCACTTACACTTTCGCTCAGTGCATTTTGACCCTCTGCCCCTACATGAATGAAGCTGCATTTCTGAATGTCACAAATGATGATCACAAAACAAAATGGCTTTTTTTTTCTGCTCCATACTTCTCAGACTCTGTGCATTATTTTAACAGGTTTGACTATCCATCCTTGAAATTCTCTTTCCTTCCCACTTCCCCAACATTAAATAAGCTTAAACTGCTTATTTGTGTTATTTATTTTGTCTTTCATGTTAAGAAGTTTGAATTCCTAAAAGGAAGAAGCTAAGGAAGTTTGGAAAAAGAAAGTGGTAATTTTGAGAGCAAAATCTTCCCCAGAAAGTTATATAAAGGAAGGAATTTGGAAACAAGTCACTTTCCAACTCTGCATTCTCAAACTTTGATTTTCTTAATGGTGGGTAATACATTAAGACAAAAGATGTTTGACAGACCATTGATGGTAGAAAAATTTCTTTCACCATGCACAAAAAGAAGAAAGTGAGCTTGTACTGTTTTTCCTATATGCCAAAGCATTGCTACTATCTAACAAAATGCTTTTAGAAGTCACCAATTCGGGATAATTTCTTGATTCACAGTGATTTCTTTCCTATATCTTGGAATAATCCATTAATAAGCAAAAATGGATGCTTAGTGACTGTATCTACTCTGAACTTCCTTCTCAAAATGTATCTGAATATCTAGGGGTAGATATCTGACCTAAATTAAGTATATAGATTTATTATCCTTGGAATTTGAATTTTATAAATGAGAGACACAAAGCCTTGCTGGGCATTTTTTACATATGTCATATTAATAAATGTTAGTATAGGAGATTAAAAAAAGAGTTCCTTGAATTCTGTTTAGTTGTCAAATAAAGTATTCTTCAGATAAAGTACACTGTTCAATCATTTAGCTACAAGTGTTACTCAATATTAAGTTTTGCTTAAACTTATAATGTAAATCTAAAATTAGCTGATCCTTTCTGTAAGAAATACCAAAAGTGCAGGGCATGGTGGTACATGCCTGCAATACAAGCTACTCAGGAGACTGAGGCAGGATAGCAAGTTCAAGGTCATTCTGGACAATTTAGGAATATCCTCTCTCAAAATAAAAAAAGAAGAGTTGGGGATATAATTTAGTAGGGTACAGTGTGCATGGGTTAAATTCCCAGTACTAGAGACAGAGGAGAGAGGAGAGAGG
>PVLC010000209.1:30341-264267 GCA_004027655.1 Graphiurus murinus | reverse complement strand
CCTCCTCCTCCTCCTCCTCCTCCTCCTCCTTCTTCCTACCACTACTGCTACATGTAGAATCTTAAGTCTTTCCAGCTAAGTCTTTTTTCTCTCCCCCTGCCTTTAACCTCTCTGATTATACCCTGATTGCATCTGTGTGTGTGTGTGTGTGTGTGTGTGTGTGTGTGTGTGTGTGTGTGTGTGTGTTTAGGGGGATGTAGAAGGAGAGTATAGAAGATAAATCAAGGCAAGTCTGAATGACTAGATGGTTGAAGGGGAACAGAAGTGAAAAATCGATAGGTTAACACATTTTATTCCTATTGTATGTGTAAGTTGCCTTTCCCAACACTCTGACCATAGTAAATATTCTGTGTTCCTTCTTCCCAGCCCCTTCACCTTTTGAAGGTGAATCTCTCTTTTAGAGTATATTATTTGTTCAGTTTTCTTTTTCTTTTTTTTTTTTTTTTTTTTTTTTTGGTTTGGTGGCTTTCCTGGGACTGCGCCACTCTAACTCCTGAAGCCAAAAAAATGACCACTAGGAGTAAGAGTCCCCTCCTCCTTTTTCTAAGAAACCTAACCAAGTGAATGGAGGTGGCCTTCAGAGAAAAGTCTCTCACCAGCTGTGAGCCTATGAAAGTTGAGTGCAGAAATTGTTGAAGAGAGAGAGAGAGAGAGAGAGAGAGAGAGAGAGAGAGAGAGAGAGAGAGAATATATTCATCTGGCTATCAAATCAAGAGCAAGATAAAAAGCCACTAACTTGAGAGCCCAGCATTCTTTCGATCAGAGTAGAAATCCCCTCTGTGGACCCTTGCTCCCAGATATTCAGCAGCTTACAGCTGATGGAGCAGGGAAGGGGCAGGTGGTAGACAGTGGGCAAGGCCTTGTTTGTTCTATGAGTCAAGTCGGGGGACTTGAGTGACAGTGTCCAACCTTCTGGTGTGGGAATGAAAGCCTGGAGCAGACAAGGAATGGGGAGGGGGTGACCAGAGTCCTGGGCTCATTACCCTGGGCTTCTTGCTCATTTCCTCTTTGTGCCAGTTCCCATCACCCATTCGGAGTTCTGAGCCATTTTCCTGTCTAAATGCAGAGATGGTTTGCAGGTAGTTGCTGCAACAGAGAGATAGCTTGGTGCTGGGGAGTCAAAGGTACTAGAGTGGCTGAAGATCCTTCTGCCCGCTCATCATCCATGCTGCAGGCAGGCTGGGTCTGCACAGAGCAAAGCGCCAGACCGTAACTGGGTTTGTCACGTGCTCACCCATGCTATGGTTTGCATCCAGGAGACCATCCAAGCTGAGAAGAGAAACACTTGTAGGATCCAGGTGTTCATAAAACCACACCAGTGAAAAGCTGGGCGTTGTGGCGCACGCTTGTAATCCCAGCATTCGGGAGGCTGAGACTGGAGGATCCGGGTTCGCGGCCAGCCTCAGCTACCTAGTGAGGCACTCTGCAACTTAGTGAGACTCGGTTTCAAAATAAAGAATAAAAAATAGGGCTGAGGGTATAGCTCGGAGGGAGAATGCCCCTGAGTTCAATCCCCAGTACCGCAAAAACAAAAAACAAAAAACAAACAAACAAACAAACAAAAAACCATACCAGTGCATCTTGGAGGGGCTCCTATGGAAAATATAAAGGCACCAAGAACAAGTCAGGCTAACTCAGAGAAATCCTGTAGGCACAATGAGAGAAGAAAGATTATGGCTTGGAGGGATCAGGGGAGGCAGACCTGGTGTCCAGAGAAAAAATTTCTCTTCTTCTGGAAGTAGGAGGTTTTTAAGGTTCACCAGGGTTGTTGAGGGGAAGTAAAATAGGCATTAAGGAAAGAGCAGTCGAGAGTGGCAAGAAAAATCTGGTAATGGCAAAAAAGGAAAAAGGCAATAATATATGGATATCCGTGCCCAGCTGACATGGCACTAGCCAGAGAGGAACCACTGGTTTGTGGGTGTACAGTACATGCCCCAACTGTGCCAGCCCATCCCTTGGAAGGAAGTTCCACAGTCCCGAGCTCCAGTGACAGGCACGGGAGCCTCTGGAGAGGGCCCGGGGCGGGTGCTGAGTTTGAGAGGCAGGAAATCCTGAGCCTTGAGCGGAAGCACTGACTGCCAGGCGATGGCAAGGGGAGACCCGTCAGGAGCTGCCTTGGTCACTAGGGGTCCACCCATCCCAGCCCCACCTCCAAGATGGAGGGCCTGTCTCTACAGGGCCCTGCTGCTCTGGCTCCTCTTGTGTTTGAGTTTATGAGTCAGGGAGACCTGAGTGACAACAGCTGGACACACCTGGTCCCAGAGATGGCGATGTCCCCTCTCAGGCCTTCAGCACTGCGGAGCTTACAAGCACCCCTGAGCCCTGGCACTTTGCCTTGGGGTCTTACTTAGTGGGAGGGGTAGGGTGAGCATGTTCTGTTTGTTCTTTATACCAGGTCCCTTTGATTTTAGTAACTTGTCCCCAAAAATGTCCTCCAGAGAATCCTGGTTCCCTTTGGGGTTCTGCTCCTGCCTCTGACCACCTCCCCGAGGCCTGGGCCTCTGCAGGGGCTGCAGCCTCCTTCCTTCACTCCTCCCGGGGCTCCCAGCTACCCCCAAAGGAGGAGAATTTCCCCCAGTGGCGACCAGCTGGCCGGGATCCTGCCTGGCCTGCCTCCCTGGCTCCATGCAGGGTGCCTCCTGTACACCTCCAGGAGGGGTTGCCCTGGGAGACGCAGGAGGGAGACACGCAGCCACCAGACAATGGGACTTGGGGGGCTTGGCGGCGCTCGGCTCTTCAATATTTATAGGCGACAGCTCTAATGGAGGCAGGGGAGGGAACATTAGCAGCAATTTTCTTCTGTGTCTCTTGCTTTTTTTTTTTTCTTTTTTTCTTTTCCTGTAAGTGAGGGGCCACAAGGAAAGAAAAAAAAAAGATCAGCAAAGACAGTTTGTGTCACTTAGCTATGGGTACGTGATAAGGGGAGGACCAAGGTCTGAGAATGGAGAGATGAACTCCAGGAGAGAACAGTAGAGCCTCACGCTGTGTGCTGCTGATGCACCCACCTCCTGCTACTGCCACCACCGACTACTGTGGGGCCGAGGGGCAGGTGACAGAGCACCATAGAGCTTAGGAGAAGGAAAGACTCCAGCGGGGCTGACACACAGGTGTGTTCTGAAGTTCTAATATCCAGCCTCCCTGACTCTTGGCCTTGGGCAATGTCCTCATTCTTCCCATGTCAGGGTCTGGGTCCTGTGACCAGGCAGGAGTGACTGCTGCTCATCTCTGGTGTGACTCCATCACCCCCACCCCTTTCCCAACCAAGATGGGGCTCCTTCCCAAAGCCTTTGCTGTCTGCTCCATCCCCGGAGCTGCTATAGCAATGATCTCTTCCTGCTCATTTAGTAATGAACTGTTTCGTACCATTTCCTTCCTGTCACTAAGTCATCTGTGTGCCTTCCACCTGGTTTATGGCCTAGTCAGTTATACTGTGCTCTCTGGAGGTGATGCCCAGACTTCCTATGGCCCAGCATCCCCCTCAATGCCCAGAACATTGAAGATCTGAGACAATAAGAGGGCATAGTAATGTACTCTCCTAGGAAAACTCTCATCTGGGTGGGAGATGGGGCACAGACAAGTTTTGTTCTTACCGTGTGTACTGGAGGTTGAGGCAGGAGACAGGATCACCTTTCATAGATGTCTTTAAGGTCACAGCCTCTACTAAGAGAGTGCCCTGGGCTGGCCTCAGGGGCAGGAGGGGCCTGAACACACCACGTGTGCACCTCTTGTGCCTTTTCCTGCATTCGACGCTTTCCAGGGACAGGGGCTGGATAGACTCTGTCCCACAGGCCTGGCCGCCAGAGGCCCCTTGCTTTCCTGGGTCCGTGATTGGAAAGCTGGCTTTACTTGGTACCTCCCTTCCATCCCCCACCTGCCTGTATCTTGCCATTATCTTGCTCCAGAAGGCTGAGTTAGCCTCTCAATATAATTGTGTGGAAAGAGATTCCAGTTGATAGCATAATTGCATTTAACAGAATAGGAAAGAAGCTCAGACAATTCCAAGTTTTCCTGGAGCACTGTGTGGACCAGCAAGCTCCCCAGGACAGAGGTGGGAAAGTCACCAGCAGAATAGAGTAGATCCAGGCTTAAAGGATGGGGCCCACAAGCCAGGAACCAGGCCACAGAAGAAAGCTTTAATACTGAGCAGTCTCCTCCTCCGCTCCTTCACACTTGCTCATCTCCTCTCTCTCTCTCTCTCTCTCTCTCTCTCTCTCTCTCTCTCTCTCTCTCTCTCTCTCTCTTTCTCTCTCCCCCCCCCCTTGGCACTGTCATTCTTTCCTTTAAGAAAATAAACTCCTCCTTTCCTCTTCTCTCTCCACCCCCCAAAATAAAAAAAAACAAATGAACAAAGGCCCTGCTTCTGGGGCTTTGTCATGTCACTAGACAGGCTTTGGATCCTCAAGCTATTGTTCTTCCAGTTCAAGCGTGTGTCTACTGCAAACATCAAACTGGATAATTGCATCACAAAATTCTCCTGGGTTGTCTCTTGAAAGAGAAAAGACAGATAATGGTGGTGGCTGCCTCTAGGGAAGGGAATTGAAGGCAAGGGACGTGGCTAGAATAGAGACCCTTTTTGTGTGTCTTGAACTGGGTACCATGTACATAGATTTCCCGTTAACAACAGCAACAATTAATGATGAATTGCATCACCCAAATGTGTGGCACACGTCCAGGACAGAGGGAGATGTAGCCCTGTCTCAGTAGGAAGCTTGGATGTGCAGAGGGTTGGGGCCTGTCCTTTTAAGCCATCCCCTGGCTCCCTTGTGGCCCAGAGTTGGCTCCATCCCAATGAGGCCATAGACATATACATGGTAGATTCATTTCTGCCTTTGTTATATGTTCAGAGGCTTCTGTTTTCCCTTTGTTGAGAGTCGCTGAGTGCAAGCAGACAATATCCCATTTGTGAAAGCATGGAAGCCAACAGTAATAAAATAACAGCTCTAAATGATCTGAGAAAGATGAGAAAGTGGGAAAACGTATCAACTTCTTGCTTTGCCTCTAGCTTTCTGTTCAGAGCCCCATTCAGGGCATTTCTGGTCCTTTTCTATCTTGGGGTGAGGGAGGACTCTCAGGGAGTCCAGGAACAAATCTTTCCTGATGAGTACTGCATAGCTCTGAAACTCTTTTAGCATAGGAGGGACAAATCTTGATGAAGATATCAAAACTAAACTTCTGTTTGGAGCTATGTTAGGTTGGAAGGAACCCAGTAAGCATATATCAATTATGAGAGCATTTTTAGAAACACAAAAATGATCCCAAGAATCAGTAACTCTCAAGGGAACAATGGCCATGTCACCCACAGCTCAAGCAAATCCAGTACTGGTTTTGTTCTTGAGAAAAGGTAGTCAGGCAAGCAGGGTGCTGGAGCATACACCAGCTCAATGACTGTTCTTGTTTAAGAATTGATTTCTTAGATCAGAAGGTAAGACTTAAAGCATATTATTTTTCCTCTAAATAGGTAGGCTTTAGACTTACAACATGGAGTAAAAGAAAAGAAATCAAGCTTTAATGTCTCCCCTTCCAATAGCAAGAAAGGGAAGGATGCATAACTCAGAGGTGCATAAAGATTGACAATTTCTCACCTCCGAGATCAGACTGTATCATTTTCAGTGCTTTAAACTTAAAATTCATGGACAAACTGGAATAGGCCCATCACTCAAGGCATCACCTTGGTGGTACAGAGGTAGGGATTAACCTGGTTTGGCAGCCCATGGTCCTTGTGGAAGCATTCTACCTCCAAGTTACACGCCCAGCCCTTTTCAATTTTGAGACAGGGTCTCACAAGGTTTCTGTGAGCCTTGCTACATGATAAGGTTTTCCTTGAACCTGAAATCCTCCTGTCTCAGCCTCCCAAGTACTGGGATTACAGGCATGTCCCACCATGCCCGGCTGCACTTTCATTTCTAACACAGCGTGTGTCCTCAAATTCTAGTGGTTGTATTATACTCAGCTATTCTTTCAGCTGGTTATAGCTATGGTATCAGCAGCCCTTTGAAGAGTGTTTCAGACCCCCAGAACAATCTATTCTTCTAGAGAGACCTTTTGCAACACAGGACTCTGATATGAAGTTGGACTCTGATATGATTTTTCTTAATATTTTTGTCAAGTTGTGGACAACTCCAAGCCTGGAATTACTGTGAAGGCTTAAATTTTGCTTTGAGAAGTCTGGCATATTTTGCATTCAACTCCATAATATATGTAATTGTTTCAGTATAAAAAATTATTTAAGCTAAATGTAGTGGCACCTGCCTATAATCCCAGTAATTAGAAGGTTAAGACAGGAGGGTTGCAGGTTGGAAACTAGTCTTAGTAATTTAACAAGACTGGGTTGGTGGCCAGCCTCAGCTACTTAGTGAGGCACTCCACAATTTAGTGAGACCCTGTTTCAGAATAAAGAATAAAAAATAGGGCTGGGGGTATAGCTCAGAGGTAGAATGCCTCTGAGTTCAATCCCCAGTACCACACACACATACACACGCACACACACACACACACACACACACACACACACACACACACAAAGATATTCCATATTTATCCCAAGGCCTCCACTATTCCCTAAGTGTAGCTTTCTTGTGGGAGCAAACTAATAAGACCCTGTTTCAAAATAAAAAATTTTAAAAAGCTGGGAGTGTATCTAGCTTGAAGGTAGAATGTCCCTGAGTTCAATCCCCAGTACCATAAAAAGTATTTATTAAATTACTTAATTTTTCTCAAAAACATTGTTAAGTAAAATGCATGCTTAAGGAAGATATTCCAGCCGGACGTGGTGGCACACGCTTGTAATCCCAGCATTTGGGAGGCTGAGACTGGAGGATCCGGGTTCACGGCCAGCCTCAGCTACTTAGTGAGGCACTCCGCAACTTAGTGAGACCCTGTTTCAGAATAAAGAATAAAAAATAGGACTGAAGGTATAGCTCAGAGGTAGAATGCCCCTGAGTTCAATCCCCAGTACCACACACACACACACACACAAAAGATATTCCATATTTATCCCAAGGCCTTCACTATCCCCTAAGTGTAGCTTTCTTGTAGGAGCTCTGACCTAATGGGATCAGAGGAGAAAGGACACTTCTACTTGGGGTTACTGTAGGTTACTCAAAGCTTGCCTAGATTAGTTGTGTCCCATTGCATCGTCAGACTACATGGGGGAGGGGACCACTAGGACTTATGGGTTTATGGGATTGTGATGGCTAATTTTATATATCAAATTGATTGGGCCACAGGGTGCCCAGATATTTGATCAAGAATTATTCTGGGTGTGTGTCCAAGGGGTGTTTCTAGGTGAAATGAATGTTTGAATCTGTAGACTAAATGGATTGTCTCGTCCTATTACTTGAAGACCTGACTAGAACAAAAAGGCTTCCTAAGAGAGAAAGCATGCTTACCTTCTCTGGGTGTACAGTGAGGAATAATAGAGACGTCTTAGTGTGCACTGGGCCTAGGTTGAGGTATGTGGGGTAATCAATACATGTTTGCTGACTGAATCAGGTGGTAAGGTAGTATGTGATGTTTTAAGATATTTTTTGCAAGGAGATAAGTTGCTCACCATTTGGGGAGCATTCTGTCAGGTTCTCAACTCACACTAAGCTAATTCAACTCTGGCTTATTAGAAAAGAAGAGAAAATTATTGGACAGATATCAGGTAGCTTACAGAGTTGACATACTATATACCTCACTTGCCCCAGTGACACTGCTAGCTTGATACTGGACCCTGCTGTCCCTATTCTCCCCAGCCCTACTTCTTTGCACCACTAGCTTCTGAGTCAAGGTCTAGAAAGGATGTGCCTGATTGGCAGGCCTAGATCACATGATCTTGCCCATGCCAATCATTTTCATTACTCCCCCCACCTCCCACATTCATTGCTCCGCCCTTTTCTAACCTTCTCTTGCCCCAGGAGCTGATCCCTGTGGACTGCGTCCCTCAGACTTCCTTGCCCTCTCGTTTCCATTTGGTTAAACCACTGGGAAGTACTAGTAGGAGACTGGAGGGTGGGAGGAGAGAGAAGCGGAGCATTTCCACTCCCACTTACTCCCTTCTCTGCATCCTTCCAAGACTTCCGCTCCCCATGGGTGGTCCTCTTCCAGGCATCCAAACTCATCTTGCTAGAGTAGTACTATTTCCTCACTTGCTCCTTCCAGGTCTGGGTGTGGAACTAGCCTCCTACTGTTATTCTCTGAATGCATCAGAATCTTTTACTGGTTCCTGTAACCTGCCCACGTCTCTATAGATAGTCTCTTCCATAACTCTCTTCAGAATCCCATCTGGGTGTTCCTTCTGTTTTCCATGGGGATTCTAACTGAGTCAGTGCCCCAGCAGCAAAGGAAGTTGGGAAAATAAGCATCAGCATTTCAGCTTCTATGTGGGGGGCAGGCTCTGCTTCCCAACAAGGCCCACAAAGTGGAAGATTTCTTAAATACCAAAGAGAACAAAGATATACACTCTCACAATTTCATTCAACACAGCTGGAAGTCATCACTACTTTAATAAGGTGAGAAAAAGAAATGAAAGATGTAAACATTGGTAATGAACAGGTAAAACCATCTTCATTCATAGAAGTCATGATTCTATACTTAGACAATCCAAAGAAATCTACAAAACATTAAAATTTATAACTGAATTGAGCAAGTATCAGTATAGTGTGTTGATATATGAAATACATTTATATTTATAGATACAGTAAACAATTGAACAATGATATTTTAGAAATGCTTTTTATAGAGAATATAAAATAGTACTGCTGCTATAAAAATCATGAGATTTTTTTCCTAAAAAAATAAATAAAATTACCATATGATCCAGGAATCCCACTTCCATGTATATATCCAAAAGAATTAAAAACAGGATCTCAAAGAGATAAATATGCATGTCTATTTTCATTGCATTATTATTTACAGTCACAAAGAGGTGGAAGCAAGCTAAACAGATTGAAGGATCAATAGATAAGAAAAGTGTGGCATACACACACACACACACACACACACACACACACACACACACACACAATGAAATATTATTCAGCCTTCAAGAGGAAAAATCCCATTATAGATTACAATATGAATGAACCTAAAGAACATTACGCTACATGAAATAAGCCAGTTATTAAAAGGTAAATGCTGCACAAGTTCACATATATTAGGTCTATAATGCAGTCAAATCCATGGAAACAAAGCAGAAAGTGGTTACCAGGAATGAGGGTAGCAGGAAGTGGGGAGTTATTATTCAATAGGTATAGATTTTTTGTTTTGCAAGATGAAATCTGTCCCACAACAATATACACACAGTTAACACTATGGTACACTCAAAAATGACTAAGAAGGTAAACATTTTTGTTGTGTGTTTCTTATCATAATAAAAATTCTACTTAAAATAGCATAAAAATATCAAATAGCTAGGAATAAATCCAATAAAAAATGTGCATGACATATACACTAAAAAACTGAAAAAATTGTAGAAAAGATTTTTGAGACTTACTATAGGGTTATAGTAATTAAGACAATGTGGTACTGGGACAAATAGAGACAAATAAGCTGATCAATGAAACAGAACAGTGAATCCAGAAATAGATCCACACATAGATGGGCACAAGATTTACAGCAGACCCATTGCTGTGGAAAAGATTTTTTTTTAATACATGGAAATGGAGCAATTGATATCCATGGGGGGAAAATGAGCTTGGTCCCCTACCTCACATCATATACAAAAATTAATTTTAGGTAAATCATAGATATATGAAAGAAAAAAGCAGCAGCATCTCTCAAAGAAAACAAAATATCTTTATGACTATAGGGGTATGCAAAAATTTTCCAAACAATACACAAAAATACCATAAAAGGACATTGTAAATACATTGGACTACATTAAAGAGCCTTTTTTCCATTAAAAGGCATCATTTAGGAAGCAAACACTCAAGCTGAGGATTAGAAGATATTAATAATACATCTGATAAGAAATCAAACTTTTTTTAAAGGAAAAAAGAATTAAGCAAGGTACTTCACAAAAGAGAATATTCAGATGGATAATGATAATACGAACAGGTCCTTAAAATCACTATTCATCGGAGTAATGTAAATTAAAACCAGAATGAGATACCATTATACATCCAGGAGAATGGCTAACAGAAAAAGACTGTTGAAACGGAGTGTTACTTGATTTTTTCTTTTCTTTTTTGTTGTTAATTTATCTCAATAAAAGCCCACTGGAACTAAAAAAAAAAAAAAAAAAAAAAAGATGGAGAGCACCCTGAATTTCCATACATTGTGGATGGGGGTGTGAATTTGTTCAGTCACTTTGGGAAACTATTTATCAGTATCTGCTTGAAAGCCTAGACATATGCCTACTCTCTGATTGAGCAATTTCCCTATCAGATATTTACCTGAAGGATATTAAATATGTGTGCACAAAAAGAACCATGCAAGGATGCTCACAGCAACAATATAACATGGCAATAAGAAAGAGCCCAAAGGTACCAGGCCACTATATGGAGGGATCTCACAGGCTTTGTACTGAGTGAAAGAAGTAACAGACTAGACTGTAGACTGAGTCCATTTATCTGAAATTCATGTAAAATTAATTCATGGTGATAGAAATCAGAATAGCAGTTAAGTTGCGGGAGAAGTGGAGAAAAGTTTGTATTTACTAGGAAGAGACATGAAGGAAATTTGGAGGGTGTGGGTGTATTCTATATGTTGACCTGGGTGGCATACATATGTAAAACTCGGAGTCATACAGCTGTCCCTCAGTATCCAAGAGTGCTTGGTTCCAGGGTCCCCCACAGGTACCAATATCTGTGAAGTCTGAATTCCCGTCTATAAAATGGCAGTATTTGCATGTAGCTGATGCACATTCTCCTGTATACTTTGAGTAATCTCTAATGACTTATATTAGTTAATACAATGTAAGTGCCATGTAAATAGTTGTAATATTGTATTGTTTAGGGAGTAATGACAAGAAAATCTGTACATGTTCAGTATAGACACAATTTTTTTTCAGTCCATATTTGGTTGAATCCACAGACAAAGAATCCTTTAATATGGAAGGCCAACTGTATTTACCAGGAAGGGGCGTAGGAAACTTTCTGGGGTGACAGATATATTCCATATCTTGATCTGAGTGGTACACATATATACAATTTCTTAGAGCTGTTCTCTTAATATTGATGCACTTTACAAAAAAAGTACACCTCAATTTTATAAAATGGGAAAAGGCTTGGAGGTCAGGTAGAGAATAAACAATGAATTTCCACTGGGTTATGCAGACAGTAATCTTTGTTCTAGTTGCAGGCATGGAGAAAAGGGTGAATTATTTGGCAAGTCATAGGGCAGTACACACCCGTGAGATCCCCTCTGAGGACCCTGGCCTATGCCAGCAGATCCTCTCCTGGCTTTGGGGGAGCACGAGGTGAGTATACTGCCTCTCTCACACATTTGCTCAAGGTCAAATGCAAACCTTTCCTTGGATTGTCAGTGTGCCCCAGAAAGCCAGACCCTCCACCTTGAGGCAATGTTTAGATACCCGTCCAAGCTGGACAAGGTCAGCAGGTTTGATCAAGGCGGCATCGAGGCGGGGGTGAGGTCCGGGTGGTACTCCAAGCCATCTTCCTGGAGCTCCAGGCCAAAGCTATTCCGAGTGTGGCATGTGCACTGGAACCTGTCTTCAAACTGATGCTGACCCCGATGAGAGTCAGCATTTGAGAAATTTTTAATAGCTATTGAAGGAGTAATCTTATGTCTATTGACTTTGCCATTATAAAATTGGGGCTCGTATATTGTATATCTTTTCTTCTATTTCATTTCTAGTTTGTTTTCATCGTATGTTACTGAAACATCAGACTGCACTGAACTGAAAATTTCTAAAATGGTTCTCCATCACTGCTGCCTTCAGGAACTTGGTCTGAGGCCCTGCCGAGGGTGTGTCCTAGGAGAACATATGGAAGAGCCAGGGCTGGGTCTCTGATAAGTCAGGGGCTGTTGCTGTCTGCACTTGGCAATTTTTAGAGACATGGAGCAAAAACAGTCTAATTGTAGTTTCCATAGTTACCAGCCACCACTGATGAGAACATGAGCAGATCTTAAAGGGAAAAGCCAGGCAGAGACAGAAGACATAAAGGTGGGGAGGGAGAGAAGGAGGAGGCCAGGCTCCAGATGGGGTCTGGACTGGAGAGGGTGGTCAGAACTCTAATTGTCTCTCTCCCAGGGTCACAGGTCCTTGGAACCCAGTGATGGCACATCACCATGGTAGCTTCCCATGAAGGCAGGCTGACAAGGGCCTTGAGCACAGGTAGCAGATGCACTTTCATTCAGGGGTCCCGCCCTGACCCTACCCCAGTGCGAGCTTTAAGAATTTCTCCCTTCCTCCTTCCACCCAAGCCGCCCACTATTGGTGATCAGAGAAAGATGGCAGGATGATTTCTGTACCATCCTCACTGCCCTTCATGCCCAAACCTGGGGCTAGAACTTCCCCAGGCCAATCTTTATTTCCGTAACCATCTATTGGGGTCACTGCTGAGCCCCCCTCCAGCTGACGACATGATCTTTCATTCATTTATTCCTTTGATCATTCTTCGCTCAACAAACCTTTCTGCTTGGGGCCAGATAATACAACAAAGCCCTCCCCGTCCAAGTTCCTATCTTTATGGGGCTTATATTCTAGTGGAAGAGACAGATTCTAAAGGAGTAAATGTGTAGTATCATGTCAGGGGTTAGCCCGTCCATTCCATAGGCTACTGGGACGTACGTGTGTTGGGCCAGGAAGGGTTGAGGGAAAATATTCACATACCGTCTTCAGTATACAATGATGGAATGGGAAGGGCAGAAATGCGGTCACAGAAAGGACACTGCTTGACAGCGTGACTCATAAGATCCGGAGAGCCTCTCACGAGTTGGGGCCCATCGAATGCTTGTCGACATGATGACATGGAGCCACCGAGATCAAGGCTTTGTTAGTCCCTTTCCATCCACATCTGCATGTCCCCAAGCCCCCGGGGAGGTCGGGCATAGCCACTCGGTTTCAGGCATGACTCAGGTCACACGTCACCCTCTCACAAAGCAGAGGGGGTCTCTGTCATCACACCCAGGGGCCCACCCTGAGACTTGGCCGCTAGAGCACGCTGTTGCTGCTCGTTAACTCTGAGGGAGGAAACTGCAAACCAAGAGAAAGGGCCATTTTATGAAAATATTTGGATTATGTGAAATAAGAAGCAGTCCCGCCTCAGAATTATAGGCTTGTAAATCACTCCGAGGAGAGAAGGGGCCTGGGGACTGGGGAGACTTGGGACGTGAGTTTACGATCTCTCCAGAAGCCCTCGATGGAATTATGGCCTCATAACTCACTGGGGCCGCTCTTTCCTCCAGCCTGGCCTCAGCCCTGACTTGGGGGACCCTGGGGAGGCCAATCTGGGTGCCAGCGACGCGAGGCCTGTGTGGTAGGGGCCTCAAGCAGAGCCCATCACGCTCCTTGGGGAAAGTGAGGAGAAGTGACAAGAGGATCCTTAGGAGGTGGGTGGGGGGCCTCGGCGTCAGGGGTTACAGGCCCTTATGCAAAATGGAAGGGGCACTGCAGAGTCCCATGGGGATAGCCACACTCCACAGGGCACTGTGGAACCAGACGGAAAGGACTGCGGGTTTCCCTCAGGATGAGAGCAATGGCACCACACTGCCCTTCTTCTTTGTTTTTGCCCTTTTTTTGTTAAGTCTGCTACTTAACAAAATGGTGGCCACCAGCCTCTCACTGGGGAGCAAATATTCACAGGGCCTTGGAGAGCCCACAGTTGGAAGGCAGATCATGTGCTGAAGGAGCTGGCACTGAACGCCCTCCAGCATGGGGAGATGTGCCTGCGGTATAGGCCCCTTCTCTCCTTGGAGTGATTTACAACATACCCACCTCCCCTTGGCTCTAACTGTGGCATCTGTCTTGTCCAGGATGAAAAATAAAGAAAGCCAATGACCCCAGAAAGCAGGTTTCCAATGGCAAGTCATTGAAGCACTGTTGAGAATAACTACTGTTCATGAGGCCTGCTTACTGTTCATCAGGTATGGTGCACATAATCACACTTAATTCTCACAACTTTCTCACAAATTATTTTCATTTCACAGATGAAGGAAGGGAGGCACAGAGATGTTAATCTGTTTCAGGTTACACATGTACAGCTAAGTGTGGTGTTAGAGATTTGAACCTGGGTCCTTTTGAATCTATGGCGCATCTCATGGGGAAGCCTACCTAGTCTCTTATATACCATCCTTAGATCTTCTGGATAAATCCCCTCAATTTCTATTCTTTGCTCTTTGTTTTAGCATGCAACCCAGTGCCTTCTGGTGCTCATGTTCTCTGCAATGTCCTTTGCATTTCCAGTAGTACGGTGTTAATCAATACATCTAAGGGTGAGAGGGAGAGAGAGACTCATTCAGTGTTTTGTGTGTTGGATGTAATGCAATCATTAAGAGCATAGGTTTTGGAATCAGAGAAACCTGACATCTCGTCTCAGCTCTCTCACTATCACTTGCCTTTTGTGGGACTGGAGTTCTTATTGCTTTGAGGCTCAGTGTACTCATCTGTAAAATAGGTAGAAAATAGTGATTACTGCATGAGGTCAAATCTTGAGAATTGAATGAGGTAGTGTATGTGAGTAACAAAGATATGTCAGCTGACTTTATGAACTCATTTCTCTGAGGAAGTCCTTTGGGTTTGGGGGGTGATGACCTTTGGTCACGGGGCACTGGAAATCAGGGTTGGCTTTGCAGATGCCACTGTTGCTTGTGGTCACCTGTTACTAGCTGCCAGCCATGATTGACCCCACAGTGTTCTTCGACATTGTGGTTGATGATAAGCCTTTGGGCCATGTCTCCTTTGAGCTGTTTGCAAAGTTCCAAGGAGCAGAACATTTCCTTGCTCTCAGCACTGGAGAGAAAGGATTTTGTTATAAGGGTTTCTGCTTTCACAGAATTATTCCAGGATTAATGTGCCAGGGTGGTGACTTCACACACCATAACGGCACTGGCAGCAAGTCCATCTATGGGGAGAATTTGAGGATGAGAACTTCATCCTGAAACATACAGGTCCTGGCATTTTGTCCATGGCAAATGCTGGACCAAACATAAATGGTTCCCACTTTTTCATCTGCATTGCCAAGACTGAATGGTTGGGTGCCAAGTGTGTGGTCTTTGGGAAGATGAGAAAGGGCATGAGAATTGTGGAAATCTTGAAGCACTTTGGGTCCAGGAATGGCAAGACCAACAGGATCATCATTGCTGACCATGGACCACTCTAACACACTTGACTTGTCTTTATCGTATCCACCAAATCATTCTTCTGTAGCTAAGGAGAACACCCCGCCACCCCATCTGCTTGCAATATCCTATAATCGCTGTGCTCTCCTGCAGTTCTTTGGATTCCATATTTTCTTAGTTCCCCTCCAAGTCTAGCTGGATTGCAGAGTTAAGTTTATGATTGCGAATAAAAACTAAATACAAAAAAAGAGAAATCAGGGTTACAGTTCTACCCAACACTTGCATTCTCTTCTTTATCCCTTCCAATTACCTATTTTCCTAAGCAACCTATTTTTATTTATTTATTTAGTGGATAGGCAATGGCAGACAAAGATCATTTAGAAAACCTTACCTTTTGTGTCAGTTTGGTTTCATTAAATGCTCTTCTTCAGGCACCGGGTTAGGTGACCCAGTTTATCTTATTACTGTGGCTCTACCTATCAGTTCATAATCAAGGAAATGAAAAGAGCTGAGTCTTAAAACTCCTCTGAAAGCTGAGAAGACAGGATATAAAAGGGTGAAATTATTAGGGGATAAAATGATCATGTACATACCAGCACCAATTCTGTTAAAATGAAGTGCCAAGTGGTGCATTACAGGCAATCGGAGGCTACAGTCCTGGATAAGGTGCTAATTGTGCAGTGGAGACAAGAAAGGCAGGAGGTGCTTAGAAAGGCGCTCTGGAGATGTCATCTGTGAATTCCATGAGCCACAGAGCCAGTGGTTCGTGCAGCCCTCACCAACGTCCGTGACTCAGTGTCCCTTTGATATTCCTTTCTTATCTCCCTTCTGTCAATACTTTCAAGGTGGAATAAAAAACTTGGTTCATTATGAATGACGGAAAGGAGGATGAAAAGCAGCGGCTAGAGATGGTGATGGAAGTTAATAAAATAAATGAAGAGGAGAAAATTGGGGGTTCTTACCAGGAAAATAATATTTGAAATGACTTTAATCTTGCTTTTATATAATTAATTAAGGGCTTTAGAGATGTGCATATCGTACTGTAGACAGCCCTTGCTTCTCACCTCATGTCCTCTTGACCTGCCTCTCTATCCCAGCTGTTGCTACAGCGACCAGGTGGCATGCATGTGTATTCTGACAGCACCTGCTTTGGGGACACTGCATTCCCTTGCCTTCTGGCCCTGGGCTCCCTGCTTCTGCCACTGGGGCCCCCAGGGGAGCCGCTCAGCCATTCCAACACACTTGCACACTTAGAAGTACGAGGGAATCAAGGCATTGCACAGCCTTTGGCAATGGGGAACGGGGATCCAGAGGATGCATTCCAAGGTGCTATCTACAGTTCTCAGAAGGAGAATGGTCTCAAGCTATCTACAGTGGGGGCCAGCTTGAATAGCCCCTTGTATTAGCTTGTCTTCACTTCCCCACTCCCATTCCTGTTCTGCAAGACCACATCCCCAAATAAGCCATCTGCTCACAAGCCCTTGACTCAGGCCCTTCTTTTGGAGGAAACTCGGGCACCTATCATTTTTAGTTATCCCCTTCTGTACTTCATTGGGAAACTCTGCTCTATCTACCTTTATACTATAGGACTGAGCAGCTGAGAGATTCTGGCACGTGCTTTACTGTATGAATTCATTTAAACACATTTTTAAGCAACTACTACATGCTGGGTGCTGTCCGATGAGCTGGGTTAGAAGATATCTAGATGAGGTTTTCCCTTGAGGATCGTGCTCTTGAGAATAAAAGCCCCCGTTCACCACAAGCTTACATGGCATCGGGACCTGAGCTAAGTGCTCCTTACCTCACTCAATCCTTGCTACAACTCGACGGGGAAAAACACTGTTCTCGTCTTTATAGGTGAAGTCCAAGATTCACAGATAGTGAGGAACTTGCTGCAGGAAGAGCTTGGCAGTGAAGGGAAGGATTTGGACCTGCCATGGTCACTATCTTTATGTAGACAGTGCGTTAAGGCACCAAAGGGGTTTGGAGATTGATTCTAGGGATGGAAATTCTGTCTGAACAAATGGGCTGCTCTCCAGTCTGTGGTCCACAGGAATTCACAAAGCAGGAGGCAAACCAAAGTGGAATAAAGAATGAGAAGTGCATTGTGGAGCCGGAGGCAGTTGAGGCATACCCGAGGTCCTCTTAGTTGAGGAAACAGAATGTTTCCTGTGGTGGGGATGTGCTCCTAGTGAATGGACTGAGCACACATCCCTAGTGACCTGTCGATGAGCTTGGAGAGGCTTACATGGGGAACTTGGAAGATGGGGTAGTGGCTGGACAAGGTCTAGACTCCAATGTGAAACAGGGAAAGGAAGAGCCCCATTTGTGTTGGGGAGGCATGAATTCCTTTTCTTCTATATCTTAGAAGGATCATCAGGTCTTTTCTAGAATCTTCTAGCATCTTTCTAGGCATGACAAGAAGCTGTCATCAATGGCCTCCAAAGGTGGCTGCCATCTTGAGCAAGGATCTACATTACTAAGTGAGGGTGAATTCTATGTTTTCCTGATAAATTGATCATTGATCAGAAAACTATAGGTTGAATGCATTCATCCCTAGATGGTAAATGTAGCTTTTCCTAAGGCAATGTGGATTATTAGTGGTGTAACTTTCATGGGGCTGAAAAGTCTTCACCACAACAAGAGACCTGGGGACCAGGCAGAAGTGCAGAGTTGGCAAGTCATTGTACTTCTTTATTCTCTTCCTCATCCACATCTTTTTCTTCCTATACCTCCCTTGCCTCCATGCCTTTCTTTCCTTTTCTCTGTAGATTTGTTTCTTTTTCCCACCTTTTCTTAGTCTTCTCCTTCATTCCTAATCTGTCTCAAATCCAACTCAAGAAAATTGGAAGCTTAGAAAATTAATTCATTTCAAATATTAATATCTATTTGAAAAAGACTTAGGGCAAAGGAATAATTCTCTGTAGGTGAAAAGTACAATTTCATATATCAGCTATATTGGTCAGACTAAACCTCTTTTCCCCTGTAGTGGTCAGGATAGTTGCCATTAAGCTGCAGTAATAAACAAGCCTCACATGTTAGTGACTTAAAACAGCAAAGATTGATTTTTTTCACTCAAAGTGCATAACCGTCAGTGTCATGTAGTAGCTCTGCTCTTTACCACCCTTGTCCCCACTCTGTGGTCCAAGCTGATGAAGCAGCTGCTCTCTGCAGCACTTCAGGTGAATTGTATCATTAGGGCTCAGATGTCATTGGCCCCAAAGCAAGTTGATGGTCCAGCTGAATTTTGTTGGGGTGAGAAACTGTACTGTTCACTTAGGGAGGGGAAGTTGATATCATTGAACAGTGACACAATCTACCAGATGTCCCTGTGCATGGCTCCAACCTCGTGCCTGCACCTTCGGCTTTCATGGGGACTCTCTTGTCTCTGCAGCTTCTGGCTTAGTGTTCAAGGAGCACAGTTGTTAAAACAAAAGTGGAGCAGGTTTAGAGGAGGTGATGGGTGCAAAGGTGACCTGCCCCTGCCTCCATTTACTCTGCTGAGCTAAGAGTCACTCTACTAATCCAGGGAGAGGTTTTGACTACTACATTTATTCTCTCTACTTGCAAATGACAACCCTTAGCTATGAATCAAGTATGTCACTACGAACTACATTATGATGTGAGACTACAGTGTACCAATAAGAGTATTTAAAAAGAAGGTAAAATACTCATGGAAGGGTATGGGTGACCCACTATGGAAAATATGGGTGTGGAGGGGCATGATAGCCACAGTGGGAAGACAGCCTGGTGACCAACTTAGTAGCTGATTCCTTTCTCCTAATTCTACTGCCTTTGCCCCTCCCTCCATCAATTTGTGGTTTGCTGCGGATCTCTCTGTGCTGGATACTATGCTAAACTGGGGTAATGAATTCAACCAAGCTGTGGTCTCTGCCTTCAAGAATTTCAGTGTAATGCTAAAGAAATACATATTTCATAAGGTGTTAGATAGTTATTTTTTTCAATAAGTAGATAAGACATTTGTCATTGAGGCTCCAGCAATGATCCAATCCTGTTTGTACAGTATCTTTTTTATGACTAATAAAAATACTGCATACACGCAGCATTTTATTTCGTAGTGCACCGGCTTTTTTTCACTTTAGCTGTCTAAATCTGCCTTGCCCCAATCTTTTAGGCTTCGTGGTACAGCTATCTTCATTTTATGCATAAGCAAACATAAGCACAGAGAAGTGTCTTCTCCAGGTCATGGTGGTTGGTTCTGATGATGTATGAGATCTTACAGATAAAGATGGGGTAAGTGGCTGGAACGTGGTTATATGTGGGGACATCCCTTCTTGGCCATGAACTATATTTCACTAATGAGTTGGATTTCAACCCATTCCATTTGTGCCGGGTCTTGAGGCCACTAACTCCAACCTTCCCCGGTAGCTGTCTCTGTCTACTCCTATGGTCATTCCCAAGGTGGATGAGCTCCAAGCTGGTCGGTTCCTATGTCACTCAGCTGTACTTGTACTGATTGTGTCTGCCAAAGGCTGCTGCTTCTCTGTCTCTTTGCTCTTCCTCCTTAGTAACAGCATCATGTTCCGGAAGGACTCTCTTCTGGAAGTGGATGGTGTTAAGGCACCAAGCCTGGACAGGACACTGTGAACCCTCTCATCAAGTACCTTCCTGACCTTTCTCTCCATGGTCCCCAGAGGCTCCATTCCTAGTTAACACTCTCTGATCATGCCAGCAGGGGTCCTGCTTTGAGGACTAGAGGGACCCCGGGGTCATGGTTGGAGAACAGTAGAGAGGTGAGGGGATAGAACTTGCCTGAAGTCTTAACAACAGTTGGGAGTCCCCAGGGTCCGCCTTCTATCTTCCATACTTTGCTCTTTCCAACCTTCCCTAATCTGCCCCTTTCCTTGTTTCTGTCTCTTCTTCCTTATGCCCCCTTCCTTCCCAAATCCCTTCTTTTCTCAAAACAACATTCGAATTGCATGGAGTTAATCTATGCCACCTTCTCTATCTGCTGACTTGAAGCTTTGGTAGGGGTAGGAGGGTGGATCTACCCGAGGTAGCCTGCTGAATGCAGAGCAGAGCCCTGAGATGTCTTGGTGTCTAGACCAGGACACTCTATGCTATGCCATTGGAGCTGGCTTCCCTTTCTCCGACCCCTTAACCCTCCAAGCAGTTTAGGTTCTAGAGAGACATGTGAGGCAGTCAGAGATGTGGTTTTCTTCCCCACTCTCTACTACCACTTCCATTCTTTATGTTTCTTATTCTCCCTACCCTGCTTCTACCCCGGGGACACAACTGGGTTCAAGGTCTTCACTTCCTATTAAAATACAGTGAATGAGTGATAAAAATCATTTATACTAAGGTATGGCTTGCCAAGAAGACCTAAAGCAGGGGTGGCTACCCTTGTGTCCTCTCTGAGCTGACCCTAATGGGCCAGTAGTGAGGACTGGAGGGGTGTGCTATGAAGGATTCAGAGGCAGAGTGGGTTGCATAGGCAAGTGTCATGTACTGACCACCCTGACTCGTAGCAGGTTCACACTATCTAGTGTGAAGAGTTACCATCCAAGAGGGATGCCCAGTCACCAACAGAGCCTTGGGTGCACAGATCCTTGGTGGTTGAGGTTGGATGTAATGTGATGTAACACAGGTAGAGCAAAAAGCTGCCCTATCTGTGAAGCAGGAGTCGCCACCACCTTCTCCCCCTCCTCTCCCAGCAGTCACGTAAAGAAAGACCTCAAATCTCAAACTGCATTTTTTTATTTTTTAATAAACTTTATTCTATATTACAAATAAGTTTTTTTTTGTTCTGAACTGCAAAATAGGAATGCCTTATATTTACATACACAGGTATACAATTAATTATAACAAAGGTACAGAAGCTTGCCTTTACCAAGTTACAACTGGGCTCCAATTTAAATAGCATAGGTTTTCCTTTTAAAAACTTTTTTTTAAATCTTTTTTTTTTTTAAATCTTACTTGGATACTCTTTAAAAATCAAACCAGAAGACCCTCTTCTTTACATAGATCTTATCCATCTTATCTTTGAGGCTCATAACACTGCTGTCTAAAGGTATGCTTTGTTTTTTTCTAACAAAGGGTCAGTGTTCAAGGTGGGAGCTTTAGTTTGGAACAGAAGTGGGGTGGGGCTGGAAGGGGGTAACTGGAACAGAACTGACCTGCCCTGCCTCCTTCAACGGCGTCTCTCTGAGACTCAGAGACCTCTGCCAGTTCCTTAAACCACCTAGGCCTCCATTCCTGCTTCTCTTCTCTTCCCCTCCAGCACTTGGGGCTTAATTCTGCATCATCTGACCAGGCCAGAACCCCTCCTCTCCCCCCAACACCTTGGCTTGCTGAGCCATTGTCTGTTGTGGTACCCTGGAGTTGCTGGTTGCTATGGTAACTTGGCAGGACCCTGCTGGAAGAGAGAGGCTGGTCTCTACACACTGAAGTGGGGAGGAAGGCAGCTGCATCCAATCCTTCCTTCCCACCTCAGGGCTAGAGGCCTCGTTCTCGCTCAGAGCAGCCAACGCAGGACTAAGCCAAGACCTCATGCCTCAAGGACACCAGGCCCAGCAGGGAGTGAGTGGTGGAGGGGAGGGCTGTTCACTCTAAAACACAGAGTCGTTGGTTTCCAAATGGAAACAAGAGTCTTTGAGGTAAACTAGCTTTTCTTTTTTAAAGAACGGAAGGTTTAACAAGCCAATGAGCTGACAAGAACGTCCGGGAAGGAGAGGGAAGGAGGACAGATGAAGACACAGAGCCCATCTTCGTCCAGTGCCTGGATTGCAGCTGACCTCTGTGCACGGAAGCGTCCATGAGTCCTGTTTGGTACAGTGGTCTTGGTTTCTCAAGTGTCCTCTGGGTTGCTCTTTAACTGTATCCTCTGTTTTGAATTCTACTCTCTTAAGGGAATCCTTCCAAAATGTGCTTGAGTCGTAAGTTCAAAGATACTAATAAAAGAAACCAGTGGAAGATGAGCTGTGTAGACAGAGTCTACTTGCTTTTTCATTCTTGGGGTGGGGAACTTGGGTCCCCCAAAGCAGGGTCTCCCTGCAGTTTGAGGGAAGCTGACAAGACAGGTATAGGATTCAGGTATTCTGGGGGCATCTTGGAGAGCATAGACTAGACAGGAGTCTAACGATAACGGGACGGAAGCAAGGTGAGACCCTCAACCAAGGACCCCAGCCCACAGGCCCACCTCACTATTTCTGCCAATACAAACAGAAAGTTCCTTAGGTTCGCTGAGGATTTTGTCTCGTTTTGCTTACCTTTGCTTTCTGGTAGTCATCAGTCTACTCAAGGAATTTAATTGGGGCTCTAATGAGTATGTATTACTTTTACAACCAAAAAAATCCTATATATATATTTTTTAAAACTTGGATACACCCACCCTAATAAAACAATAATTTTATTGGGGAGCCATGATTCGTAGTTTAAAAAAAAAATCTCTCCTAATGTCTGAAACGTGTCCTGCATCCGTTACTTTGCAAATGGGAGGGATGGGGTCATCTGGGTTTCCCATGGAGGACTTGGTCACCCTCAGAGCACCGTGAGAGAAGAGGCTCTCGGTACCCCAGCCTCTCTCACCTGTAGCTGTGCCTCAGCTGCCCACTTGTAAAATAAGGCTCTAGTTTGCTACATGCAGAGCGCCTGGGGCGGGGCGGCAGGAGGTGTAGGAGGAGGGGTGGCGGCACGGCTGGCTCAGTCCTTTACCAGTATGGGAGGTGAGAGGAAGCACTGAGCATTAGCAGCCCTGGAGGATGCTTCCCTGGCACGTCCACATCGAGGGACTCCCAGGGTCCTGTCTTTAGTCAGAGGGGAGGGTACCCTGGGGACTCTCCTCATCCTCTTGGAAGTCACAGGTAAAGACACATGCACTGTCCCAGTGCTCCCCCAGCCCCGACATTCTTCACCCCCAGTAATTTGGACTTCACATCCACATCTGGACTCCCTCCTTACAAACTCTTTAGACAAACAATGAACTACAACCCCCCAAATAAATAGCCCACAGCTTTTTTTAGAGAGAGGGGTTGGGGCTCCCCGGTCAACTATCTTGAGGGACTGAGATGAGGCCCTTGGAATGGACAAGGATCAAGAGGGAAGACCAGGCAGGTGTGGGGACAGCCAGCTGGCTGAGCAGGGCCTTCTCCTGGGGAGGCAGGCACTGGAGGTCATGCACGCACGCACGCATGCACAGAAATGCCCCTAGGAGGCCTTCAGGAGCTTTTTGGACCTGCTCACTGGGGTGCTGTTCGTGGGGGTGGGGGGAGAGTGGCATCTCCGAGCCTTCTGCCTGCATGGCCTCCCTGCCTCTGTCTCTCCCTCGATGCTTGGCTCTCTGAGAACCAGGGAAAGGTGTTCTTGTTGGTAACTGTACTGTCAACTAAACATCTGATCAGCATCCTGTGAAGTCAAAGGTAGTGCCCCCTCCATCCTGGGAGAGAAGACAGTTAGAAATGGGCTTTCTTTTTCAGATCAAAGAAAGTGCTTAGACCAGGAGGAATCAGCACGCCACCTAGGGATCTGGAAACAGCAGCAGAGGCTTGCCTCTTGGGGTGCCGGTCATTTGGGACATCACTGAGTGTGGCTCCTCTTATGGGTACCCCAGGGGGTCTTGGCTGGATGAGGAAGCCCCTATCACTCAGGGAAGCAGCTTTGGGCAGGGTGTACAGGGCTGGGCTGCTCTTGTCCCGGAGCTGAGCTTGTGGGATGGAGACTTCAAGTGTAGGAGGGACCTGGAGAATGCTCAACACCAAGGGAGGGACACAGTCAGAAGTCAGACATGAAATGGGCACAGGAATACCAGGGAGTTCCAGGGTTGACACTGTCGGGGCTGAGGTCATGCAGGGACAGGACATCAACATTAACCCCAGGCTGGGAGTGGGAGTTGAGCCTGGGGGGACAGAGACAGAGAGACCTTATCCATCAGCCACTCGTGCTTCTTTCTAGACACAGTCCTGGACAATCTGCCTCAAACTTGGAGACTTATTTAAAGGGCTTCTCATTCTGGGTTTGGAGCACAGGTTTCCTGTGCCCATTTACTGGCTTGGAAGAGGGAGGCTGGCTCTGGCTCTGGCTGCACGGGTTACCCAGGTTGTCTGTACCATGGCCTGGGGGACACTCGGGTTATCCTCTGCCCCCCAATTTAAAACCATATTGAAAGAAGGCAAGAAAATATTTTCCTGAGGCAGTAACTGGCAAAATAGGCAAGTTCAGCTAATGGTACTATTTGCAGTTACCAAGAAATGTCAAGCTCTCTCCTTCCTGGGAAGGACAAAGAAGGGCCAGCTTAGACCTGGGGAGACAGGTGGCTCAGGAGAAATGACCCACCCGCAGCTGTCTTTCTCCTCTTCCTCTGCTCATTCTTTTAAATTCGAGAACCTATGATGCACCCCAGCTTGCCGCCCCATCAGACACCAGCTCGTCTGCCTCCGACACTCAAATCCTCACCTAATGTATGCCAGTCATTCTGACCCTAAGATGCGATATGGTACCATTTTGACTCTGTGATCTCAAGGAGAGGGGGGTTCAGGGGGCGGGGTGAAAGGGAAGGTGAGGGACATCGCCTCTGTTCCCTGTCCTCTGCTCCCTTCGACAGGACTGCAAGCTGACTTTGACAAGAAGTGGGCTACCAGGGCACCTCTGTTCCACAGGACCGAGTTTTCTTGACTCCTCCCTCTCTCTCTCTTTCTCTCTCCGGGATCCCACAGGCCCTCTGGGGCGACTCTCTGGGTTTCTGACTTGCCAGGAGGTGCTAGAGAATCCCAAGGGGAGTTGGGGAAAATTTGGGGGGAAAGGACAGATTTTGGACAACATTGCCTGTCTTTGTTTTAAACGTATCACACTTGCACCAAAAAGTCAAACAGAAGAAATGGAAAACAAATTTCAAAAGGAAAGAGGACTTTTACAGGCAAGATGAGTCGTGGCTCTGGGTGATGACCCGATTTTGAAGTCCCTAAGAGACTGCGGGCAAAGAACCAGAAACAACCCACACTGTCGATTAAAATAAAATCTGCCCCACAGCCCTCCCCCAGGAGAAATGAGAGGAGCCAGGAAGCCTTCTCTCCTCTTTCTTTCTGACATTTATGTTTCTCTGAGGTGTCTGAAGTTTGTTGCTTATAACGAAAACATAGAGGGAAAAAAGTCCTGTACCGACAAAGTAATAACAACAATAATAATCATCAGGTAAAAAATAAAAAAAAAACTTCAGCAAAATGATAACAGTCTTTTCTTCTGCTCACTCATTTTTCCCCTGCTAACTGTGCAAAACTTAAAAAATAAATCAAAACACACTCATACACACACTCACACACACACGGCTTCCATCCAGCAAATCTGTGTTAAATAGGTTCGTGTCTCTCTCCTCCCCAACCCTTCATATGTGCAAAAATATCGTGGTGGCTGAGGTGCTTCCTCGGCCCGCCTCCCACACGTGCCCCTCTGGCCTGCCAGGTCCTGCGGCTTGTGGCTTCTTGGGAGGAAATAAAATGATCAAGGATAGAGATGACATGCTTCTCCACCTGGAACATCATTTGCCAAAACCTTTGGTTTTTTTTTTTTTCCTTTCAGATGCATCTTTTTTCATTCTCCTTTTCCTGTATGTTAGTTTACTTGTGTCTTTTTTTTTCTCATCTTGTCCTCTGCAATGCCATGCGATGCCCTGCTCTGGGTCACCAAAGTCCAGGCCTCAGCAAGTGACCACCCTGATTTCCTAAGGACAGGTGCCCTTTCCTCCCACCCCCACCCCCAGCACTTGGCAGAGAAAGTAAGGGTTGAAATGTCCTGAAGCTATAGGATGAATTGATGCGCAAGGGGACAGAGAAGGGAAATACTTTGACTTCCTCCTACATAAGACAATAAATCTTTTGGAGCTCTTTGCCTCCTCCCAGGACAGACACAGACACACTTATTCAGATCAAAAGGGGCGTGTGTTCTTAAAAGTGCTGGGTGCTGTGTGGACTTTGCTGGAAACGGTGTGGCTCTTTCCCCAGGTGGGTCTCCTTTCGAGTGGACGACAAGGAATGATGCTGAAAGAGAGACTGGGATCTTCAGCAACCCTGCTCTCCCTGATGCTTCTCCTGGTCTCCCAGCATGGCAGACCACCTGAGATCAGAGCTGCCAGAGGTGATTCCTGCTCACAGTGGAGAGTGGACCACACAGCATCTAAGGTCCCTTCAAGATCACGGGTTCCCAAGACCCATTGCTAGAATACCCCTCGCCATGGCCTCTGGTCACCTAGCAACCATTTCTGAGCACTTATCTGTCTGACTGGCTAAAATGGTATATCCGTAGATGGAAGAATGGATGGAGAGATGGACACCAGGGCCACAGTCAGTTGCATGTTCCTCTCTCCACTTCTCGCCAGATCCCTTGGCTTGACTCTCTAGTTCTCCTGGACGTGACAAGCTGGGGCTGACACTGGTGGTTGTGGGGAGGCTGCGCTGGAATGTGTGTCTTCAATGAGGACTGAGGAAGGGATGAGAATGACTAAAGACACAGCGGAGATGGTGATGAAAAAAGTCCCAAGGAGGTCTGGACAGCCCAGTGACAAAGTCAACTGCATAGCAATGGCACCAGAATCTGCAGGGGGTGGGGAGGCAGGGAAAGGCTGTCCACCCCAGCCTTCTATGGAGTTCTCGAGGATGGTGGGGATGGAGCCTTGGAGAAGGCTGGAGGTAGAATCTCCTGGATGCACTCTGCGTTTCACATTGACCTTGATGAAGGGCGACCAAGGAGGGTGGAGGTGGCTTCTCTGGACAGCGCTAACGATGGGCTAGTCCTCTGACTGCGGTCGGGATGCATTTGAATTTGGGGGTGAATGGAGAACAACAAATGCTGCTTCCAGGGCAGACGCAACTCTCTTGCCTTGCCTCCCGCTCCACGGCACACCTCTGCTGCTAGGAGCCAGATTCGAAGGTGAGGAGCGTCTCCATGGTGGAATGTAACTGCTATTCTTTCTCCTGCCTGGCCTGTCATGGCCAGGGGAGGAGGCTGGGTGGACAGGCCAGTATGGACTCTGAGAAGGGCCGCAGGGAGATTGGACAGGAACAGGAGGCCTCTGCACACCAGACAGGCGAGAGGCAGCCCCCAGGAGCACCCTACTCCTCACAGGTTCCTGCTCCAGCCACACATAGGAGGCGAGGCCTGCCTTCTCACAGTTGTGAAGCACCCAGACCAGTGACTGGCCCCGTGGAGATGGGAATGTGGGAAGGGAGAGCCACGTAATGTTTTCCCAGTGAAGATAATACTGAGCGCATTGCCTCTCCTGAAGCCAAGTTCCAGACCAAAGCAGGGGCTCTCGAAGTGGAAAGTAGCAGCATGGAAATGGCCTCTGTCCACGGTTCCTCATCCATATTTGGGCTCTGGTGTGTGGGGTCAGAGAGCCCCTCTCTGACATCTTCCGGTCAGGTCCCTTGCTGTGGGCCTGGCCACCCCTGGGCTGGCTGAGGATCGGTGGCTTGGTCCAAGCGTGTTGGCAGAGCAACTGAAAGAAAGGGATCTGGGAAGCAGGGAGAGACAGAAAGAGGCAGAGAGAGAGGGAGGGAGGCAGAGCGGCTGGGGGCGGTGCTGCTGATGCCAGTCGGAACTTGCACTTGGTAAAGATGATAATCTAGACTGAGGCACGGCTTGGTGTGTCCCTCCCTCCAGGGCGGCCCTGGAAGGACGGTTCTCAGCTGTCTAAGCTCATGAGGGTTATGACTTGTTCTAGTTTGTAGGCCAATTTCTGCTTCCCACACTGGTCGTCATGGTCCAGAGGTCCAAGGATCTGTGAAAGGGCCAAGAATGGAAAGGTTACTGGTTTGGGTGTGTGCATCTGTGTTCTCGGGGTGCACAGTGTGTGTGAACATGGGCAGACATGTGCAGTCCAGGCAGCAGGGTGGGGAGGAGCAGGAGGCGCTGGGGTTTGGGGCTTAGCATGTGGCACCCATATGCCCAAGAGCACAGGAGGCAACACACGCATGGTCATGTCTGAATAAACGTGTGCATTCTGTTGTCCATGAGAGACAGCTGGCAGGGGACAGAAGCTCTGTTCAAGATGCTGTGCACAGAGGCTGGACCACACGCAAGCGCAATGGCAGAGAGCTCCGAATCCAATAGAAAAATGTGAAGCTCTGTGACATCACCTAGTAGGAATATGATGTCACAAAAATGTGATCTCACCCTCCCTCCTTTAAAAGGGAAAATCTTCCCCATCGGTTCCCTGAGACCAAGATATCCACATTTAGAAAGTCATTTGGCTTAACTCTGCCTGTTAAAACACAACTATCCTAAGCCGGGCGTGGTGGCGCACGCTTGTAATCCCAGCATTCGGGAGGCTGAGACTGGAGGATCCGGGTTCGCGGCCAGCCTCAGCTACCTAGTGAGGCACTCCGCAACTTAGTGAGACTCGGTTTCAAAATAAAGAATAAAAAATAGGGCTGGGGGTATAGCTCGGAGGTAGAATGCCCCTGAGTTCAATTCCCAGTACCACAAAAAAAAAAAAAAAAAAAACTATCCTGGAAGAATAAGGTTGTGAACTTTATTGGCCATTGACACCTAATGGGTAAGGTCTACCAAAGCCTTTTCTGAGGTCAGGCAGTGGAGGACAATGACAGTCTGCGATTGCGGTGGTGGTGAACGAGGTGTTGGGATCCCACTAAGAGTCAGGGGATGCCAGGTTAAGTGGCTCTGCTAGTTTCTAGCTGGGTCATATCGGGTGAAGCACTTGACTTTTCTGAATGGACTTGCTTCCTTGCCAGGAAGATGGAGGAGGAACCCCTAATCCATCTCTGGGCGGCTCCAGTGCAGAGGAGAGCCAGGTAATGCAGGCGAGCGTCCTGAGCACAGCACCTGCTCCAAGGGGGGGTGGAAGTTACTGTGGCTGGAGGCGTGAAGGGTAAAAATGAGGAAGAGGCGAAGGAGAAAAAGAGGAGGGAAGTTCCCAAAACTTTGCATTTCATGATCAGTTAATATATTTTTAATTGGGAAGATCAAACTAAAGTTCTGTACTTATGAGATGGCCAAGGACTACCATTTTGGCATCATTAGTTCATAAAGTCAGGATATCTTGACACTAGAGTAGACAAGTGTACTTGAAGGTTAAGGGACAGTCCTTCCCAGGATGACGTAGCTGTACTTACACTGATGTATTATACACCATCCTCATTGCACAGGCAGGAGGAAACTTTGCCCTGGACCAGTACTGATCTGCAGACTGGCGTCAATGGTCCTTTCCCTAAGGGATGCACCACTGGTTTTCCTGTGGCTTGAGGGTCAGGATATGCTGCTTATGACCTGTGCTATACCAGGCGCTGGGCCTGCTGGGGCTTCCTAGACCCTCTTTGACCCTCTCTGAGTGACAAGACTGAAGAAATAGAGACCCTAGGGAAGGAGATTCATCTCCTATTATACTATCTTCCACTCAGAGAAGTATGCAGGGAATATGGATTCTAACCCACTAGGTCTACACCTGCATGGCCAAGGAAACTCCCATAGCACTTTTGTGCTGACCAGAAAGAAGGCAGAGTCTATAACAGTGGGGTTTTGCAATGAGGGAACACAACTAAAGCCACACTCTATTCTCTTATTCCTATTGTATTATTTTTGTTCAACTCTCCCCCATTCTGTTCTATTTCCATTCTGTTCTGTTGTTTCTGTTCCACTCCATTCCATTCATTCTATCCATCACATTCTGTTCTGTTTCTAGTCTGCTCTGGTTCCCTTCTAATCCACCCCATACCATAGCACATCATGCCCATATGGCCTGTCCATGGGAGTGAGGAGGTGCTTGTTCAAAGGGAATTAGATCAAAGACAGAAATGGGAAAAACTAAAAAGAGGAATAGAGAGGAGAAAATAATTTTAAAAAATGAAAAATGGATATTTCAATATCTGAGAAATGCAGAGCAGAGTGCCTTGACCGGAGCATTCCTAGAGCCCCAGTCTTTGCAGAACAGCACCCGGGCCTGGGCAAGGGGCTGCTCTTATATACAGAGGCGTACATGGATGTGAACCATCTCCGCTCTCTTCCTTCCCAGCAGGCCTGAGCAGGGCAGGGCTCACCTCCTCGCTGTATTTGCCCACGTAGGAGAAGATCTCCGAGAGCGCACTCATAGTGTTGAACTCGTTCATGTGCATCCGCGACTGCTCTGCCAGGTATGCGTTCATGTCCTGGTCGCTGATCGCTGGCATCTTCCCGATGTCTGAATAATACCTGCCGAGGGGTAGGAGAGGAGTCGTGCATACAGAGTACAGAGGAGGGATGGAAATTCCCAGTGCCATGGCCAGGGCCAGGGGCCCAACCTACGCTCCAAGTACACAGTAGTTTCTCTCCTAGCTGGGCCTCTTCATCAGCCCCAAGAAGAGCCCTGATACAGGGGGCCTAGAGCAAAGGGACTTGGGGAGTGGCCATTGGCAGAGGGTGGACAGAGGAACCAGGAGCAAGAACGGCCCTGTCTTTCGGGGCATCTGCCTTATTCCTAGCTGCCTGCACAGTGGTCCAGTCTGTCTTATTCCCTCCAATGCCCTCTCCCACCGATGCCGGTCTCCTCCAGCAGGGCCCGAAGGTTCTTCCGAACAGTTGCTCTTCCCTGATGTCCTCCGCTCTCTGGGGGTTAAACAGGAGTGGGGTGGGGGCTGGAGCTGCTCAGAGAGAGAGGCTGGCAGAAGGCAATCAGTCACTGTCACTTGCAGCTGTGCACTGCTGTCAACTGGTTAATTAGATGCCAGCATTTACATTTTTAATTTCTGCAATTTGACATTTTATGCACCAGACCCCAACTCCCCCGCCAGAGGGGAGCTGCGTGGTTTCCTAATGAGGAATGCAAAGGCCCCAGTGCCTGGAAGACAGCCGCTGCTACCTTCTCCTACGCGATTTCAGGCTTGTAGATGGAGAAAAATGAAAGCAGGGGACTGCAAAGATGGGGCAGCTTCAGCAAACCCAGCAGACTTAGCCTGACCCACGCTGAGCGGCTGAGGTTGCCGGGCTGGAGAAAGCTCCCCTGCAAACCTGAAGCAGGGATGAGGAGGACGATCACCAGGGCTGGGGAGGGACCCGGGCACCGCGGTGAGGACAGGCACTCACTCAGGGCGGTACAAGGGCTGGTGACAGTGACAGGTCCTGGGAGTCCCCGGCTGGATCGGCTGAGCATGAGCATAGAGGACATTCTCAGAGACTCCGGGACAGTCTCGCCTTGCATCCTGACCCTGTATCTTTCCCATCCCATGCTCTCATGCTCTGCTCAGCACACGACCCCACCAGCCCCGTGCTGGTTCCTTGACTGCCACCTGTCCCCAGCAGTGCCCAGCAGTTGGGTGACAGGCTGGCAGAAATGGCACTCCGGTGCTCCTCCAGCTGTTGGCTCAAGGGCTCGTGATAGAATGACAGCTCAATTTGCCACCAGAACATTCCTGGGCAGGCGAGCACCAGGACAGGCACCCTGCCCTGAGCCATAGCCCCACAGGGAATGCAGACCTGTCATGTGTCTACAAAACCGGGAAGGCTGAGGTAGGGAGATGGAACTTGCTCTCTGGTGAGGGAAGGGGCTGATCGCAGGGACACTCCTGCGGCCCTTGGGAACCCAGTCTCTCGCCAGATGTGCTCACCGGCCTGCTGAACTCATTGCATTTTGGCTGGCCGGGGGTTCTCGGTCCCTGATATGCTGTTGAGATGGGCAACATTCACAGGGTTTAGTGACATGACTTTTCTTAGGGTGACCTGAGGCCCTGATAAGGACATGCCGGCCCAGGCTCATTGGGACCTCATCCTTCACATTCTCCATCCCCTGCCCTTTCCTATCTGCAGAGCCCCCAGGCCCTCACCTCCCTGCCCCACTTCATCTTAGTTCTTTTGATTCATCCCCAGAAGTGCCTGCCTGCTCTCTTCAAGGCCTGCGGCTCACCCTAAAGCACCTCCCCAGGGGTTAGGGTGATTTAATAACATTTCAGGTATAAAAAGTTCTAGCAAGGGACTCAATCAATTCATTGCCTCTATTTCTGGAACTTAGTAAATGCCGACATTCCATTTTATAGCAGGAGACCAGAACTTCCGCTGGGGCTCCAAATCGTGCCATTGCCAAGGAGATTTGTGCCATTGACCCCGTAGGCATCCCCCACCTACCAAGCAAGAAAGGTTTGCCAAGGAAAGGGTTATCTTCACAGATGACATTGGTCAAAAGCACAAACAATGTTTTCTCTCCCTTTTTGGTACCATGGCTGGCAGCTGGGTCCAAAGCTTCATGCAGACAGCGCTACTCTCACCCATGGACAACCAGAGCCTCTGACCAGGATGAGAAAAAACCCAGGTTCCCCCTGAGAGGACATGACCATCACCAGAAGCTAAAGGCTCCTGCCATTGCTGTTACCTGCCTGTGAAACCTTTCACAGGTAAATGGGTGGTTCCATTGGGCTTATTTGCAAATAGCATCGGAGCTCCTACTGCTGCCTTTATAGTCCCCGAGGTATATGGGAGGCCAGATTGGGGACTGCCGCCTCTAAGGGAAGCAACAGCTGCCCAGCACTCTGTCCCTTACCACAGCTTGCCTTGAACAGGGCACTAAAAGCCCAGTGATTTTTTCAAAGAAAACATTCAGAAAGTACACATGTGTGAAAGAGAAGGGGAGAGGGAAAGAGGTTGGGAATGGAGTGGGGCGAGGGCAAGCTGCCATGGCGTACTCTACCCTGATGCACCTGGCATTCCCTTCTGATGTGAGTTCAGGTCCCACATTAGTAGCTCGGTCTCCCCTGGCTCCCCTTTGCCTTGAGGAGGCTGCACTGGGCCAGTGCGCATCTGTGGTCCCATACTAGTCTACAGGTGGAACAGCTACATGGCCTTCTCTTGGGCAAGTTATAGACAAGCAGAGCTAGGTGGCCAGGGGCAGCTTGGTGCCCCAGTGGGTGGTGTGGGGCTTGGATCCATGCTGCCTCTTTGTCCTTTTCTCCACCCCAGCTCTACCTGCTGCTAAGTGGCCCTGTCCTCTGTGCAGGGCTAGGCTAATGCGGCCATAATCATTGCCGCTTCCCTCAGGGCTCTGGCCCGCCCACCTCCAAGTCACAAGATGCCTTCTCCACCCCGACTATACCCACTTCCTTCTCACTGTTGCTGGGATCTTCCGCAGAGGGGCCTCATTGATTGTGAAGAACGCAATTAAGCCCTGTTAATGAACTTCAAACAAGTGTTCTCATCAGCTGGCTGTGCCACAAGAAAGGGAAAGGTCACCCTGGGCCCCGGCACTTGAATTGGCTCCCGTGGGATTTCTGCCTGCAGGTGCACCCTTCTTCAGAAACTACTGGTGTTCCCAAAGTCCCTTAGGACCCCCTGGAGCTGGCCAAGGGCCCGGCAGCTAGAAAGCTTACCACAGCCTGGCCTGCTAAAAAAGAGCCAGGTCCCGCCACTGGCCTTAGCCAGTTCTGTTTGCTGAGTTTGCCCACTCTAGGTAGGACACCAGCACCCCTGAGGGCCCAACATCAGGCTTCAGGGAGCTGGATAGAGGGCAAGACCCTGGAGAGCGGGATTCCCCATTGCTGACCAGGCTGCAGTGGAATGGGAAGAGGGGATGCCAGCAGAAACCCTGGGCAGGTGGGATGCTGGTCTCATCCCTGCCTTTAGGACAGCTCTCTAGTGATGGAGAAGATGATCTCTAATACCTTGAATTCTTTTATTTATTTATTTTTTCATACTAGGGATTGAATCCAAGGGCATTCGACCTGTGAGCTACACCCTTAACCCTTTTTATTTTTTATTTTGAAACAGGTTCTTGCTAAGTTGCTGAGTCTGACTTTGAACCTGAGATCCTTCTGTCCTCAGACTTTTAAGTACTGGGATTATAGGTATGTGTGACCATGCCCATCTCCCCGAGTTCTTCAAGAAGCAAAAGTATTGGCATCCCTTCAGACACCTCAAGGATGGAGATACACATGTGAAAGACCTTTCAAATGTGATGCTCTGATGTCCCCAAACTCCAAGGCCCTGCGTCTTCTCCTTTGTGAATTTGGCTGACATCTCAGGCCCGTAGAATGAGGACCTCAGTCCCTGGGCCCTCTGTGACAGCTCGTGTGGTCTGGTGAGCACATGCTTGTGTGTTCTCCTTGACTTTGAGAGCTGCAGGGAAGGGTCAAGTCTAACATGCTCCAAGCAGCCAACGCACCCACATGACTCCACATATTTGCCCGGTGGACAAATGCATGAGCTAAAGGAAGGTGTGCACCTCCTCTCTGGTACTGCTCCCAGGGCAAGCTGTGAACTGTCGCTTTTTTACACATTTGCATGGATGGTTTCCTTAGGAGGTATACTTAGATGTTTAAAATCCCTTACTCTTTTCATGCCATGACATACATGACAAATGGCATTCAAATGTGTGGCACACTCTCGTGCAGTGCCTGGTGAGCCAACCGTGACTCCAGTCCCCCTGCTTCTCACAGGGGAGGTCTCCTGACAGCAAGGGAGCTAGGCCAGTGCTGCTGTGGGGTAATCTCAAAGCACTTCCAAGTTGAAATCAGAGGAAATCACCACCACACTATGCAGATCTCACTGCTCGGTAGTGAACTAGAAAGGACAGCTGCTCATTGCACAGCAGCTCGTGACGACAGGTCTGTGGCATTCTGCTCTTGGAAGTGAGGGGGCAGTTAATTGCTAACTCTCTTTGCTTTCTGGTCAGTGAAGACGGGTAGTTGGCAGGGGGTCCACTGACCACCAGCATCATAGGCACATGAAGGGTTAATAGGGTGGGAGGATGGGTGGGGGAGGAATGGCTTGACCCATGCATCACCCCTGAGGACGCCCTGGGCTTGACCTCTGGACCCATCCCTCGAGTTTGCTCCATCCCAGTGTCTTTGTATTGCTCCCCCCAAGTGAAATGAGAAAGAATGGGGGACCTCGAGCAAGAGAAAGATGGCTTCCCTGGAGGTGCCAGTGGTTGCTAAGAAACCAGTGAGATAAGAAATGGAAACCATCAAACCCTTCCCCAAAATAACCCAATGGATAGGTTCCTCATGACCTGCAGCAGCTGCGAGACACAGGTCTCATTTAACACCAAGCGAAAGGAAGACCATTAGCCTGGCACATGCACCAGTCTCAGCTCTCACTAACCAGCCGTGACTGGGAAGTGTCCTCTGCACAGATGTTTCATAAATGCTCCCGCCCTTCGCTGTCCTGGTTCCTTCCTTCCTCCCTGCCCGGGCTCTCGCACACTGACCCTGCATCAGTGGGGGAATGACAGAAAGCCCATCGCTGCCTCTCCCTCTGTCTTTACTGAAGAGCTGGCTGTCCACACAGGACGACTTGCTCCTGGCAGCCCCGTGGTGGGAAGAATGCGCCACTGTCTATACAGGGAAGGCTCTCTCCGTGGTGACTCAGACACTGATCAGAGAAGACAAGGAGGTGGCCCTCTCCCTGACAGCCAAAGCACCACGCCCACCACAGGCACAAGCAGGAAGGGAGGGAAGGACAGCAAAAATCAGAGGGTAAAACAAAGTCAAACCCTTTTAGTGAAACCACTTCACCCGGGTGGCCAGGACTCCACTTCCTCTTAGTTTTTTCCCTCTGTACAAAGGAAGGCAATTTTCCATTATAAAGAAGGAGACTGCTACCCTCTGCCATGTGTAAAATGATATTGTTTCTTTTGTCTTCAATCAAGAACAATTCTTAGTCTCTTTGACTCTTCAAAAAGGCATCAAATTTGAACTCTCATTCAGGTTTCTTGTCTTTATACTACTTGGGAAAAAAAGAGAGAGACGGGGAATCTAAAAGTAGGGCTGCCATGTAAAATTGTACACATTGTTCACTGCACAAAGCTACTTCTGTGACAGGTGAGCAGGGACTGACAACTAGCCCATCACTAGCAACTCACGCTCCTATAGGAAGGGCACCTTCCTCGGCCCACACAGACACATGGTTTGGCAGAGATCGTGTTTGAAAGCATCACAAATAGTAGTAAGATTTGGGAGTCAGCTGAGAGGTCTGGGATCTAGTTTTACCTTGGCCATCTAAACCATCTCGGGCTAAATTCTTAGTCATTCTGTAGGTGTAGTTCTTCACCTTGATGGTCATAAAAGGAAGTCATAATTCCTTTCCTCTTCCACAACAGGACTGTGATGAGCACAGCTGTCGCTGATTGCTCAGCTCAGGTGCTGGACCTGTGGAGCTGATGCAGCCCAGACAGACCACTGACATCCTGTACCAGGAGCTGATGGAGCCAGGCTCCGCGGCTTACAGGTGGCCCTGCAGCCATGGAAGCCCTCGAGACAGGGTGACTGGACGAGAGCATCGTGGCTGCTATAGGACCCAGGGTGTGAAGAGTTTGTCACACGATAGACAAGGGGCTGGGACACTGAGAAACTGATGATGACATCCCTATGGAAGGTTGGATGATTACCAGATGGACAAGAGAGATGGGTAGAGGCCTCCAGCCTTTCTGTGGCAAAACACTAGTGGGTGCTTTGTGGTCCTCGGATCACAGTATGTATGTACTGTGTGTGTATGTATATATGTATGTGTGTATGTATGTATGCATGTATTGTATGTGTGGCATATATGTACGTTATATGTGTATGCGCAGATGTATGTGGCATATATATGTGTGTGTATGCAGAGTATGTATGTATGGTATATATGTATATGTGCGGATGGTATATACATATGTGTGTATGTATATATGTGTGTGTATGTATGTATGCATGGAGCTGGGGGTTAGAGCAGGGAACCACATGTCCTTCCTAGGTCCAGAAGGCACTTCGGGCTCTAAGCTCCAAAACCTCCCATACAGGGCAGTAAGACACACTTCTGGCCAAGTTTCCCAGTTTCTGTTTTAGTAGACACCACCACTAAGGACGTGGCGTGGGGGCATCGCAGTTGCAGTCTGGAAGTGCCAGCCTGCCCTCCCTGGGCTCCAGCCCAGCGCTCACCTCTCCACCCAGTTCTTATAGCTGGGGATGTCCTTGGCGTAGAGCAGCTTGTTGGAAGGCGAGTCCTTGCCCAGCCGGTGCTCCGATGTGGAGCAGGAGTCCATGAAGGTCTGGGCCACCACGGAAAGGCAGGCGTCCGTGATGCTGTTCTTGTGAATATCAAACACAAACTGAGGGTTCTTGATCATGTTGACCCAAAACCGCAGGGGCAGGCTGTGTGGAAGGAAGAGGCGGGTGGTCAGAGGATACGGGGCAGCAGGCTGGGGGTGGCTGGAGAGTTCTCTGCTACAAGAGAATGGCGGGGGACTCATAGCCTTCCCTAGGCCGGTGTGGGGTGTGCTGGGGACAGGATGTGGGGCTGCTCCGCTGGGCCCAGATTGCCTTCCAGGAAACCGCTGGCCAGCAAGGTTGACTCGGGCCCTGGGAGAGGCGAGTACTGCTGGGAGGTACAGGAGAGGGCTTGAAACCCAGCCGCAACTTAGGGCTTATGATCTTCCCTTTGGCATAAGAGGCAGCTGGAAAGTGTGCTGCAAAGTGGAATTTTGGATTCTTATTACCTGCTCCTGATTCCTGGTTCACAGCATCCTGTGAAGGGATTGCTTGGAATCCAGGCTTTGTGTCTGTCCCTCTGCCATCTAACTCGGCAGAAGTGACCCAGTGACACTCTTTCTCCCTGCTAGGTCCCATTGACTGCTTCCTGCCTGGTGAAGCCAGTGGGGCTGCCTATGGGTATGCAGCTCAGAGATTTTCTTAATCTTTTGGCCCTCCGCCACATCTAGCCCCCTCCTCTGGCCCTGAGTCCCTTTCCTCCCCTTCCCACACTTTCAGTTAGCACCTACTACATGCCAGGAACTGTGCATGCAGCAGGAGACACCATGATGGACAAGACACACCCTCTGTCCTCCAGCCTGCGGGATGGTGGGCTTGGGGAAGACAGACATGCCATAGAGGGCATGTGGAGAACTATGGGTGCTAGAACCAGCACAAGTGCAGGGTTCAAAGTGGGTCTGAGGGAGGCACAGAAAGCCTTCACAGAGGGGACACTTGACAGTCTGAGTTTTAAGAACACACAGAGGTGTTCCTTAGCTGGGAGAAGGCCTGGAGGACAGGGTGGGGATGGGCTGCAGGTGGAATTGGCAGAAACAGAGAGGAGAAAATTGCACAGTGCCACCCAGTACTTAAAGTCACTGTGTGTTGCACGGTGATTCCGGAGGGTCCCAGGATGGGGAGAAGCCGCCTCTGCCTCTTTGGCTGTACTCTACTCTATGACTTCTATTCAGCTTGCCAAGACGCAGGTGAGGAGGCGGGGAGGGCGCCAAGGGAGGCCTGGCTTATTTCCCTCCCTCTGCCCCTACTTCTGCACCTCCTGCCATTTCCCCTGATGTTTTATTGTTGTTTTGGTGGCGGCTCTCACTGTTGGTGACAGTTCTAATGCTTGTATGTGTTTGGCTCGCCTCTTAGAACTTAAACTCTTTGAATTACATTACTTCAAAGCAGTGAGTACAGTATTTCTTTACCCGTCGGATCTGCCAGCAGCCTGTATGTGCAAACAACAAATTCTATAAATATAGTAAGACCTGACATTCACAATCGCCAATCAATCAACAAGTATTTATTAAGTCCCCATGAAGAGCACCACACGGGATTAGGGCAGGTACACTGAGATCTGACAATGTTTGGTGGCATTTGCCTGATCTTTGGAATCCAGACACAGCTCAGAAAGCCGTGACAACTGGTGTAGGAGGGGTCACTGGGGCCGCTCAGCCTTGCGGAGGAAAGATCATAACCATGGGGCTCGGGGACCTGGATTAGGGACTCATGGCTTCTCAGCTAACTCAGTTTCCCATCCTCGTCTCCCTGGTTTCTGAGAGCTCCACCCAGAATGGGGACTCTGGGAACCCACACAATGGCCATTTCACTCCTTGTTCCTTAAGCCAGTTGGGGTGACAGACACATCAAACAGGGAAGCCAGGGTGCCACCCGCCACCCAGCCTCCTGCCTAATGAAATATTAGCATATTATTAACATTAGTGGTGCTACTAATCTCTGGTTGATTGCAGTCACTCAGGCTAAATGAGCCTGAGGTTTATTTAAAAGAAAAAAGGTGGGGAGCTGTAGAGGAAGGGGGTGGGAGAGGCTGAGTTACACCTTGGGCCAGGAATAAAGAAACAATCTCATTTTGGTCAGGGACCAGGATCACAAGTTGATATGCAGATCTCATAAATCTCCACTAGCTGCTTCTTGGCCTGGCTAGCATGGGAGCAAGCCAGGGTTGGGGAAGTGTCCTTTGAGGGGAGACCCTGGACTTGGTGCTGCTGTCTACTTCCTGGGATTTCCTTCACCTGGATCGGGAATTCTATGTGACAGCACCTGAGCACTTGGAAGAGCTGGCAGGAAGGGAAGGCCTGCATCCTGCTCTGGGACATATAGCACCCTGAGAGAGGCCTTTTCCCTGCAGGGGGAAGGGGCGGAGGGCAAAAGGTTTGGACATCATTTAGGTGAGATTCCTATGTTGGGCTCCTAAGGGCATGCAGAGAGAAGGTCTTTGGGGAGAGCTTGCTACTTCTTGAAGGTTCCTGACATCTGAGTAGGAAGGCTCACTGACAGAAGCAGATTAGAGAGGCTGGAGACACACCCCTGGGACCACTTCTGAGAATCAGGCCAAGAGGACTGGGGGAAGTAACTGCTACCCTACCTAGAGGCGGGCACTGGAAAGCCCAGACAGGCAGGACTCAAGAGGAGGGCATGGCTTCTCCCCCAGCTGGGCACTAAGCAAGGAATCCAGACTCTCAGGGTCGGTTCTACTCAGAACCCTACCATGAAATATCTCTCACAAGCCGGGCGTGGTGGCGCACGCTTGTAATCCCAGCATTTGGGAGGCTGAGACTGGAGGATCTGGGTTCGCGGCCAGCCTCAGCTACCTAGCGAGGCACTCCGCAACTTAGTGAGACTCGGTTTCAAAATACAGAATAAAAAATAGGACTGGGGGTATAGATCGGAGGTAGAATGCCCCTGAGTTCAATTCCCAGTACCGCAAAAAAAAAAAAAAAAAAAAGAAAGAAATATCTCTCACAAGCGTTAGTGTGTGTGCAAACCCCCTCTTTAGCTTGGTGACCACATGTCCACGCTGGCCTGGGGTTCTGGTCTCCGTTAAGAGCGTGTCTCTCCAGGTGGGGGAGAGTAGCCAGAGAATACCAGAGGGAATACCAGCTTGCCTTCTGCCTTCTTGGTGTTTGGCTGGGGCCCTGCCTGCTGGTGCCCTGGTACCTTGGCAGTCCTAAGCAGTTGTAGGGGCTGGGCAACACCTACTACTGGGAAGAATGAGCTGGGAAAGAATGACCTGCAATGGGGACCGTGCAAAGGCTAGAGGAGGTGTTTCTGGAGTGGACCAAGCTAAACATCAGCCAGCTTTGCCAGAGGTAGAACTCCCAAACAGAGGCCATCTGGGCCCTGCACCTCATCAATATTTACTGAGCTCCACTCAGTGCAAGGTTCTGTTCTGCATGCTGAATACTGATGCTTGACCTTGCGATTTCAACCTGAAATACAAACTTCCCACAAACAAAGGGAAGGATGTCATGTTGAGAGAGAGAGAGGACCAGAGTGGGAGACCCATGCAGAGTGTCCTTAGTACTTAGAGGATCCTAAGGAAAACAAAGTGGCAGTGGACACTTGTCTCTTCTTCAGCCAGACCTTGGAAAAGGAGCTCATGGAGAGGGAAGAGAGTTAGCATATGCAATAGAATGGAAATGCCTGTTGTTCCGCCGGATGACTCTTAGGCTTACCAGTCACTATGAGATGCCGTCCCTTTACCATCCTGTCGCATATAATGCATCTGTCTCTGCCCTGAGAGCTGACTTCCTTGTGTGCAACCTCATCTGCCAATGTGCTGAGGGTGGGGCCATGCTCGACTAGTCTAGGATCCTTAGAATCAAGCATAATGCCAAGCCCCGGGTGGCACTCAGATGTAAGAGTAGCCTGGCTGTGACATTGGCATGCCATTTTCTGCTCATGAGCTAGTTCAATAAATGTTTCTTGACTGACTGGTGGGTTGATTGGAAAGACACACAAATAGATTTGATAAGAGGGAAGCGAGAGAGTAAGAGAGCCCCTAAAATATTAGGAGAAGATGGAGCGGACCAGAGACTGAGCCTGCATGGAGCCCCTGCCCCATCGTGAAGGTGGAGGTGGAGGACAGCTAGCTTGTCTCCGGAAGACCTGGGGTCCTACCACCCTCACTTGGGTGGGTGGACAGGGTCACTGGCCTCTCCCGAGGTGCCCCCACCTCCCTTCACTCACCAGTTGCTCTTCCAGGTGTGACGCACATGCGGATCGTGAATGCCATGCTTATCGGCCTGCTCGTCCAGAAAGTCGAACATGTACTTGATAGCCAGAGGCAGGGCGGAGCCACGGTGGGCCGTGCTGAAGATGGTCTCGAAGAGGTCATCCACAAACTTCTGCAGCGTGCCCTGGGGAGGGGGACATGTTCAGACCCAGCTGCATCACCGCAGCTCTGAGAAGGAATTTTAAAATCTGCCTCCTGGATGGGGACCAGGGAGGGTAGTGTACCACCTGCTCCACTAGGGAGAAACTGAGTGAGCCCATCTATTGCATCTCTTCCCCTGTCGCCTGTCCTTGACACTTGTAAATGTCCCCTGCACATGGGAAGTAGACAGAACACCGATTGGACTCGAGTGAACCTTCCTCTGCCAACCACACGGTTTGGTTTCACATCCTCTGGCAGTATCGTTTTAGCACTTTCCACAAATGCTAATGAGCGTGCACTTGGTTGGCGCAGGCAAACACAATCTGCTTGGTTTTGTTTGGGCCTCACCCACATCGGCTAGTGGACAGTTACTCATCTGGCCCTGCCGAGAGCCGAGCAGAGCCCAGTCTTAGGAAAGACTGAAACTGACGGCCTGAAATGCCCCCAGAACTGGGATTAGAAGTGGTGCCTTGGAAGTGGTTGATGGAGTCCCAACTTCCAGCCTTAGTGATTGCATATGTGCCCCTGGGAAGAAGCGGTGCTTTCATAAGGCGTGGCGGAAGAACAGAAATAAATGCAGTCAGCGAAATGGCTATATCTGAGAAATGGCGCAGAGAAAGACCGGTAGGAAGAGAACTGCAGACTGCACGCCAACACTGATGTCTTGGTGGGGTTTGCCTGCAGCATGGGCTGAGAGGGATCCTGAGGCTCTGTCCTAGAAATGAGGATCGCTGTGGGAGTTGAGAGAGCAGGCACGAGCAAGTGCAATCGCTGGGGCTGTCTGCTCTGGCATTTCCATGGTGGATCAGCCCCATGTGCTCATGTCCCTGCACCCCGCTGCTCTCACGTCCGATACCTTAGTGGCCAGCAGTCTTGTGAGATAGATTTCAGACACCATCTTGCTCCCCCGGTCGCCCTCCTTCTGGTCCCCGTGCTCATGGTTCTTCACCAGATGCCACATCTTGACCCCACTCTCCAGGTCGGGCGTGATCATGGGTGTTCGTGAGCGGAGGCTGTCGGGGCTGCCCGTGTACCGGATCATGTTTTCTGCCGATGCAAGGAGAGCAACCCAACATGCGTGAGGCCACCCAGCCTTGGGTCCCGTATTGCCAAAGCATCCCTTGCCCAGCCAGCGCCAAGTTCTACCTCATCCTTCCTGCTAGGGGCTGGTGCTGACATCTTGCCTGGGTTTGGCTCGTGCCCTAAAACAGGGCTGTGTTTGCCACCACCTCTAGGAAACGGTCTGTGGCTGACTCCACCCACTCGGGTTCTTCCCGCCCCCTCCCGTGCTTTGCATTGACTCGACCCTCAATTATTCAGTTTGCAAAGATATAAGCTTGTACTTCTTTTTACACTCTTCCTTGCACACGTTCTCAAGCTGCATCTCGGGATGTGCTCTGTGTAGCCAATTAAGTACACGCTTAAGAGCAGGTAGCCTGTCTCTCTTAATAAATGTTGCCCAGCTGTGAGATCACCTGGCACCTGCTCACTTTCACCCTCCCCTCTGCATGGGCTGATTCTTCCCATCGATTGGCTGAAACTCCTGCCAATGTTGGTGAGGTGTGGCGAAATGAGGACCAAGGGTAAAGCGGTCCTACTGTGTGTAGACACTGGGGCTTCTACCTCACAGCCCTTTCCCCTCTGCCTCGGAGCCGCAGACCTGGGCCTGCCCCTTCACTCCACTATGTAATAACGGGTGTGACCTTTATCAGTCGTTTAGCCTCTGTGCATCTGACTTATAATTTACTAATCTGCATAATAGGGGGAAATAATAATTATTTAATTCGCTGGATTGTTAGGCACATGATGTGAGATAATGAGTACCACAAAGCAGGAAGCATCTTCCAAGCAGCAAGACACTTCTGAAGGTTAGATTTTCTTTTTTCACTTAGGGATGAAGGTCCTGCTTATGCAGAGTCACCAACTGGAACCAGACCCCCTTACCTGAGCCTGGCTCTTCTTCCTGGTGGTCAGCCTGTCTGTCCCCCCAACGCTGCCCCCGGGGTCCACTGCCTTCCAGGCTGCCACCATGACCAGAACTGCTGGGGACCCCTTGGCCTCCCCTGGACATCTGAAGAGATCTTACCGTATTTACTCGCCGAGGTCCTGGAGACTGTGGAGTTGTTCACTGCATTATAGGCTGTCACTTGCTTGGACACTAAAGCCACCACAGAACCATCTGGCACCTACAAGGAAAAGGCTCCTAAGGGTCTGGGCACAGAGACTCTGCCACCCCAGGGACAAAGGACAAATCAAGAGTAACCTGGTTCTAAGGGGTAATTAGCACCATGCTGGAGAGCCAGGGGACTTTGGAGGAAGTTCTCTTTTTTTGAATAAAAGAAGATGCTGATCTGAACACTGGAGCTGCTGTCCATTTTGTGACCCACACTTGGCAAGAGCTCCTCCCTCATTTTCTCTCTCCTAGGGTGTCCTGGGAGACTACCCAGCCTTAAATACACAGGGGGACGTGTAAGGAAGGGCTTTGTCTTAAGTACCCTGCCCATACCCTGCAGGACACGTGCACATAAAAATTCTGTCTCCAAAGAGGCCAGGGGCTCTGGCTGGGTGACATTATTTCCCCTTGGGTCACCAAGGGAACATGGACTGCTGGTGAAGAAGTGGACTGTGGCTTGGTGTCCAGCCTTGGGGTGAGCCTGTAGTTCAAGGACTGGGACTCCAGGGAAATGGATGCTGACTCAGCCAGCTCCTGTCTTCCCCGTTCACCTCACCTGGTAGTGGGCCAGGGTGTTCAGCCTCTTCCAGTCATTCTCAATCTTGGTGGTGATGTCTTCATCCTGCAGAATCATCCTTGCCCCGCTTCCTTGTCGCCACTCTGCAAGGAAAGTGGTGGTATCTCAGAAAGACCCTCTGGCCCTTCCTGGGGGGGATCCTGAGGACCCCTGTGTAACTATCTGCACAGTACCATCTCTAGGATGCACTCAAAGACAGGCAGGTGCCAGCACATGCTCCTGTGAGGGTGGGGACAGATGCTTTCAATGCAGAGAGACCCCGAGTCCCAGATCTGGTCCTAACCTCAGCAACCATGTGTCCAAAAATAGAGACAACATCACCTATCCTCCCCTGCCACCTGTTTGTAATGAGTGGCCATATCTGCAAGAAGTAGAAGCTTAGTGTGTACTGGCTGACTGAATGAGGTACTCCATAAAACACTGGGCGCTTAACAAGGCAGTAGGCAACACAAGGTGGGCCTCCCTGAGATCCCCTCCTTTGCTTGATTGTACACTCCTGGAGCTGAGGAAACCAATGCTGCAGGTTCGGTTACCTGTTCCAGCTGTATCCTGCACTGTAAAGCTGGCAGGTGGCTGGGTCACCCTTGGAAAAGTGACTGGGTAAAAAAGTGTCATGCCCAGAAGCATCCCATTCCCTTCAAAGCTGATGTGGATAACATCAGCTTTGTAATCTACCCAGCACCTAATTGTTTTAATGTTGTAGGTGAACACCTGCATCCATCTCTACCTTCTCTTCACAGGCCCAAACACCTACAACACAAAGGCTCGCTGATGCATCACAGGGGAAAACAGAGGCTGCTCCTCATCGACCGGATCCCGCCACCCTCAGTGCCAATCACATGTGGATGGAGGAGTGCACGTTCCAGTCTTGAAATGCACACAAATGGAAATGCTTGTGCATGCCAGCTCTCGTGATATGCACACACACAAACACACACCACTCTCATGAGCACGCATCCAAAAGGAAAAACAGACTCTCAAATTCAAATGCAACATGTGTTCCAGCTGAGAAACCAGAAATCTGGTTTCCAGGCAGCCAAGACCCTGCTCACTGCCTCGCAGCTGCTGAGGCTTCTAAGCTATGCAGAGAGCACTGGACTGATTCACAGCGCGGTTAGGGACAGGCCTGAACTGCGTGAGTCTTCGCCTGACCCACCAAGGATTTTTCCCTAAGGCCCACAGAAACACATTTTCAAATTCCCTACCTCATTTCCCCCCTGCCAAGGCAGGGCTATGAGTCCCCAACTGGCCACATTTGTGGCACAGAAAGCACTGATTCCTCCGTGCATCATGCAGACTGTGTTCACTCCCCACTTACAGATGGGAAATAGGCCCAGAAAGGCAGCAGCCTGCCAGGAGAAGTAGCAGAGATACTCCTAACATCCAAGCCCCAGGCTCCCGTTCCCCAGGGCTTCCCTGCTGCCTGGTCTGGAGCTTAATGTAGCAGTGAGTGCTTGTTCACTGAAGTAGAGGTCTCTAGGGATGCCTGTCCCTAAGTCCTGTTGATTGTATAGCTGGTGATTAGGACCTGGGCACTTCCAGTGATGGGCAGAAGGGAAGTGCCCCTCAGAAGCATTTGGTTGTCAGGGGTTTTGTTCGTACTTGTGTTGTTTTATTTTTTGTGGTTTCTGTTTTTGTTTTCTAAGTTTCATGTAGGTTTGTATGTTCAATTAAAGGAAGAGGAATATCTCCACTCTGGTCAAGCAGCTGATATGCAGAGCAGTGAACTCTGGTGAAGACCAGGCTGGGCTGGGGAAGAGGGCCGTGGGTCTCCTCTGCTTGCATGGCGAAGGGGCTGCATGGAGGCAGCTTGGGGCAAGCCTCAGGTGGTCAGCGTTCTGCATTCCCTGTGTCCACCAGAAGCCCCAAGGGGGTCTCCTTCACTCAAGTGGCCCTGGGAGCTGCTAGGACTAGACGGAGAAGGCAGCAGCCCAGGGCCAGCCCTGGAGTTCAGCATCCGCCCCAGAAGGCCTCGCTGATGGAATCATACCACATCTCAGTCAGATCTGAACGAGTCACATGGCATGGTGGCCTAAGCAATGACTGCGGGTGACTGATTCCGGAACCCAGTGCAGGACCGCTGTGTTGCATACCTCCCTCAAAGCTGCACAATGCGAGCCATGTATGGCCATACTTAGTAGCTCTGGCTCTGAGTTATGTCCAATACTTATGTCAGCAAATGAGGGTCAGTCTGCTTCCATGTCCCCATACACAAATGTAGGACAGAGAATGGCCATATGTCCCCAGGGCAGCTGCAGAAGGAGAGGTTGTCCTTGGAGTACGAAAATGATGCTGTGAGGTGCCTACCAGAAGTGCTGGCCCACAGCATGGGGCAAAGAAGCACTTAATAAATATTTATTCAATGAATGAATAAGGGAATAAATGAATAAATGAATGAATGAGTGAATGAATGAGTGAATGAATGAATGAATGAAGGGGACCAGTGACTCTGGGAAGGGGCCTTTGGCTGCCCAGTTCTGTGGTCTTAGCCCAGCCTCCTGCCTCAGACACAGCACCTGGAAGAAAGACATTGTTGTATTTTCATCTCAAACAGTTAGGAATGTTTCCCCAAATATCAGTATGAGGATCGTGAGCTGGAATCAAGGGGAACGCTTAACCTTCCTCTTAGATCTCTTAAGCCTGTTATTTTTGTTGCCTCTTACACAGAAAAATTGCTGTGTGCTTTCCCCTGAAATATAAGAAAGGTTTTTAAAAAATGAAGTTCTATACTACCCCAACCCTGTCTTGATGAAAGAAAGCCTGAAGGAGAGGCCGCTCCACCCCTGGTGTGTGCAGGAAAGAAGCAAGGGCCACTGCTAGACTACCCGGCCGAACCCCGGAGGCCGGAGGGCGTGGGGTACAGCTGGAAGGCACAGATAAACAAAGAAAGCTGCTCCCTCCCATCTTTTCAGGGTCTCTACTTTCACCCTGTTGGCTGGAACACACTTCTACATCCATGTCAACCAGCTTTCCTGAAACCCCACACCAGGCCAGCTCTTGCCTCTATTTTCCCAGACTTAGCTTATTACGGAATGTCTCATGAAAATCCAAGGGTGAGCATAGGCTCAGCTTCCTGGAATGCCTTTGTACCACTTCATAACCCTGCACCAACAGAGGTGCAAGCCCTCAGCTATACCGAGTTAAGCAACAGAAAAGGCAGGATCAAGGGCCAGAGCAGGTGGCGTCTCTCTGTCCCCGGGCACAGCAGTCTATTCTCCCAAACGGCAGAGTGGGGTCCATGCAATCTCATCCCCGGAGTCTTCCAGAAGTTCCCTAGTCCCTCTGTGTACTGCAGAGACCAGCCTTGGAGGCCCCTGAGCAAGCGGGCAAGCCACACTTCTTTTGGGCTCTGTGTGTTGTTGCATATTCAGTACGTGCCTTGTTTTAATAAGAGTAACAGAAATAAATAGAACTCAGGACTCCTAATCCTCAGTCCTGCATTCTTTCCTCCAGATAGCTTCCTTCTGTCTTGCCTATAAAAATAGTACTAAAAATACTTCTCTTTGTGTCCACACCACATTAGAAGAGCTGAGAGGCGATGCCACAACTCAGTCGACGGCCTGCATGTCCGGGACAAGTGCTGAGCCCCCCAAACAGCTTTCCCAGTCAGAGCTGAAAAACCCCTCAGGTGATGGCCGACATGAACCCTTGGACAGGGCGCCTCCTGACCGACACCTCCTCCAGAGAGGATACTGACTGTCCCCTCCAGAGGCACCTCCTGGGCCATCACATTGGAAACATAGACACAGAAGGGCTCAGAGCCCCACTGAAGTCATTTATCAAAGCACATTTACCTGGGCCCTCAGGGTACCGGGCTCTCACTACAGGACACAGAGTTGGACAAGGAAAGGGACTAAACAAAAGCCCCTGTCCTTAAAGAACTCCCTGCAAGGAGATGCTGAGCAAGGGCTGAGCAGGAGCCTGCAGGCAGGTGGGATGGAGGACGGGCAGGGAGGAGTGTGCGGGGAGCTGGGCGGAGAAGGGCTGCCCTGGGCTTCACTGTGGAGGACCAGCAGGCGTCTACCTGACTGGCAAGGGCTTCGAAGAGGGTTCTGGTCTGAAGGCGGCACACCAGCAACACATTAAGGATCCATGAGTATGAGCCCTGATGGGAGGAGGTTGAAAAGGAGGCTGCAGAGGTCAGGACGTGAACTCTAAAAGACCCAGCCCGCCAGGCCTGGTGCTGAGCCCGGGGCCACGGGGATGGAGAAGATGAGGAGGAGACCAGGCGCCAGAGGGATGGGAGGTGGGAGTCCTGCCAAAGAAGACCGCCTTTGTCCCAGGTGGAAACAGCGGGGCCTGGCTGAGGCCATGAGGGGACCCGGTATAGACCTCAGGGGTGTTCAGGAAGTGCTCAGAGATGCTCCAGGAGAAGATGTGAGCGCCTTAGACTTGGTGCAAAGGTGCGTGGCTGGTAGTGGGAAATCAGGGCGTAGAGGAGGAAATACCTAGCTAGTAGCCAACCTGGCGGAAGACACCGCTTCTGTGGACATTGCTTGCTGGCCTGGCTCCTGGAGGGGCCCCTACACACCTGCAGGTGCCACACTGGGAGGCAAACCCTTCCTAGGGCACACGCCACCTCTGCAGCATGATGGTGCACATGTGCAGGTAGGTGCATGGGCACCCCACACACCTCCGTTTACTCCAGGTGAGGAGCCTTCAGGCTTTGCAACAGCCCCCCAGTCTTCCTGTGGCCTTCTCTCCCAGACCCATCACTGGAGGCCTCAGAGGACCCATGTGGACAGGCGAGGGAGGCAGGAGACCCCACCAGGCTAGTCAGAGCCAGAGAATCAGCCTTCGCAGTCCAACTTCCCTGCCTAGCGCTTGTGATTTGCCCTAGGTGGTCTTTCTTCACCTGGGCTCCTGTGAGCAGGTCCTCCCCAGAAACTCTCCCCAACACCAACATTCAGGGCCTCGAGCAGCGGGCTGTGAGAGGAGACATCGTTCCACTGCCCTGCACACCTGTGAGCAGGTGAGCTGCAAGGAGACACCTGGCCACCAGCCTTGCCACCCTCAACACCTGGTCACCCTAAAGTGTCCAGGGCAGGAGCCAGAGAAAAGCTGGGAGAGCCTGAGAGAGGGTTAGAGTGACTACTAAAAAGTCAGAAAATTGACCTGGAAGTGGGAGAGATGACCATTTAAAAATGTTTTGTTTGAAAAAATAAAGGAAAAATTCATTGTGACAGCAGCTATGAAACTCAGTGCTTAAGAGAAAAAGAGATTCCTAAATAGAAGTGCCTGGTCTTCTTTAGGCACTAGGTCTTTGTAAACTGTAGAGTACTCTGCCCACCCAGGCTACTTGGTGCTCATTGGAGATGGAGAGGCGTCGCTGACTTGAGATCAGCTAGAGCTCAGTGGATCTTCTTGTCCATGGAACACGGGGTTCTGGTTCACTCCTGGCAGTGTGTTGAGTCAAAGAAGGGTTAAAAAGGCAGGTGGCGATGGGGCGGAGCAAAGGTGACCCTGGTGTTCAGATGCAGGGCACCAAGAGTAAATTGCTCCCTCTGACCTCTCTTGCAGCAGCTCTGCCCGGCAGCCCTGTGCCCTGCTCCAGGCACCAAGCACAAAGGACAGACACACTCACAATCCAATTTGTTACACTTCCACCTTCCAGGGAGAGAGGGAGGTGAAATAAAAAAAAAAAAAAGAAGAAGAAAAATCCCATTATCTTTATCTGTCCTTCCCATCGGGTGCTGTGGAAAATGCAAACGGGGGAGACAGCTGCTGTGAACTCTTTGTATTTCGCTCAGAAGATAGTGTATCTTTTTATTGCATACAGGAATTACTTATTTGAAAAAAATATATATCCTTTCAGGGCGACCTGAGCAGCAAGACAGAGAGGGGTGGTGGGGTTCCGGGGGCTATTGATAGAGCATTTGCATTAAACCAGAGGAATCTCTGGAGGTCACGGGCAGTAACAGAGGGAGAAGAAAGGCCCACGGGGAAGACAGCCTGTGAGGGAATAGGTACTCTCTCCACCGTCTCCCCGCTGTGTGACCTGGGCCTGGGCACTGTGCCTCTCTGAGCTGCAAATTCTCCATCTGTACAGGAGAGCAGAGTGACACCAAAGATTTCCTCTGGGGAGTAAAAGGAAAGGACAGAGAGTTCTTTAGCCCACACAGAAAAGTACTCTGCCTCTGCCACTATGCTCAGAGAGGGTGACCTGGTCTCATTGGCGCCGCTGTGCCCAGCTTGGAGCTCGCCACAAGGTAAGCCCTTGCGATATCTGCTGAGTCGAGTGAGATGAATGGGTACGTTCCTGACGACATCTCAGATGTCCAGCCGGGGCTCTGTGCTTTGAGAGCCCCAGCACTGTTTAACCTTTGCCCTATGAATATCTTTTTTTAAATAGATTCCTACAGACTGCAATGAAGTCCACTCACTTTGGGTCATATGATGATAAATTTTAGGTGTTAGCTTGGCTGGGCCAGCGTGCCCAGATACTTGGCTATACATTATTCTAGATATTTCTGCGAGGCTGTCTATATAGGAGGTTCCCATTTAAACCAGTGAACTTAAACAGATTACTCTCCATAGAGTGGGTGGGCCTTGTCCAATCAGTTAAAGACCTGCACAGCACCAAAGACTGACCATCTCTGACTAAGAGGAAATTTTGCCAGCAGGTGGTCTCCAGCTTTTCCTGGGTCTCCAGCCTGCTGTCTCACCCTGCAGATTTAGGGTTTGCCAGCTTCCATAATTGTATGGTCAGTTCCTTAAAATCAATTTCTCTCTATATGTATGTAGATAGACAGATGGGTGGCTGGGTGCTCCTCAACTTCTGATGGGGTTATATCTTGATAAAGCCATCATGAGTTGAAAATATGTTGACAGTGCATTTAATACAGCTAACCTGCCAAACACCCTAGCTTAGCCTAGCCTACTTAAACATGCTCAGAACATTTACATTCGCCCACGGATGGGCAAAATTATCTGACACAAAGCCTATTTTACACTAACGTGTTGGGTATCTTACGTAATGTATTGAATGCTGCACTCAAGTGAGCTGCAGAGGCCCGGCTTGCCTGGCCTCCCTCTCCCCATGAGTGGAAGAGTGTGGAAAAGGCATTGGGGTTACCATGGGGGGCCGTGTTCCTCATTATGCAGCCTGGCTTTGGAGGGAAGAAGGCCAGAGCTTGGGGGCACAGCTCCAAACCCTGGCTTTAATAATAAAGGAAGAAGGAAACTTCTGAGAAGAGCACTGCCATAGAGCAGGGGGGCCCTCAACATTCCCACGCAACAGCTGAGCCAGGATTCTTCAGGGGGAACCTCCGGAGTCGCCTGCGGCTCCCTCTATGGGACTATGGGACGTCACCCCATTCCCAAGCACAGGGCACGTGCTCCCGCATGTGCTCCTTTTGTGTTCCCACACAACCTCTGCAGCCCTGCTGTCCCCATGAAGACAGATGTTCTAGTAACAGCTCGGGCCGTGCCCTCGGCAGGGCTCTCCTCCACCCGCAGATCAGGACGCTGAAGAGCTGCAGTGGCCCCCAGACAGGGGGCCCCGTGTATAAGCAAACCAGAGGAACGGTGGGTGCCACCTGGTGACCCCGCTCAACTGAGCTCTCTCTGGAAAACCTGCTAGGGATCACCCCATTAATTGTCTGGGGCAGAGGAACACAGGGCTGTCCTTCCACAGAGGCCCTTGGACCTCATAAGACTATACAGTCACCAGGCAGAAGCAAGTCAAGTGCATGCAGACGCACCTGTCCATTCCATCTCCAGGGGCCAGTGTCCCTGGACACACTCACCCACACCCCCTCTCGTCTCACTTAACAGCCCAATACCTACCGAGTGAGTATTATGGGCCAGACATTGAGTGAAAAAGGCTTTTACATGCATCATCCCGCTGGGTTCTTACTACGAGGCAGATGCTATTATTATCTCTATTTTATAGGCAGGGAAACTACGGCACAGAGCTGTTAAGTATCTTGGCCTGGTTCACACAGCTGGAACCCAGTGGCACCAGGAGTCAAATCCAGTTGTCCCACTCTGCTAGATCTGCCTCTCTTCTGCTCCGGCCTCTTCAGAGCCTGGAGCTCCCCAGGAGGACTGCCCCCTGGATGCTATCCTATAAAATGCTCAGGCCAACCCTGACTGGATCTAAGTCCGGCTGGCCCTAGGTGGCACGCCCTTGTTTATAAGGGCGATGTCATCTATTCAGGGAACATTCAGATCCAGTGTCAGCCTGCTCCCCAGCAGGCTGTCATCTCTCATTTTTCTCTAGTCTTTCTCTCCATCCTCTGTGGCTGACCCAGATCTCTGGAGCTGTAGATATTTAGCAAAAATTACAGGCAGAGAGCAGAGGGGAGGGGAAGAGCTTAGGAGCCAACGAAGGCCAGGGCAAGACCTCGGCCCCTGGGACTCAAACTAGCAGGCCGTGCCTTTAAGAATGGAAACCAAACTACCAGACCAATGCACTTGTATCTATGTCTATAGCCGCACAATTCACAAGTGCCAAACTATGGAACCGACCAAGATGTCCATCAACAGATGACTGGATTATAAAATGATGGGATATGTACACAATGGAATTTTACTCAGCCATGAAGAAGAACAAAATCATGTCATTTGCAGGGAAATGGATGGAACTGGAAAATATTATGTTAAGTGAGATTAGTCAGTCACAAAAAGTTAAAAAAACCAGATGCTCTCCCTAATATGTGGACACTAGGGAGAAAGTGGGTCATAAGAGGGACTCTAGATGAAGAAAGAGAAACCTTAGATGAGCAAAGAACTGAAAGTGATGGGCAGAGGGGAGGAGGAACACCCTAATGCACATGATGTACATTCACAAACATATCAAAGTCAATCACTAAACGGAACATGAGAAGGAGGGAAGGGGAGGGAATGGGGTGGGAATCAGGGAAGGGTTAAATGAGAGATGTGTGCATGTATGCCTCTACCAGCTTGTACCTAACAAAGACGTATGATTACAATGCACCAATAAAAAAAAAAATCCCTTGGCTTTGCTTGGATATGTCACCTCTACTCCCAGCCCTCGGCCATTCACAGGTCTGGAGGCAGAACCCGCGGGATCAAATGACCCGGGACCCACTCTTCTCAGTACTCACTACCCAGCTCGGGTCAGCCCTGCTAGGCATGAAGACAGACCCCTGGGCTCCTGGAGGGCTGGCCACACCTGCCCCCCTCCCACTGACTCCCTGTCTGTTCCCTGCACCCCCAGCTCTCTCTGCAGCCCTGAGAAGGCAATGCTAGGACCCGCCATGGGGACAGCCTCCCAGGCGGACAGCCGGCTCACCAAGGTCCATATCTGCAGCCTTGGGCCGGTGGGAGCAGGGCACGTTCTTGAAGATTGCATCCAGAATCTTCTCCTTGACCTGAGTGATGGTGTCACAGTTGAGGATCTTCACTGGGACCTCTGGGCTGTTGGTGTTGTCGGGACTGACGCAGCTCAGGACCTGGGGGTGGCAGGAGAGGTCATGTGAGCCAGAGCAGCAGGAAGAGCTCAGGGGACCCCAGCAGCATCCTGGGATCCTTCACAAAGGGCTTTTACTCTCCCTGATGGGCTGGGGGGTGAGGCCACTCAGCCTGTCTGCGTTCCCACCCTCGGTGCCCTCTCCTGTCCACACAAGCAGGACTCCCCAGGGCGGGTTTCAAGGTCATTGCAGGAGTATGAGCTGCAAGCTTGACTGCTTGTCAGGACAACTTCATTAAAATACTGATTTTTTTTTTTTTTGCCAGGCATGTTGACACACCCCTATAATCCCAGATACTCAGGAGGCAAAAACAGGAGGATGGTGAGTTCAAGGCCAGCCTGACCAGCCTGTCTCAAAGTAAAAAATAAAAAGGGTTAGGGGTATTGGTAGAGCACTCCTGGATTTAATCCTCAGTACCACACACACATACATAGATTTTTCAAAGAGAATCGTGTCCCCCCCTGTGGATGCAGCCAAGGGGAATCTATACATGGCAGGCACTGATGCACCCACCTACCCGTGCTGTCTATCACATGCATACACCTGTAGAGGGCGCACTTCTCAGCAGCACACCCAGACTTGTAGTCTGGAATCTCTAGAGACCCAGCCCTGAGGGTCACTCTGTCTGTCTCTTCCCTCCCAGACATGCACACACTCAGTAATCGGGCTCCTGTCTCAAAAGATCTAATACTTCTAATCTGGGGGAGAGATTCGGGCTGTTTGGCAGCTGGAGAATCTCTAAGAGACTTTATTTATTCCTTAAAAATAATCACGTGCTAGCCGGTTGTGGCACACGCTTGTAATCCCAGTACAAGGGAGGCTGAAACTGGAGGATCTGGTTTCGAGACCAGCCTCAGCTACTCAGTGAGGCCCTCCACAACTTAGTGAGACCCTGTTTCAAAATAAAGAATAAAAACTAGGGCTGGGGGTGTAGCTCAGAGGTAGAATGCTCCTGGGTTCAACCCCCAGTACCACACACACACAAAAAAAAATCATGTGCTACATGCCTGTAATCCTAGTACTTTGGAGGCTGGGACAGGAAGAGCGCAGGTTTGAGGAAAGCCTCAGCAAGGCAGTGAGACGTTCAGCAACCTATGGAGACCCTGTTTCTAAATAAATAAATAAATGTATAAATAAATAATAGGGCTTGGGTATAGCTTAGAGATAGAATGCCCCTGTGTTCAATCCTCAGTGGAAAAAAAGGAAAAAGAAAAAAAGAAAGAAAGAGAAAGGAAGAAAGAAACAACAAGTACCCTTTGAAAAATGCAAAATTCCTGGCTCTGAGACCTGGCTAGACCTGGCTCTGGGCCTCCCTTCTCTTTTTGGAATGAATCAGCAAAGTTAAAATTCTGCTTCACCAAACTCTATCTTTCTTCTGAGACGTTCTGGACTTTCCCTTCTCTGCCCTTCTCACCTGGACTCTGCATTGCTGGCGCTGTGCCACGAGGGTTCCGCCTTGGACCCTGGTGGATCTGGGTTGGTTCTGTGGGGTTAGGAATGAGTGAGGGGGAACAAGAGCTAGGTAGAGGTGCCTGGGCCTCCTGGGGACTGCTGCCCGGTGGCCCGACCGTTCCAGGCTCCAGACTCCCTCTGACCCCGAAGCCAGGGCTCTCTGCCTGCCTTCTCCTACTGGAACTCTAATTTCCCTGCCCCCTCCCCATAACCATTTCCCAGTGGCCCCATCTGGTCTGAGAACCAGACAGCAGCCCCCCTCCTGCTCCCTGGTAGCCGGGAGAGCCCTGGCCTGCACGCCTGCCTTTCATTAGCAGCAAGACTGCTGCGAGCTCAAATGGGATGCATGCTTATCCCATTAAGAAGAAAATTCCCCTAAATCTATAAAACCAAACTCTCAGCCTCAAAGTGCCCTACGCTGAGAACGATGGTGGCGGGACCTCAGGAGCTTGTGTCCGCCTGTGCCCTCTCCCAGCCCCTCCCCTGCGCAGGGCTCAAGGCTCTTCCTGCTGCTCTGGCTACATCTGCTGACCTGTCCCCTGGGCCCAAGGTGGGTAACTCAACCCTCTGCCCTCCCCACTCAGGCAGCAGCAGGGCTTCTGCGGGGCTTCCTCCTCTGCAGGACCGTGAGGCAGGGGCTGCCAGGGAGGGTGGTCTCCTGGTGTCCCTACTGCCCCAGGCAGGGGTTCAGGGTGGCTCTTGGGAACAGCTCTGTAGCCTGCTTCAGGGCCAGAACTGGCCTTCTGGAAAGGAAGTGGTGGCCCCAGAAGAACAGGGTCCCTGGCTACGGGCCACTCCATAGGTCTCCCAGGTCAGTGCCCTGCGCTTCTTGGCTGCTCACTGAGCAAACTGCCTGGCGCTTTCTCTGCAGAAGAAGTGCTCTGCAAACTTCCAGGTGAACAGAATCACTTGGGCTTGGCACAGATTCTGATCTTGGGGGGGGGGGGGCTGATATTCTGCATTCTAGTAGGCTCTCAGGTGGGCAGATAGCCCTCTAGTGAGCTCCCAAGGTGCATGTGGCATGCTAGCAGACTCCCAGGAGGGCACCTAATACGCTAGAGCCCCCGGCCTCCCTCCCCCCATTGCCCACGATGGTTCTGGGACCCTGTCAGTAGCGAAGCCATGGATCATGCTAGTTCAAGTTCTAGCATCAATCTAATTAAACACTTTGGACGTGTACCTGACTCTAAAGAGGTGTGCTCAGTGTCCCCCTGAGCCTCCCAGTCCCTCTGCCCAGGACAAGGTTGCCATGGAAAGTGAGCAAAACCTCCTCCCCCATTCAGCCACTGCAGAACTCCCCCATGTCCTCTCTTTGTGCTGACCCACTCTCCTGGAGTCCCTGTGCCCTGCCTACAGTGCTGGGGGCTTTTCTCCTTCCCTCCTCACCAGAGGCGGCTGGAGGAGGCCGGTTAAATCTCCTTGCAGCTGTGTCTTCTCCAGGCCAAACAATCACGATTTCTTCCCTCTTCCTCCTTGCCCATCTCCCAGTGTTTCTACCCTCTTGTCCCTGACCCACGGGGATTGAAGCCAGCTGCGTGCACTAACAGTCCTTTGACCTCCAGAATAAAAGCTGCTGCAGCTTGGGGACAGAATTATCACCACTCATTGTGTTGCATTCAAGGCGGGGAACCACTCAGGAGGAGGGAGAGTAGTGGCTCGGGGGGAGGATGGGGCGATGGACATTTAAAGGTAGTTTTCCCTCGTTAAGGAATCCACCCAGGTCTCTATTTCCAGAAGGGATTTCTCCCCTTTTCCACTTAATGGGAGCCTCTAGCTGTCCTCGGGAGCAGAGGCAGCTATGAGGAAGCAGGGGCCTCCCTCACAGGCTGTGCCTTTGAATCCTCTCCAGGCAGCCAGTCCCACAGAGGCAAATCTGTCCAGATGTTTGCCGGGATCCCCGGGCTGGTGGATCAAGATCACAGTCCTCCAGGCAGCAGGGACAGCTTTGTTCAGAGGTGGAGATATTCTCCCCAGCTGCCCACCGGGTCTAGGACTCACCCTGGGCTCGGAGTGGCTGGAGTCGTCCCAGCATCCATCCCTCCCCGCTCTGCTGTGCACCGGCCTGCAGTTTGCCTCATCTCCTGATGACTGCACTTCAAGTCCGTCTCCCCTGGCTTCTTTACTCCTTGTCTGTCTCTTCTTGGGGTTGTCCTTGGGTGACCCTCTATATCACCCCCAACACCCAGCTTTTATCTTACTTCCTCACTTTCTCCTCATCCCACTTCCTCTCCTCTTTCTTGAAGAAGAAGACCCGGCAGGAGATCACAGCTCTCTCCAAAAAAGTCTGAGGGTGAGCGGCTACCCGGACTGCAGACAGCAGGCGGGTGCTTAGCCATGCCAGAAAGAGGCGGGTGTGAGCTCTGGCCAGCACTAACCCCGGCCTCTGCTGCGTGCCTGGTCCCACTCCATCCTCCTGACAACTCCACTCTGGACAGCTATTATTATCCCTATTTCAGTAGATTCTATTATTATTCCCTTTTTGCTGACAAAGAAAACCAAACTCAGAGAGAGTTGGGACTTCCTCAACTCACCCAGCTAGGCAGAGGCAGATTTGGGGCTCACAGCCAGGTATGCTGAGCTCCGCTCCCCTGCTAGGGAGGTCCCTGCCATCAGGAGAGGGAGCCTGACCTTGACAGAGGGCATCTCTATGTTACACTAGGCCATCCTGGAGGGTCACAATTGACTAGGGGTCCAGTGGGGGCTTCAGAAGCAGGAGGGAGCCTTTCTAGCTCCCTTTCCTTCTTGTCCACCCACTGCCTGCATGGATGCTCCTCCCTGGGGGAGCTGATATAGGAAGGGCATTGATAGGACCAGCCCTGTGTGCCCAGAACCCAGAACCACACCAGCACAATGGTCAAAGTGCTGCTCAGACCGTTTGAGACACTGTGTGCCCTGGTGCCCGGGTCCAGAGGAAGCCAGGGGTGAGGGGCACAGGGAGCTCCTGGCTGGGGACAAAGCTGGAAAGGTGACACTTCAGCAGTTCCAGCAGCCCCCCTGCTGGGCAGCTCCCCCCCACACACACACACACTTGCAGGAGTCACAGGGAGCGGCAAGGGTGGCTCACCAGGGTCTTGTACTCGATCTGCTGCCGGATGAGCTTGTCCTCACTCAAGGAGTAGCGGGCCTCACCCGTGATGGCGTCGATGGGGCCCTTCTCCATCTGCTGCTTGATGGCGCAGAACAGGGAGAAGAGGGGCTCTCCGGCGCACTCCTGCATGAGAGAGGAAACAGGCTGGCAGAGCTTGGCGAGTGCGGGCACGCAGAGCCCACCCCGTCCCTTTCTCCTGGGCCTCTCTGCCTCTTGCCTCAGTTCTGCAATCCCCTCTTCTGCATCTCTCTGCCCTTTGGCTCCTGGCTCTTTGGGTTCCCCATTTGCCCTTTCCTGCGCCTGCCCAGGGCTCACTCTGTCTTCTTCCCCATCTCCCATGCCCCTCTGCTCCTCCCTCACCCCTGCCCCAACCCACTTTCTGAAGCTCCAGCAAGAGGCAGAGGTCAGTCCTCTGTGGTATGAACTCTTCAGAAAACAAGCTAATCATCAGAAGCTCAGCAGCTCTTCTACTTCCTAGGTTCACCCTTAGCTTATCTCCTGCCCAAGGTAGCTTCTGTACCTGCCGGGGCCCTTATCTGCCTGAGAAAAGAAGAATTGGGGAACTGATGGGTGAATTGTTTCCACCTTAAAATGGGGATTTCGCTTTCGGTGTCAGGCGTGGCTCTCTACAGGCTTATCTGTCCCTCCCCTGGGAGGAAACCAGCTGTGGGGCATTGTGTCTAGGAAGCTAGGGCCCAACATGGGCCTCTGTCTTCTGAGATCGTCTGTGATGAAGGACCAGTCCATTTCTTGTGGGTTAGAAGGGCCAGGCTGAGTGTAATGGGGCAGACTGAGGAGGAGGGAGGCTCCACGTCCCATCCTACCTTGAGAAACTTGTAGAGAAGGAAAGTGAACCAATTGGTCAGCATCTTCTCAGCCACCGACTCTGTCCTGTCACCGGACACCAAGGGAACGAGTAGAAAATGACAAAAAAAAAAAAAAAAAAAAAAAAAAGCAGTTGGTCAGAACCCATGGGCTGAGCAGGGTAGGGGAAAGAATCTGCCTTCACCTTGTAGCTTACGGCTCTTAGGCCAAATCTTGAGATCTATCAAGAAGGAGAGTTTTGTGGACTCTAGACTCCCAGAGTGATAAGAGGAGCCTGTCTTGCAAAGCTGGAAGATGATGTGCCGGTGTCAGGCACATGGTACAGGTGGGTGTTCTCTGGGCCTGTCTTAGAGCAGCGCCATTGCTAGCACTTTGCGATGCAGACAGCGTCTTCCACAGAGGCTGTCCAGTGCCATAGCCACTGGTCACTGTCAGCCATCGAGCACTCGAGAAGGGCCAGTGTGTCTGAGGAAGTGAAGTTTTTCATTTGATTTACTTTAATGAGTTTAAATTCAAATAGTCACCGGTAGCTGATAGCTCTCCCACCAGATTATTCAGCCTTGGAGAACTCCGTCGGCTGATGTATTCCTTTGGGTGAGAAAACAATCATAAAATAAAAAATTGGGGAGATGTAAATTTGTCAGGGAATAGGAAAGAAGGTAGCAGGGGAAGGGAATCGTGGTAGAGAGCCCAAATGATTCAGATGGAATACATCACCCAGCGCTGGCAGTCACATGGACCTACAGACCTAGCTCATCCCTAGCAACGTCAACATTGTCCTACTTTTAAGACTTCCACTCACTTTGGAACTCCCCTGGGGAACCCTTCTAGGGTTTCCTTTGCAATGGCAGGGGAGTTCCTTCTTGAGTCTAACTTGCTTCTTTCATGTCACAACCCAAGCCCACTTGTGCTTTTACTTGGGTACTAAAGACACAGAAGCAGTATTACTGGTTCTGGTTGCATCCATTTAGAGAAAACCAATTACATTCAAACTTGGGCTAAGCGCATGGCCAACTCCAGAGAAAAACTAGCCCATCCGTGTATGTTTGGATAGAGTTTAAAGTTGCAGTTGCCAGAAAACACTAATAACTAAAATCCCGAGGCATTTGGGCAGCTGCCAGCACCAAGTGAAGCTGGGAAGAAAAGGGGAAGACTATTGAAAAGAGGAGGCAGCCAGGGGCAAGAAGAAGAGAGAGAAACGGAGGAGGGTGGAAGGAGCCGGAGCATCCGGGGGAGTGCAAGTGGAAAACAAGAGGGGGGGGGGCACAGACCCAGAGTGGGACCAGGAGACCACGCCGGGAAATTGTCGGTGGGAGCTCCGGCAGACGGCAGCAACCCTAGAATTATGCCTGTGGGTGGCTGCGTGGTGAAAGTAAAACAAAAATCAAAATGATCTACCTCGCTGTTTCCAAAAGCTGCATGATTGCTCCTTTACCAGCAACCCTCTGCAGCTGTGCAGGTGAGTGCCACTGTTCTGGGGGAAAAAAAGCCTGAAACCAGCACTTCTGAGAGCCAGACATCTGTGTGCAAGTCCAAGCGGGGGCCACTGAGCACAGACTCAGACCAAGAGCGGAAGTCAGGGGACAGGAAGAGCGAGGCAGAGATCAACAGATGGCACAGGCAGAGGGCTGGGTGTGCCGGCTTCAAACGGGAGTTTTCTGACTTCAGCTACACTAGGGCCAAAGACCCCAGAATCGAATACATGGTCTAGGGAGAAGCAGGCTTCCTTCCAGTGGGATCGAGCTAGAGAGAGCGCCTATGTGGACCCTGGACCCATGCACAGCCTAGAACAGTGGCCAGGCAATGCTTGTTGGGCAGCACTGCTTAAATTACTAAAAGGCCTTCACTCAGCGCTTCTCAAACTTTACTCAGCATTCAAATCACTTGGGTTTTCATTAAAATTCAGATTCCGATTCAGGGGGCCCGGGGTATAGAGGACCTGAGATTCTGCATTTCTAACAAGCTGCTCTTGTTGCTGGTTTGCAGACAGTGTGGGGCTACTGCGTCTCTTTCCTAACCCCACCTCTGACTCAGATGAGGCCAGAGGATGGTCTCAATGGCCTCTGATGACCGTGTGAGAGAGGATTCTAGTAGAAAAGGTCAATATCCAAGGAGTTCAAGGTCAAGGATGGTAGGCTGGAAAGTGGGTGCAGGAGGAAGAAAGCAATAGGCTGAGCTAGAAGGGTCATAGCTGAGTTACAAGTACCCAGGTGCTTATAACTCAGGATCTTCTAGGAGGACATTTGATGGTGGGGCAGAATCTTTGAGGACATGCAATGCAGTTCGGCTGCCTTACTCTACAGAGCAGAGCTGCTCCTCTTGCAGCCTGCAGCGGGGCCTGGCTGGGAAGCAGGCAGGGAGGAGTGCTCTGACCCCACCGCCCCGGCTCACACCTCACCTCCTGAGCAGCAGCTTGGGGTGGTTCTTGCTCTCCAGGTTCTTGTCGATGAGGTCCGCCAGCAGCTGCTTCAGCACGTCGGTGGCGTACTCCAGCTTGCTCTGCAGCACTGTCATGATGAGCGAGGCCACATTGCCCCGGTCCCGCATGGAGAAGCTGCGCTGGGACTCCAGCGTGCGGATGAAGGACAGCAGGAACACTTTGTTGTTGATGAGCTGGGCGAAGAGCTTCAGGCCTTTCTCCACACGCTCCTGCCGGTAGCCTGGGACCTGTGGGGAGACCAGGGGTCCTGACACCATTTTCCAGGATGCCCCAGCCACCTACCCCGGGGATGGACTGCACCCATGCCGACACCACCCCCACATGTCATCTGCTTCTGTGTCCGCAGTCCACCTGATCAACGCTGCCAAATCCTTCTCAGGAGCCGTGCTCTGTGCTCAGCACCTGTGTGATCTTCATGACAGCCCATAAGATGAGTAGTTACCTCCAGTTTAGAGATGAACCAACTCAGGCACAGAGAGAACGAGCCGAAGCTCGCAAATGGCGATGCTGGGATTTGAACCCACATCTGTCCACCTTCAGAGCCTGAGTTCTTCCCCCATTGTGATACCAAGCTGATGAGGGGCCTATGCCCTGCACTCTCTCTCCCAATCGCCAGGGGGAGCTCCAGGAGGCCAGGGCTGCTGTGGCTTGCATCCTGGCTGAAGGCTCACTAGGAATGAGCCTCTAACTAACCCAATGCCCATTTGTCTGTCCCCATGGGTCCTGTGGGCAGGCAGGTGGCTTGAGTCAAGATTTCTGGGTTCCACATGGACTCCACCACCACTATGCGAATGTAACCATGTTGGTAAGTCTCTTTACTTTTCTGGGGGCCTAAATTTACCCATCTAAGAAAAGGTGAAGACTGAGCCAAACGGTCTCTAAGAACTCGCTGATTCTAGCACACAATGTGTCCATAGGGCATCTTTCTGAGATCCACTGCACCTAGGGGAGGAGGAGGAAGAGATTCTTCTACCTTCCTGTCTGCATGGTCTGTTCATTGGGAGATCTCGTTAAGGGAAGCATCTCTGAGAGGTACAAGAACACGCCTAGCAGTGCTGTTCACAATAGCCCCAATCTGAGCACTCCTGAGTGGCCAGCAAGGATAGAGGAGATGAAGGAACTATCCAATGAGATGCCACGCAGCACAATGAGAAGGAATTTCAATGTCGGAGAGGAGCCTCACACACAGATGAACACAGAGTCAGACTAAAGAGAGCGTGCCTTGACACAACACCATTTTAAAAAGGTAAAAGGAATCGATGGAGGTAGGAAAGTGGTTGTTCTGGGGTGTTTGTGTCTGGAAGGAGCACACAGAACTCCTGGAGGGCTGGCGCCCTCTGCTTCTTGACTGGATGCTGGCTTGGTGGGCTAGCTCCTTTGGAGGAAAGTCACTGGGTCCAGAACTGAGGCTCTGTGTTGCTCTGTATGTCTGCTTACCAGAAAACACTAGGGTGACCTACAGAATCAATCAGGGGCTCTGCCCTCGAGGGGAGCCCTCTGGGAACCCCAGGGCGGGTAGGCACATCAGGTCTTTGAGAAGGATTGTCATAAGTGCAGCAGTGGTGCTCTGAGTGGGTCAAGCCTGGGTCTACCTTTGTCTCCGTCATTTACTAGTGGCAGGCCCCTCAGTGGACTGTTTCTCCATCAGCAAAATGAAGATCATTACAGCTAATAGATGCATGGATCTCACTCTATGCCAAGTACTGCTCCATGTGCTTTCGGAATAGTAGCCCATTTAACCCACATGGCACCCAAGGAAGCAGATCCCGTTATGACCCCAGGAGCCCCGCAAGGATAAGGCAGTCAGCGCCCTGTCCCGCATCTCCTGGGGAATCGTGGGGACTAAGAGACAATGTGTGAAAAACCTGCAGTGTGCAGCCCAACAGGCAGCCAAGTCGCCGATGGCACTACTATTGCATCCCGCTCTATTCTTCAGGTTTAAACCAGCAAAGACACAAGACCAGAGAATGCTTATCTGCCTGAAGTCACAGAACATGGCAGAAACATTCCTGCCACTCATAACAGAGACCCCCACCCCATCCCCGTACAGGTTCTGGACTCAGAGCAAGGTGTGGGCAAGAGGTAAGATGTCAGGCAGAACAGGCCCTGCCACAGAGGCCGGCTCTGGAAGCACGGGGCTCTTCCACAGCAGGGGCATTTGAGGCCAGCCCTTCGTGGGCACAGAGCTGCCCTCAATGCACTTCTCCGCAGGCCTGGAAGCTGGTAGGAAACATGGGTTCTTCCAAATCAGGCCCCTTTCCCTTCTCTTGCTGCAGTGCTGGTACCTGAAAGGCAAGTTCTCAAGAGAGAGATGGGAACTTGCCAGAGCCAGGAGGGTACCCCACGGCTCACCCTGGCTCTCCGCACAACCCCCTTTTTCAAGGTGGGCCCAGTCTCTGCCTGCCTCCTGCCTGGCTCCCTGGGTTGCCCACTTCCCGGGAGGCTGATGTGGGATTGGCCAGGGAGCCTCACCTTGCCACAGCCCAGGCTTAATCTGCCACCTGCCTGACTTCCGTGGACCTTCCTCCCAACCCTTGACCACCTCCTCACACACATGCCGGCGTTTCTCTTCCTCTGCCCTTCAATCTACTCAGTACAGCATCGCTAGGACTTGTCAGGCACCTACCACATATAACGCACATTACGTACATGATTTTAATAACGTCTTCTAATGACCTTGCAAGGGTGAGTGGTGACTTTTTAAAAAGAGTTTCTCAGAGAAGATATCAGACTTATCCCAAGGCTGCCCAGCTGGTGAAGGGCAGCACTGGATTTCCAAAGCTGAGCTTCTTTGGCTCCTGAGTGCCTGGCCATACTCTGCACCTTTTGCTGTGATTATCTCTCCCCTGGACTTCTCGGGGCAGCCTTTCCATGCAAGGCCTCCCAGCAGCCCCACCTGCTGTGGAAGGGAGAGCCGCCACAGGCAGGTTTAGCACTGTGGCACCTAGAGAGGCAGGAGAGGGCTGGCGAGATGGCAAGCTTGCCAGGAGAACATGCTGCATTTCCTATCTTGGCTGCACTTCCTCTGTACAAAATACAGATGATGCTTCTTGGGCAGCAGAGTGCCTGGGGCCCTGGGCAGAAAGGTTTTAGCACAGCCACCTGCAGGAACTTGAATCCAGGCCAGCAGCCTGGGTTTGGGCACGAGAGACCACAGTGACTCGTGTGTGGAGGAAAATCCCATCACCTCTGGGGTCTATTGCCTCATCCGTAAAATGAGAATATGAGTGCCTATGTCATAATGTTTTATGAACATTAAATAAGATAATGTATGTAAAGTGCTTGGCGCACACCAAGCGCACTTAAACAGCGGTAGTTTTATTACCTGCCTTTCCGACTCTATTGACTGCTTTTCACAGATCCCTTTTGCCCTCGAGTTGCCACGACATCTAATGCATGCCACCCTTTGTCTTGGAGAAGGGGAGGGGTAGGTGACTTCTCCCCCTCTGGTGGAAGAAGGAGAAGGAAGTGAGGTATTTTGATACGGACTACCCAGAACAATTTGCTGTGCAGCCTGCCGCCCTTCCCCCAGGCCAGTGCCACTCTGAAACAAGACTTTCCTTATTCACCAGATGGTTCACTAATTTAGTCAAAGTCTGTGTATATAAAACTGGATTGTAAATTTTAATTGTAACCTAATAGGTTAGAGTTTAGAAGCTGGTGATGGATTGAAATTGGGAGTGTGTGATCGACAGCTCCATGATCCTAAGATTGGTGTGTGACTTGTGCCTGGGAAACCCCTTCCCCAAATGCCTGGACTTAGGCAGTGGGCCACAAAAGAGGGGACCTGCTACTTAGTCTACAGGACAACTTGAACAAGAGGACTCCTCTGTCTTCACACTCCTAACCAGTGGGCAGGTATCCCAGGGCCCAACCAATTGGGAAACACTATTTTAGATGAATTAGCAACTTCCCTCAGGATAGAACACCTAGAGGGGCACACTATTCCAACAAATTCCAACTATTCCACATAAGATCCCTGGGTCTTACACAATTCTAGGTAACATAGGGCTGTAAGAGTTGAGTATCCACAAGCAGTTAGCCAGGGAGTTTGTCAGAAATTAAGATACTATGTTCTGGGTATAAACCTAAAGGTATTGGAAGCGGACACTTGGACAGATAACTTGCACACCAAATGTTTACAACAGCATTATTCTCAATGGCTAAAAGGTGGAAACACCCGAGTGTCCATCAGTGCGTAGATGGATAAAAAGAGTATGGTCTATTTATAAGTGAAATCTTCAGCCATGAAAAGGAAAGAAATTCGAATACATGCCACCATGTGGACGAACCTCGAAAGCATGCTAAGTGAAATAAACCAGGTACAAAAGAACAAATCCTGTGTGATTCCACTTATATGAGGTTCCTAGAGTAGTCAGATTCATAGAGACAGAACGCAAAAGGGCTGGATGGGTTGCGGGAGGCAGTGACTTGTTTAATGGGCAGAGTTTCCATTTGGGAAGATGAAAACATTCAGGAGATGGATGGTCGTGGTGTTCGCACACCATGTGAAGGTACTTGATGCCACTCAAGTCTATACCTAAAAGTAGTTGAGATTGTAAATGTTGTTGGGATGGTAAAACGTGTCAACCTGTGGGCTCCTTATTCAGGGAAACTAATGGTTGGTAACTCCTTGTGAGAAGGAGGCTGGGATCAGAAAGTCTCCCTCCTTGAACAAAGCAAAAAAAATAGAAAATTCTCATGTTTAAGGGGATATTTGAGGGTGCCCGATGAAGAGCACGACCATGGTAAGACATGGCGTGACTTATACTACAAGAACAGGGACCATCTAGGGTGGGGGCTCGAAGGGAAGAGACAATGACTCTGATACTGCACGGAGCAAGGACTCTGGAAGTTTCTGGGCCGAAGTGGAGTCTGCATTATTCATGCTGTAGCTCCAGGTGTCCCTGTTTGGGGATGCTCAGCTGCTGGAGAATAAGGCGGGGGGGGGGGGGGGGGACACGCAGGTGTGCTGCCGAGGTGCACCACCTGGGCCGCCTTTGGAGAGCCCCTGTGGACACGCCCTCAGACACCAGGCAGCGGTGTTTGCAGCATCGTGTTTACTGGACCACGTCAATATTGGAGTTAATCTTCCTTCCCTTTGTGGTGTTAGCTGCGAGTTTCTCATCCATCCTAGTGAGTATCGAGAGCTCTGAGGCCACCTGTGATCCTAGCGCCCCAGAGTCCTACAGCCCAGGCTTGTCATTGCGAGCAAGCAACTGGAGTCCAGCTGCCAGGACCCAGCTCCTGCCTCTGCCCCCAGCAGCCCCGTGGCTTCAGACAACCACTGTCCTCTTCTGTCCCCTTAGTTTTGTCACCTGTAAAATGGGCTCACCACTCAGAGGGCTCCTGGGAGGTCAGATGAACAAATCCATGCAAAATGCTTAAAGCCACTGGGGATTTTAGTAATAGTCAACTAAGAGTGATCATTCCTTAGGATTATTATCGTGCCCTGGTTTCCTCATTTATATTTTTCACTTTTCCCTGGTATTTATCTTTATAAGCCATTCCAAAGCCCTTTTGGAACAAAGCATAATATGAATATATGCATAAGCCAGATATCACGCTAGACAGTAAGTGGGATAAAATGTTCAGAAGATGAGTCCCTGCTGGTAGAAAGACAGTTAGGATTTTATCCTCCCCATTCCACCTCCCTTCCCTACACATCACTTATCTTCCCAACTAAGCACCAAGTGGTAAAATCCCTTATACATTTATTGAGCACCAACTAAGCGGTAAAACCCCTTATATTGCTTCTTACACAAGGGTCCATGAATTCCCTATATTTATCTGTCATATTTCTTTTCCTATATTCATGGACAATTTTTGGGGGGGAAGGGAGTCCTTAATGTCCACTCAGTTCCATAAGGGCTCTGTGACCCTCTAAGACCCAAAGCGCTGCTCACATCTCTGCTGAAGTTCCCTGGCTGGACCCCACCTCCTCTTCTGGGACTGGCTGGTGCCCACAAGCTGGGGGACCTCAGACAAGGCACACCCCCTCCTCGGCCTCAGCTTTCTCATCTCCAAAGGGAGTGGCTGGACTCACAGACTGACAGCACAGACCACCACCTCACCTCCAGGTCCCGGAGCACAGGATGGTCTTCGATTCCGGGGAACAGCACTCGCATGGTGTAGGTCCTGTAGTCAAGGAAGGGAATCCCAGCCCCATCCAGGTCACTGGTCAACTCGTGGATGTCTGTCTGTAGCTCGGCAAAAGCTGGCAGAGAGAGAAGCCCGTTAGACCTGTGGGTGGGGTGGGCCCAAGAGTTACTCCGCCACTGGGAACACTCAGAACCCTCACGTGGGCCCCGAGGAGGTGTGAGCAATGGGCCGTGGGTGTGCGGGGCTGCTGGGGGTGTATGGTGTTAGCGGGGAGGACGGTGCAGCCTGAGAAAGCTCTCCTGGGGCTGCATCCCTTACAGAGGGTGGGGAGGTTGGAGAGGCTGTCCACAGACCTGTCCCGCTGCTGGGGCCAGAGGGAAAGTCCCCTGAAGATGATGGGCTTTGGTTTGCAGAATGCACCGGGGAGGGGGGTGTAGAAGACTAGGGGAAAGGAGGGAGAGGGTGCAGTGATGAAGGCCCTGGGTGTTGTTCTGGGTTTCCTTGTGAAATTTAAGAACAATTTCTTCTGATACAGAAGAATGTTTGAGGGCCCCATTCTGGGCCATTCACTGTGATCCTCAAATCCCCCAACTGGGCTTGGATGGAGGACCTGCCACACTCTTCTATCCCTTCTTCAGAGATACGCAGGGTGTGCCTTTGTCCCTCGTGCACCAAGGCGAAGGCACCTGGAGGTGAATGGTGATCTGGGTGTGGGTGCTGAGCCTGTGGAGGCAGCTCAGCCTCTGGATGGACACAGTGGCGAGACCCCAGAGGCTCCAGGGGAAAGCTTGGCTGGCAGTGCAGCCCGAGGCTGTTACACAGGACTAAAGCAGCTGCGACACTTAGTGCTGTGACTCGTCCTCCTCTGGGGCCACCTCTGCCGCTGGAGGTATGCAGAAGAGGCAAGGCGGCCAGCTCGGGCCTGCTCTGACTTTCTCCTTGGTGCACGAAAACAAACACACACACACACACACACACACACACACAGAAGCTTGCACACTAGCAGCACACACCAAGATGCATGCATGCACATACATGTGCACACACAACCAGGATGAATTGACACAAGTGGACAAGGAACAAGAGCCAGTGAATGTTGACTAACCAATATTTTTCTTCCTATTTATATAAACTCAGGAATGGGGGGAAAATACTTTGCAGGCTTAGAAGAGACTCACGAGCCTAACGTGACTTGAGGACCCTCAAAAAGCAATCCTGGTGCCCAGTGGGCCATGATGACACATGGACATGACATGGGCACCCCAGGACTGGTGGACAGGGCCCTGTCCTGCCCTTTCTAGTGACTTTGCTGGAGCGCCACTCTGCAGAGCTGATGTCGGGTCTGCAGCTCTCAGTGGACACCAGGAGAGCACCAGGGCTTGCCAGAGAGGACAAGGGGACATAGCCCTCTGTCAAGCCCCTCCTCCTGTACCTCTCATCTCTGCTCTGTCTACACGGACACTGGGGTACTTGCCACGCAGTGACTCTGGAGGCAGAGGGCCTCATACAGTCCAGCAGAACTCACTCCAACATGTGTGAGTACGTGTGTGTCTGCACATGCATGTAAAAAAGGGGAGTCAGTGGGCCTTTGTGGCACGCACTGTCACCAAGAGCCTGAAGAACACTCGTGTGTGTCTTGAGTGAGGAACACATCCCCGTGGTTTGCAGGAGTGTGTGGGAGTGTGTGTATGAGCAGGAATGTGGGTGCATATGTGTTTGAGTGTGTAAGCATGTCAGCAAGTGTGGAAGAGTGGGAGTGAATGACAGCACATGTATGAATTCAAAGCTCAGACCCAGAGCTGGGCCAGGCATGGGCGTCTTCTGAGTCTAGGCATGGGTGACGTCCTGGCTGACTGTGAAGTCTCCATGGAGACCCTGCCCTGGGCCTGTGCTGCCCTGCACCCGCCTGGCGCCCTGGGAAGTGTCTCCATGGTGAGCCCTGCATGTATTCTGCCCTAAGACTCTCTCTTCTCACCCTGGTTGTGCAGCTGCCCCACCCCAGCTTCCTCCAGGCCTCCAGTGACTTTGGGGCTGGGCTCCTGCCTGCCTGCCGACCCCTCCTCCTCCAGGGACCTTCTGAGAGGGGTCCGGCTCATCCTCCCCTCGGCCGCCCCCTCCTGGTTGGGATGCTCAGCTGGCCTGGAGGAGAAAGAGAGTCGGCTTTTGATAGGTCTGCAGCTTTTCTTTAAGTCACCCAGCGCTTCCAACATTCAAAGCCTGGCGCCTGCCACACATAAAAGAGATTCTAATCACTACACCTAATTAGAGGGAAGAGTACATTGCGGAGAAAAAAAATTAAGCAGCGTAAATATAATAAAAGGCAGTAATTAACAGTCCCACAAGGCGGATGCCGTGTTGACAGCTGAAGGATGCGGAGAGGGGATGGAATGGATCCCGCTTCCCCATCAAAAACAGCGAGGCTTCCCCGGTGAGAATGGGCGCACTGCGGGAGCCCAGGTACAGGGCCGGATTAACTCAGATACACACTGACAGCAAGGGCTTGGATCCTTCCTCCCAGGGTGAGGCGCGGGAAGATGTCCCGGGGTTACATGAGTCTGAGTCCTGAGTTCCCTCCTTGGGTTTTGTGCAGCTGATCTCGCTTCTTGGTAGTGTTTGTAATTTTTATAAATACAAGCTGTGAAACACTCTTCCTTCGAAATTGCGGATCAGCCCTATGGCCTTCCCTTCCTGCTGAACGGAGAGAGCAGAGGATTGCTTGCATGTGTCATGTGGAGACACCCCCAGGTCTCCCCTGGAGGAGAGCGTGAACCCCACTCAGCCAGGGTTTCTGGTCTGGAGAAGGCTCTTGTGAGGTGTAAATGATCCCAGACTGACACCTCAAAGGAGGCAGGGATGAGGCTGCCAGGGCCTCCTGTGAGGATGTGGCTTTGGTTGGGGGCATCTGGCATAACACTGCATGAGTAGGATACACACACGCACACGCACAATCACACGCAGCCGTGAGCTCGAGGCAGCACCTGCTGGCTCAGTACCTTCCTTGCACTCCAGGGCCACGCGGGACTCCAGGTTGTCCATCTGCATCTGCAGCCGCTTCAGCGTGAGGTCACTCTCGCGAGACTTGCGTTTGTACGCGATGAGCACCGCCACGATGAAGATGATGAGGAGGCCGCCGGCCACGGCGATGCTCACGATGGCGGGCAGGCTGAGCGGGCTGTCCGGGGCGATGTACACCATGCCCGGGGAGTACTCCATGCCGCCGACGCGGGCCTGGGGGCACACGGGACAGGAGGGAGTTGGGGTGGGGGCAGAGCAGCCTGGAAAATAGCCCCCAGCCGGTGTGAGAGAGGGGTGGCCAGAGAGGAGCCTCGTTAGGTTGTGAAAACAAAGGAGGGTGCATGGGGCCAGGGGAGGGGGGGTGGCAGAGGTCACGCCTCAGATAGAAAGTCTTTACATCTGGGAGCCCGCCTAATATCTTCATAAGGAAATGACACACGACTAGGGCCCTAACAGAGTCAGATGCAGCATAAATAACCAGCTTTCCTAAGATCCATCCCATGGTCAGGGTGGCACATTACGGACTCCCCCAGGCCAGCAGTGGCCCCCTCCTTAAAGACTCTTATGCTTATAACAGATAACTTAGCATGTGTGTATGTATGTGTGTGTGTGTGTGTGTGTGTGTGTGTGTGTGTGTATTTTACTGAGGGTTGAACCCAGGTGCATTCTACCTCTGAGCTACACCCCCAGCCCTATTTTACTTTTTATTTTGAAACAGGGTCTCGCTAGGTTGCTAAGAGTCTCACTACATTGCTGAGGCTGCCCTTGAACCTGCAATCCTCCTGTCTCAGCCTCGCTAGTACTGGGATTACAGGAGTACACCACCACACCTGACCCTTAGCATGCCTTTTAATGTCATTTTGCACTGCCCTATCATTGGGCTGGAATACAGAAGAGAATATAAAACATAAAAGACAAGTTAGGAAGCAGGACAGGAAGAAGGAAGTAGGGGTATGGGGTACCTGGGTGGAATCCCTCTTGGAATGCCCTGGTGGCCTGGATGTGGCTGAACCCCTCATGCTGGGCATCCCTGTGCCCGTTCCCCTTGGGAGGGGGTCCTGCCAGCCTCACCATCACTTTGTGCCTGCCGATGAGGTTGGGGGACTCGCAGAGCAGCTGCACGTCCGACACGGTCACTGTGCACGGCTTCTCCCCGACCAGGACCGTGTAGTTCAGCTTCACGTTGCCCCCAGCCACGGGCGGGATCAGGTTCTTGCCCTGGACAGACAGGAAAGCTCCAGTTCCCACCCAGAGTCAAGACCACAGCTCCTGGCTGGCCACCATGTCCTCCCACCCAGACGGACATCCCATCCTGCAGGTGGGCTGGGAGAGAGTCCACCATCCGAGGTAAGTTCAAAGGATCGATGGCAGGTACAGTGCTCTGGGTGGGGTTTATCTGCCCAAGGTTCATGTGCCGGAAGATTGGTCTCTGGTGCAGCACTGGTAAGAGGTGGTGGGACCTTTAATTGGGAGGAGGTCATGACTGTCCCCTCCCTGTCCCCGGCTTCCTGTCTCACCATGAGATCACTCTCTCTCACCTGTGTTCTCACAATGGCGCCTTAATAAGAGCCAATACTATGCTATTTGGACTTCCGGCCTCCAAAACTATGAGCTAAACAAACCATTTTTTGTAAGAACCCAGTTTCAAGTATTTTGTACTAATAACAGAAAACAGGTAATTACAGCATATATGCTTAGCATTCCCTTCCTACTAGTGAGAAATCAATAATCAAAGGACTCTGTTCAGTGTATCTTCTTTTTAGGGGGGAGGTACTAGGGATTTAACCCAGGAGCATTCTACCTCCAAGCTGTACACCCCAATCCTTTTTAATTTCTATTTTGAAACAGGGTCTTGCTAAATTGCTGAGGCTGGCCTCAAACCTACGAGCCTCCCAAGTACTGGGATTATAGGCATGCACCACTGCGTTCAGCTCCAGCTTATCCTTAACACACCTTCAGAGTCCTTCTCAACACATAGTTGATTCAAATGGTGATACGAGTTAAAACTCACTTGCGATTCATACTCCAAGGACACCTAAGCTGTGGCTGGCAAAGCACTTCCTAGGAGGATGCAGTGTAAGTCTCTGCCTGCCCAGTTTCTGGATTCTAGATCTTCCTGTCCCACCCTTGCTCTACCTTTAAGATGATGGGGGTGCCGGGCTTGAGCTCCAGGATTCCTGACGGACCAAAGGCCTCAAACACGGGGTTGGGGTAGTAGGTGAAGTTGGTCTTGTTGAGGATTAGCAGGGACTGGACATTGTCCAGGATGAAGCCAAACTCTTCGGGCCTCTCGGTGAGGTCCGTCTGGTGTTCGGGGCTCAGGGCGAGGGCTGGAGCCTGGCAGGTCATCTCAGTAGCATTCAGAACCTCACAGATCTGTGGAAGGAGCCAGAGAGGGGAGACGATGCACCTCCAGACCCCAACAAGTGCATATTGCTGTCTACGGAGCATGGGATCAATACAGGAGGACTGTGGTTGAAGGAGCCAGGATTACGCCTCGCTCTGCTTTGCCCACAGTAGGTGTGGCTGTGACTAGGGTATATTCTAAGCTACAAAGCAGTAGTGGGGTGGGCAGGATGGAGGAGTAAGGATTTACAACCCCAGAAACACCAGAAGCAATTGGTCTCCAGGCTGAAAATGCCCTCGTGTTGCGCTCCTTTACTCAGCCCTCCTCAGACTTGGGGTGTCACGTGTTGGGGGTTGCCTGTGTCTGGACAGGGAGCTGCCTGAGTGCTTGGGAAGACCCCTCCCTCCCCAACCCCCTAGGGGCCCTGCCTGCCCTGGACTCACATTAATGTGCTCCTTCCCTCCATGCTTGGCACGGATCTGGGGATTCTGGATGAGGTCCAGGTGAGTCCCCCAGACGGCGATGGGTGTGTTTCCGCTACCCAGGAAGAAAGAAAAGTGTGTGAATCACTGGCCTAGAAAGAGCAAAGGTAATCCAGGGTGGTGGTGATAATCAAGATGAGCTATGACAATAAGAAGAGGGATGACCAGGCAGCACAACAATGTTCCTGGGGACAAGAATGACAAGCCGAATGCAAAATAATAAAGACGAAGGTCTCAGCAGCCAAGGGGAAGACAGTGATGACCAGATGTCCCTGGCGTGCTTTGCCAAGCGTTTTGGAGCAGGGAATCCTTAACTGCAGAAGCCCAGTGACACCACATCCCTTGGTTCTCTGAGGCCCCCTGACATGAGCCAGCTGCTTCTCTGCACCCCCAGAGTCTGTCCACCTCCCCTCCCCCGGCGCCACTCTTAGGACTGTTGTCATATTGGTTTGGTCTAATGGAAGCTTCATTCCAGATTGTCCCCACTGGAGGACACCCCTGCTACCGGGGTGTAAGCATGGCGGCTCCCCCGGGGCAAAGTTGCTACAGTTTCCTCCAGGAGACTTCAATGAGGCTCATTCTGGGAAAGACAGCAAGCCCAGGAGCTCAGAAACCTCCTCCAGAAAGCAGATGTGAAATGCTCTGGACTCGGGTCTCCCACACCCTGGGTGGACTCAGGAGATTCGTCTTGGTGTAGCCTCTCAAAGAATGTCACTACCCTATCCCCAGGAGTTCTGGAAGCTGGCACAGAGGGCAGGGCAGTATACTGATGGCTGTATCTTTCTTGGGGGCTACTCAAAGGGGTGCTAGATAAGAAGCATCTTTCAGAAGAATGAGAAGAATCCCTCTGTATAAAACAGGGCTTAGCAAGTTAGTTATAAGCTTGGTGGGTAAGAATCCTAGACACCCATGCCCACATTGACTTCTACCTATATAACCATCTGCCCAACTTTAGACTTCCAGTTCCACGCACGCACGCACGCACGCACGAATACATGCATGCAAGAAGATTCCCAGGACACCCAAAGAGGCTCTTCTGCCCACAGCAACTGGACAGTCTGAAGGAGTTTCTGGTGTCCAGCCACCTCCCCAGTCTTCTCGATCACCAGATCCACATGCAGCTGCAAATGCCCCTCAGGTCCCTGAGCTGCAGAGGCTACAGGTGAGCAGCGGAGCCCCACCCCATCCGCAGACTTCCTTAACCTAAGCAAAAACTCAGGAGCTGGCTGGCAGCCCCAGGATGCCTCTCCGACGTCCCTCTTGATGTGAACATGACGTGGGGCGAGGGAGGAGGGCACCTCTATTTCTTTGACAATGACATGAAGAAGACCTGAATTAAACCCGGCTGTGAATTCCTCCTGAGTTGCAGAACGTCTTGGGTGAGGCCCAAGGGAATACATCAACCCCCTTGACTCACGGGCCTCTGGGGCGGAGCCCGCCTCTTATAGCCTGTTCTCACTCCTCTGTGCTTTTACTTTCTTCATCTGAGTGGAGATCCTGGCTAAATCTTCTAGGGGGGCCTTACAGAGTGACCGCTGTGGACAACCAGATAGCATCTCAGCAGCCAAGCTGCCCCTCCTCTGGGAAGGCCAGACACTAAATATTGTAAGCTCCACGGGCCATCCGGTCCCTGCCTCAACTCTGCCAATGTAGTGAGAAAGCAACTGTAGACCAAACAGATAGAGTGAGCTTGGCTGTGCGCCAATAAAACTTTATTTACAAAAGCTGATGGACACCCAGATTTGGCTCACAGGTTTAAAAATTGTCCCCTGGACTGTACTTGTCGCCGCCCCTGCCCACGGAAAGTGCGTCCTCATATCGTCCTTACTTGCTCCCCTGGGCCCAGGCCCCCCTCCAAGCTGAAGCAGACCTTGGGAGCACTGAGCACGGAGCAGGGGGCAGGTGAAGGAGCTGAGCTGGGTACTTTCCCTGTCCAGTGTTTTACATTTCATGTAATTCTTTTGGCTGCTCTGGGAGGGAGTTGTCAGAAGAGGCGCCCTGTCCTGTCTGGTAAGCAGCAGAGCTGGGCTGAGCCTGCTCCTTCCCACCCCAAACCCTTGTTCTGGTCCCCATGTGCCCTATTCAGCATTTTCCTGGTGATCTCAATGGGGCCTGCAGAAAGGGTGCCCCCTGCAGCACTTCCTCATCTCCATGCTCCCTCCCAGGCCTGTGGAAGCAGACACACCACACCCACCTGCAGCTCCACTTCTCATGAGAGGGGCACCACTGCAGAGACCCTGGTGATTCTGAAGTTTACAAATCCCCAGGCCAATAGCTCAAGAGGTGGAGGCCCAGGAATAGTGTGTGACTTGACTAAGGTGAATGGCTGGGCCAGAATTACTGACTTGCAGATGAGTGGCTGAAGACTCCCTTTCTGCCCCAGGGTCTTTTTATAACAACATCAAAAACCTGTTTCCTGCCTCCTGGGACATCCACTCAGTGCATTCCTGCTGGGCATTGGGGAAAGAGCAAGGACGAGGTCCAGGGGTTTGCAGTAGAGGGAAGGATACACACTTGGGGAGCGGGTGCTAGTGGCCAGAGCTTGGCGTGCAGGCTGGTCCTGCACAGTGGGGCTCCGGGTGGAAGGAGAAAGGAGGGAGCCACCACAGGAAGGAGGAAGGATGTCTCACTTGGCAGTATTTGGAATCAGCCTCAGTTCATCAGTCGACAGAGCAGGCCTTGGCTTTTGAGAGTTGGAGAAGGGAAACTGAGGCTCAGGGCAGCCCCTACCTGACAATGCTCCACTCCGGCTCTATGCGCACGATGGTGGGGTCCTCCACATACTGGAAGACCAGGTCCCGGCGGATCTTGGCCCTGTCCACCTGCACTGTCACCTCTATCTCCAGCACCTCCTCTGAGGACGTGGTGTTGCAGACGATGTAGGATGGAGAGCGCCTGCAGGGGGAGAAGGCAGAGCGCTGGGCTCCTGGGTGATGGGGGGGGGGGGGGCTGGGTCCTCCCTCCCCCAATATGTCAGGCTCCTCACAGGCAAGGGGTGAGCACTGCTCCCTGACCAGCTTAGACAGGCTCCCCTGAGCCCACTTTCCTTGTTTTCTCTTTCTCTCCCTCTCTGCCCTTCTCCTCTTTGTCTCCTCTCCCCCTCCCCCTTCTTTCTTCTGGTAATGGGAATTGAACCTAGGAGCAGTTTACCTCCAAGCTACACCCCCAGCCCTTTTATTTTTAATTTTTTTGTTTTGAAACAGGGTCTCTCTAGGTTGCTGAGAATCTCGCTAAGTTGCTGAGGCTGATCTTGAGCCTGTGACTCTCCTATCTTAGCCTCCCAAGTACTGGAGATTACAGGCATGTGCCCCCATGCCCAGCTTGAGCCCACTTTTCAGGGGGCCTCCTCCTTGGGTCTGGTGAGAATCCCCTTCTTAATATCTATCTGGTCACCCTGGCTGATCTGCAGCAAAATTCCTGTGAAGGCCATTCAGCAAGAACTCCACCACATCCTAACATCTCCCCTGAGTACCTCCCTGTCCCAGCCCCAGGACCCCGGATTCGGTTGGCTGCCTGAGAAGCCCCTGCTGTGCTTGCTGCCTGGAGTGAGCTTGGTTCTTCCCCATTGTGAGAGTAGTCACAGCTATGGCAGTCCCTCCTGAACAGGGTCTTCCTTGCCATCTTAGCAAAGGTAGCATAATTGCTCTTCTAACACTCCTAAGGCAAACCCTGGCCTGCTCTGATTTCCCATTTGTCACAGCCCATCTTTCCTCTCCAGGCACACTCACCTCTTTGATCTTTTCCCCTGACAGCCTCCTGCCTGGCTCCTATGGCCTGGGCTTCGGGCTCTGGGAAAGCATTCTCTTATGGGCTGGAGAGTGGGAAAGTGGGGGACACTCTCCTGGGCTAGGGGGTTCAGCCTGCATGCTCTTCTGTCAGCTGCCAGCACCTGGAGGGGTGCTGCAGCTGGGGTGGGGGAGCTGCCCTGGCCAGGCTCTGGCAGTGGATTCTGAGCTGTGTTCTGTGGCTCCCCAGGCTTCCACTAAGGAGGTGTAATAGGAGACAGAATGGTGGGCTGCTGTGGCACAAAGGCCTTTCAGGGAAGGGATGCCTGGCAGGTGTTACCTGGAGCCACTGTCCCCTCTCAAAGACAGCACCCACTTTCCTAGGGAAGAGCAAGTACTTCCAAGAGTTAGCCAAAGTCGATGCCTTTGCCTTTGGCTTTGCACTCTCCTGAGACCCCCCAGCCTGCTCTGAGGGGGGACTTCTCTAGCCCCTCCCCAGGGCCCGCCTTACCTGTGGAAGAGGCAGGGCTGCTTCCCAAACATCACCACCACATCGCTGCCTGCATTCAGGTTGGTGCCCGTGATGGTCACCTGGGTGCCCCCAGACATGGGCCCCCGGCTGGGCTTCAGGTCTGAGAGAGTCAGCGTCTGTGTAGGGAAGTGGGAGGCCTGAGGCTCAGCTGGGTCAGGGGAGGTGGCCTGAATCAGTGCTAGGCGCCCACCCCCCACAATCGGACTACCAGAGCCATTGGTCATGGTGGCCTCCCAGAGAGCTGCTTTTCTTATTCTTGTGCAAACAGGCAACTTCTAGACCCTGAGAGTTTGCAGCTGTGTAGTAATAACAGCAATAATGACAGCTATCCTCTACTCTTTTTTTTTTTTTACATGTTAAGCTTTACATTTTCATCTATAGTTCTATATATACATATTTAATAACCCAATCAATTATATAAAGCAAGGATTATCACCAATTTCACAGGTGAGATTCCGGCTAAAGTAAGTCTTCCAAGGTCACACAGCTAAAAAGCAGGATACTGGAGCTCTGCCCCCAGAGCTGTAGTGACTTGTCCCTTCCACCAGCATCTCCAGAGAGCTGCCCAGGCACCCAGTGGCCAGAGCAAGGGGGGCGACATGAGAGGGAGACACAGACGGGTCCCCTGGTTTGAGGGTGTCTGCTGGCTGCCCCCTGCAGAAGGGGATGTGAGGATCGGGCTGGGGATGGGGGCAGGGAACAGAGCCCAGGCAGCTGGGGATTTGGAGTTGCAGTTTGTTCTTTCATTAGCATTTTAATGGAAAAACTTTCCCCAGTCCCAGGTGAGAGGCCTGTATCTGCATTTAAATGAAGATTTTGCTCTCTTTCCCCAGCCACCTCCCCCTTAAAGAATTCCGTACCAAAGTTGAACCCACTTGGCGCCTCCAGCGCCGGGCAATTTCCCCTGGGGAGGCCTCCTTGGTGACACCTCTGGTGGGGAAGGGAAGCCCCTGGGGAGCTGGCATGTGCACCACCTGGCAGGCACCCAGGCCCGGGAGCAGGGTGCACGGTGGGGGCACCCACTGACCTAGGCCCAGCCCTCCTCACCTGCCGCGGTCTAGCTGTTCCTGGCTTGGTCTGAAACTGTCACCTGCTCAGTTCTGTCTGACTTACATTGTGTGACTTGGGACAAGTATTTAACCTCTCTGGTCATAAAACCAGTAGGCTGGGCCAAAAAGTAGCGATCTCCAAGGCCCTGAGGGTTTTCTTGTTCTGTGACTTGCAGTAGCTGGCCCCTTTCCAAATGGCCTCCTGCCCCTTGTAAAGGGGCCAGCTGAACTCCCCAAAGAGGGAAGGGAAAGTATGAGACTGTCTATCTGTGCACACTGGTTCTGAGGAGGTGGGACTGGTCTCAGAAAGCCAGTTGAAGCCCTGGGGTTCAGCTGGCCAGGGGGTGGGGATTCTCCCTGGCAACCTGGGTTGAGGGGTCCCAGAAAGAGCAGAATAAGGCTTTGGGGTGGTGCTGCTGTGGACTGGCCTGGAAGTGTTGTTCTGGGGTTGGGGAGAGGATCTTATGGAGATATGTTTCAGAGTTGTGAGAAACTATTAATTATTCAAGCCATGCTTCATAAATATTTCATGGTGGGTTTGCAGGGAAATCAAATCTGGCATTATTTGCCACTTCTTCACGTGCCTCCATGAATGGAGGTAGAGGGGAAAGGAGAGGCTTCCTCTGCCCGAGACCTCTGGGGACAGAGCTGGTGACAAGGCCAGGAGCGCTGATCTGGGCCCTTGCCATTGGGATTTCACATGAAGGAGACACATGTCAGAGATGGGCCTGATTGTGGAAGGAAACTGAGAGATACCCAAATCTTGCAGTAGGAAGAAATGCCACACATGCCCCAAGTCCCCAGAGGAACCAGCTTTCCAGGGCTTTGGAAGATAGGGACTTCTGTGTGGGGCCCAAGGACTGTCACCTACAAGCCACCTAGCTGAGCAAAGAGGGCTCCAAGATGCTTGGAAGCATGAGCTGGGGATTTTGCTCCTTCTTGTCCCTCAAAGTGATGAGGTAGAGTAGAAGGAATAAACTTTAGGTAGAAAGGAGATGATTGGGAAGGAAAGGAAAATGGTTTTGTTTCAACAGAGCTTGCTCATCCTAAAAAGCAAGGCCTATTCACAATGGGCAGACTCCATTTTGGAAGTTCCTGAGGTGATTTTTTCAGAGCTTCATTTGCCTCTCAAAAGGAAGCCACTCACACCTATTGTAAGAAAGACTCTACACCCCAGACTTCCTATCTCCACTCCTGATAGTCCTACCAGGTTTTTTTTCCCACTTTCTTTTAAAATCCCAAGGGCCAAGGGCGGGGGACCAATATCCCATACTGCCCCAGGTTCCTGATTTCTCCGCCCTGAACCCCAAAAGCCAGCCCCTCTCCAGGGGTGATATAAAAAGGAGGAGAAACCACACACCTGTTCTCTTTTTGCCCAGACATCGTGGCTACCTTTTTTCCAGCCATCGCTCCCTGCCACAAGCACTTTCCCAGCTGCGATCCCAGAGACTCCTGAGGTTGCTAAGGGCCTTGCTAAGTGGCTGAGGCTGGCCTCAAACCTGTGATCCTTTAGTCTCAGCCTCCCAAGTATTGGAAATATAGGCATGCACCACCATGCCCACCTGAAACTTCCTCTTCAAACCCTACATTCAGCCACATCCTGCTTCAGGGTAGAAGTAATGCTGCAGGCAGGAGTGGGCCTTCCTGAGGGCAGGGGTGGTTTTCCCACTGTTAGCTAGTTAGCTAGCAATATGCAGGGTATGGGAAGAAATGAGACAGGAAGGAGCCTTCCTGAGGAGAGAGATGGAGATTGCCTCCCCCTGCCCAACTGCGGTCAGAGACTGCAAGGCCATTACATTGCAGCTTTAGACACTAGTGGAAAATTCCAACATGGGGAATTTAGTGCAGTCTCACTAAGCTATCACTGCCCCAAATTACTATGCATGACAAGGGGTGGGATTTCTGGACAGTATAAAAGCTCACCATTTGGCATCTTTTTTCTCTTTCCCCTCCCAGACCAGCCAGCTCTGTGATCCTCCTGGTGAATCCACCCAACAAAGCCCATTATACTCACCCTCACCCTATGTGTCTCCCCCAAATGGAATCTTTCTTTTGGGGAGAAAAAAATGGGGGAAACTTGCTGCTCTGTGACACCATGTCTAACATGTGGGGACTCTATAACAATTAGAACAGATGATGGACAGGGGCACATGGTAGCTATGAAATCAACATTATCCCTCCTAAGCTCCTGTCCTTGGCCGGGCTGCATGTCGGAATCACTGGGGAACTTTCCCGCCAAGCTAATGCTTCCCCTGTGGAGTCTGACTTAGTTGGGAGGGCTTGGTGATGGTCAACATCAGGGACTAAGGGAAGCTGAACCCTGGTCCGCCAACACTGGGAGACAGGCCACCAGCAGAAATGGGCCAGGGTGGGGGACGCATTGTCCGTGGGGTGATGGTCTGGATGGGCCATGTGAAGATGTCCAGGCATTTGTGGCCTTTGGGACAGTCACAGAGGTGAGAGGCTCATGGGGGACACACAGCTGAGACAGCCAAGGCTCAAAGGAAATGCCAGCTTAGCAAGATGGAGGCTCTCCTGGTGCTGTCTGCTCTGCCCTGCGGGGCTGTTGCCGGGGAGCAAGGGACAGAAAGAGCCTGGCTGGATGAAGGCCGTGGAAGTGCACAGCCATGGTTTCCTCCCTCTTTCCCTCTGCTGCCAGGTAATGTCAGAGCCAGATTTCACACTCAATGCCCAGCGAGTGTCATCCAGGTATATTTAGTGACAAGGAATCCAGAAGGGAGGTTGCTTTCCCAAGGGGAGAGGGGATGGGGCAGGGAGGCGCCTCTGCTTGCATTTCCCTGAGCTTGGGCCCATCTCCTCTAAGTCTGTGTTCACATCCTCCTGCGTGCTCGATCTTATCTCCCTCAGACTGCAGGCCTGTGAGGGGCTGTGCCTGGTCTGACCCATCACCACAGTCCCCGCACTACCGAGACTGTCGAATTATACAAGAAAATCCAATTGAATTAAGCAAGTATTTATCGGAAAACCTAGTGAGAGGTGTTGTGCAAGGTGATAAATGGCCTCCAGTAGAACGGGGAAGGAGGAAGAGCCAGGAGGAAAGAAGGAAGACAAAATGGGAAGGAAGAAGGGATGGAGGGAGGAAGGAAGGAGAGAGGCAGAAGGAGGAGTCCCCCTGACAGTACTTCAGGGCACCTGACCCCCAGGCATTAAATCCATCACTTCAGACTTTCAGCTCCCAAAGCGGCTCAGCATCCCCAGGGAATTACAGCACCGCAGCTGTCATTCATCTGAGATCTGGGTTTTGAAAGGACGGGTGTGTGTGTGGCAGGGAATGTGCTCATGTCTCCCCCACCCCATAATCACGAGGCTGAGATATTCCAAGAATTCCTCCCCCAAGAGCAGCTCTTCAGGAAGCCTATGCAGGAATAAGAGGGTCCAGGCTGGAGGGAATTCAAGGACTAGAGGGCTGGGGTGAGACCTGCAGAGGCCATGGTGGTGTGGTAGGAATCGGGGGGCTGGGGGACATGGAGAGGGGGTGCGGGTGTGATGGAGTGAAGAGATGCAGGGTGGGTGCAGGAGGTGAAGGGGAACAGGGCAGGATGATAGAGAGAGAGCGGGTAGCTGGAAGAGTGAAGGTGGAGGAGGGCTGGGCAGGACGGGCAGGACGGGCGTCAGTGTGCAGGGCGAGGCCGCCCACCGTACAACAGCAAGGGTGGCAATTACAAATTACAAATAATGATAGGGAAATTATATTAGATGGGAGAAATGGACTTTATGCAATTTTCACAATATCATGGGGTAGATGCTATTGTTATCCCCATTTCCTTTCTTCCTCCCTCCTTCCCTCCCTCCCTCCCTTCCTTCCTTCCTTCCTTCCTTCCTTCCTTCCTTCCTTCCTTCCTTCCTTCCTTCCTTCCTTCCTTCCTTTAGGGATTGAACCCAGGGGCGTTCTCCCTCTGAACTACACCCTCAGCCCTTTTTGCTCAGGCTGGCCTTGAACCTATGATCCTCCTATCTCAGACTCCCAAATACTGGGATTACAGACTTGTGTTGTCACAGCACCCAGCTTATCTCCATTTTCAAATGAAGAAGCTGAGTCTCCATGTGTCCAGGGCTCTCTCGCCACCTCCCATGCCACCCGGGCACTTCACCACAGGGACCTGGAACTCGAGGGCTGTAGCAACTTGGCTGGAGTGGTACACCTAACTGGGCTGCTTTCCGGCTGGGTCTTGTTGACTTTGAAGGCTGTGACACTCCCACTCACTATAGGATTCTCATGAATGCAGGGGGGTCACACGGGGTCTTTGCTCTGTGTTTGCCCAGAGATACAGAGGGGCCCAGCAATGATGGTCATATCTGTTGTGACCAGCGCCCCCCCCCAGGCTCCTGGTGGCCAGTACTCACCATGAAGTAATAGAGCTGTGAGGAGCGGGCCATGAACTCGGGCCGACACACGGCCACACAGATCTCCACGAAGCCCGCGTGCTGGCTGGGCTTGGCCTCTCCCATCTCACACACGATCCTGCAGGGGAGAGGAGAGACCCTTTGAGCCTCAGGGCGCCCACCCCAACCCTGGGCTGCAGCACCGGCCAGGCCCCTTGCTAGCCAGTAGAATCTCAGGGACGCTGGTGTGAGTGTGAAACACACCCCTAATTGCTGCCTGCAGGGCTCCTCCTTGGCTCTCAGGAAAAGAGGGAACTCCTGGGAGAGGGTCTGAGTGTTCTGACCCCAGACACTTAGTCTTAGTTCATGACTGTCCACCTAATTGCTAGCACAAGTGGTAGAAATGTTTCAGCCAACTAGCTTAGGAGAGAGCTGGCAGAGCCCAGAGAGGTAGAGTGAAAGACCCAAGTTCCACAGCACCACAGCAAGTCAGACACAAAACTTGGAGCTGACCTAAGGCTCTCATGTCCTTGCCTGGAAGCTCCTTGGTCCCAATGCTTCTTGGGTTGCCTCAGTGATGTGTTCTCTGCTCCCAGCCAAGCCCAGCTTCCAGGGTGAGTGCAGAGGTACTATGTGTGTGTATGTGGGCACGTATCTGACATATATATATATATATCTCCTTGCAGAAATGCCTATGTATATGCGTATATAAATGCATTTCAATATATATGCATGTATATATTACATATATTATACATACACACATATTTATTTATTATAAATATATATATATATATATATATACATACATTCCCCATTTAGTAAATAAAGAAACTGAGGCACAGAAACCCTAGGCAACTTGCCTAAATATGTATACAGTTAGCGCTCCAATTAGCCCTCCTCCATCCATGGGAACTACATCTATGGATTCCACCAATGATGGATCAGAAATAGTCCAAAAAATTTTGCATTGTCACCATTCTTTGTGTGTGTGTGTATGTGTGTGTGTGTGTGTGTGTGTGTGTGTGTGTGTGTGTGTGTGTGTGTTTGTGTGTGTTACTGGGGATTGAACTCAGGGGCATTCTACCTCCGAGCTATACCCCCAGCCCTATTTTTTATTCTTTATTTTGAAACAGGGTCTCACTAAGTTGCGGAGTGCCTCACTAGGTAGCTGAAGCTGGACACGAACCCAGATCCTCCGGTCTCAGCCTCCCAAATGCTGGGATTACAAGTGTGTGCCACCACACCTGGCCCCATTGTCACTATTCTTTAAACAACACAGTATAACATTTATTTACATCGAATTTCCATTATGTTAGGTATTATTAATAATCTGGAGATGATTTAAAGTAAAGAGGAGGATGTGCATAGGCTGCTTGTAAACATTGTACTTTTTTATAGAAGGGGGTTGAGTATCCACAGACTTAGGTATCTGCAGGAGGTATTGGAATCCATCTCTCATGCATACTGAGAGACAACTGCATGTACATACATACACATATATAAGTGCTTCATATGTATGCACAAAAACATAAAGTATATATACACACATACATGCAATTATAAACAAGTATATGTGTGTGTATATATATATAGTTATATACTCTATATATACATATGTGCTTTTTAAGATAAAAGCAAAATATAACACGCCCACTGTTCTTATACCTGTGTTTTTACTCAACAATACAGCATGGACTTTCTCCCATGTCACTATATACATAACTGTGCTTTATAACGGCTTCACAGTATTTCCTACTGTAGCTACATAGTTATTGATGTAACCATCTTCTTCTTGATGGTCATTTAATAATCCTGATTTTTTTCCCTGCTTCAAGTAACCCTCAAAAATGAACAAACTTGTAGACACATCCATATATGCTATACAATTGCTAGGATAAACTTCTAAGGAGGGAACTTGCAGGGTTAATAGTTTACGTAAGAAACACTGAAAATAGAGCCAAATAATGCCCCCAAAAGGCTGTACTAATTTGTACTTCAATCAGTGGCCCACTATTAGCCAATACTAGATATTAGCAAATCTTTGAAAGTTTTTCCAGTATATAGGGAAAGCAGATCTCATTTTAATTTGTATCTCTCTGATTACTAGTGAAGCTGCACACATTTTTGTGTGTTTTGATCTTATATATACTTCCCTTTCAGTTTTCTGTAGAAGCTCTGTATATTTTGCAGCTGAAATGTCTTTTTGTAGGACCTTTTGAACTAGGAGTACTGACTTTTGTCTGGTATAAATATTGCAATAATTTTCTGCCCTCTTGTCATCTTTCAACTTTGTTCCCAATATCTTTAGCCACACTAAAGTTTAAAAGTATACGTATGGCTAAATTGGTTGTTATTTTACTTTATAGTTTCTGGGTTCTGTTTCTCTTAGAAAGAACTTCAAAGGAAAGGTCCTACAAAAATATATTCCTTTCTGTTCAGATAACATAATTAATACATTCTCGGTGTAAAAAAATATGGATAGTACTAAAAGCACTTGTCATATATACAGAATCCTTCCCCAACAATTGTGCCACTCAGAGACATCCATTGTCAACATTTTGGTTGTTTTTCTTTCTTTCAATATTGCTTTTCTTTCACAAAATTAATTAGAAATTCTGTATTCTGCTTGGTAGACGCCATTCTCTCTTAATCTACCTTGAAGTGATTCCTGACCATGATTCTTCCATAGTATCAGATTTAATGGCTGTGTGGTTTATTGTCCTATGCATACACAGATGGTCCTTAACTTCTGATGGCTTGACTACCAATATTTCAGCTTTATGGTGGTGTGAAAGTAATACCCACTCAGTAGAAACTGTTCTTGGAATTCTGGATTATTTTGATCTTTTCCTTATCTAGCAACAAGCCCTGTGATACTCCCTTGCTATGTTCATAGAGATGGTAAGATGGTTTTCCAGTCAATAACAATCACAAGGGGAAATAACTGATACTCTGCTGCCGTGTGTGCTGTGCTGCTCAGCTAGAACAGGCTATGCTAGGTTAGGCATATTAAATATGCTAGGTTAGGCATATTAAACACGATTCCAACTTACAATATCTTCAACTGGTGATGGGTTTACAAGCCCATCTGACTCCATCAGAAGTCAAGGAGCATCTGTACAATACTTTACTCAATTGACAAATCCTCAAATTTTAGACATACCAATTGTTCCAGGATTTGTACTATTATACGTACAACCAAAATAAACATTCATGCAAATAAACATTGGGTTGTTTAAGGAAAGTTCTAGAAGTGTAGTGGCCAGGTTGAAGACTTCTGACTGATATTTCCAAATGCCTTCTAGAAAGTTTGTCCAAACTTACATCCCCTGCCCCACCACCACGAGCAAATGAGCCTCTTACTCTCCATGTGTCTGGTCTACACTGGTCATTGACTTTTTAAAATTGCTTCCCATTGTTTTATTTGCATTTCATATGGCTTTTTGTTCTTCGTAAATCCTGTGAATTGTACACTCATGTTCTTTGCTCATTTTCTGATATTTGCCTTTTATTTGTAAAGCCTTTTTATCTGTTAAGAAAACGTATCTATTAACTGTGATAGGGCATAACCATGTTCCCAGTTTATCAGTCACATTTTCATTTTGCTTACAATAATTTTTGATGCTCAATTTTAAAAGTTTTATGTACTCAAATCCCCTAATCTTTTCCTTTCTAATGTCTTCTTTTGCAGTTATACTTAGAACATCTTCCCTTTCCTGAAATCAAATAAATTTTCACCTGCATTTCCTTCTAATCCTTTCACAGTTGCATTTTTTACCCTTAATTCTTTAATCCATCTGGAATTTATTCTGGTGTGTAATGTGAAATAAGGACCCGATACTGTACTTTTTCCAAGGTGTTAAGCAGCCTCATTTATTAAATGATCTTGCCTTTCTTTGCTAATTTGAAACATCACCTTCATCATATACTAAATTTTTATACATCAGAAGTAGGATTATTTTCCTGGGTATTCTGTCTCATTCCACGGAGCTGACTAGTATCACAGCATTTGAATCATGTGGCTTTATAATAGTATTTTTGATACCTGATAAGGTATTTTTGATGTGTAGGTCTAGAGGAGGGTATATTAAACTTCCCCAAATCATAATATACCAGTAACAACCTGCTTTGGTTGGGTCCTAGAAAGGTCTCAGAAAGCCGTAAGAGCCACAGAAAGATCATCTGGTAACTGAGCAATGATAGCCAGGAAGGTAGGTCCTACCAAGACTGGGGCATTAAATCACCTGGTCTCCTACGAGCCCCTTGAGGAGAGCCTCTGATGGAAATCAGGAGGAATCAAGGATGGCAGTACTGGGAGTTCGGAATCACTAAATCCAGTCAAGACCCAGCCAGCAGAAATGCACACAGCACTGATGATGTCCCTAAGGGAGGTCTTGCCATGAGCCAATAACTTATACACACAGGACAGGTGATGAGGTTGCGCTTGGGAGGGGCCGTAAGGATGCTATGGAATACAGATGCTACTCTGCTGGCAAACATTTCAGAGTTGTGTTTGCTGGGCTGGAAAACAGTGTTGACTTATTTAGGAGATGATATTTGACTCACAAATCTCCTCCACGAGGTGGGTTAAGAGGTCAAGGTCATCTGTTGTCGGATGGCCTCCTCAGGGGGCCAGCAGTTTGCAAAGAGAAAAAGAACCCAAAGTACCCCCAGGACTGAGAGTGGCTGTGGAATTTCATTTTCAGCCTCCATGGAGGGTGACACAGGTTCAGCTTCTTGCTGTGGGCATACGAGTGAGGGTTCCAGACACAGCCGAGGGGACTGAGCTCACACTCCTGGCAGGCTGGGATTCTTGCTCTGTCTCTCTCCCCTGTGCCCCACGCCCCAGCTAGGCTGCAGCCACTCCTCTCTCCCAGCTACCTCCCGCCCCTTCTCTACACTTCCCCAGGTACTGCAGCTGGCCGGTGCAGGTGGTGGGGACTGGCCGTGGACTATCCCCAACCCCCTAGGATGTTAGGGCCATTCTCCTTTTCTCCTACCACTGCTCTGAGACTTGTCTGCTGATGACCAGGGTGTTCCTGATACAGGCTGAGCATCCCTCTGCTGAAAATCCCAAATCCGAAATGCTCCAACATCTGAAAATATTTTGAGCGCTGACATGACACCATGTCAAAAAGTGGAAATTTTTACACCACGAGAACTTTGTTTCATGCCCCCAAATATTAAAAATATTGTATGAAGTTGCTTTCAGCCTTTATGGGTAAGGGGCATATGAAACATAAGTTAATTTTTTATTTAGACTTGGGTGCCAGTTCCAAGATATCCCATTATGTACATGCAAATATTCCAAAATATATTAAAAAAAAACCCTAAGATTCAAAACACTTCTAGTTCCAAGTATTTTGGACAGGAGATACCCAGCCTGTACTGACGTAGCCTCCCTCCCCTGTGGCTCTTTCCCGTCTCAGGTTCCACTTACTGCTCCGCAGGGATGTAGCCATTCACCAAAGGGCTGCACTCCACGCCGGCCACCTTGACGTGGGAAGCGATGTCCCGGAATTCCAGGCCCAGGTTCTCCCCTCGGATGGTGACCTTGGTGCCCCCTTCCCGGGGGCCTGTCACTGGGATTATCTGCAGGGAGGAAGACAGGTGACGTTAAAGCTTCAAGGGCACCGGTACTCACTTGCTGATGGGGCCGGGAGGGGCTGTTGGCTTTCTTCCCAGCTGTGCCCGATTCCTGGAGCGGACCCAAGTCCACGGGAGCACCTGAGGTCTGAGGCTGTCACCAGGCCACAGCCTTGGGTAAAGCGGTCTGTGTTCAAAGCCTCTGCTGTATCTTTCCGCCTCACAGAAGAAGAGATGAGGGGATAGAAGGTGACTGCGATGGTGCTTGGTGATTTGGAGAAGATCAGGACTAAAGTCTTCCAGCATTTGCTCCTGTTGTTTCTACTCTCCAGGAAAACACAACCTTTCAATCAAACCATAGCACCCTTCCCTGGGATCACCTCACCCTTCTTTTTTTTTTTTTTTTGCGGTACTGGGGATTGAACTCAGGGGCATTCTACCTCCGAGCTACACCCCCAGCCCCTATTTTTTTATTCTTTATTTTGAAACCGAGTCTCACTAAGTTGCGGAGTGCCTCACTAGGTAGCTGAGGCTGGCCGCGAACCCGGATCCTCTGGTCTCAGCCTCCCGAATGCTGGGATTACAAGCATGCGCCACCACGCCCGGCTACACCTCACCCTTCTTTTGGGGTCCTTCTCAAATGCCGCTTCCCCATGTCCAGATATTCTCCCTCTCCACTGAAATTCCAACCACCTACTCTTGCTACTGTCATGACAACAGTTCTGAGTGTCTAGTTCCTCAGCCTTTCCATCTCTAGCCCCTCCTCTTCAGAACCTGAGCCTCTGGGAGATTCTATTGCTTGTGTAGCCTTGACACCGCCCACACCTTATTTGTATGGTGTTGTAACTGTATTGAAAAACCATGTGCATCCAAGCAGAATCTTTCTGGAGTTTAGGAACATTTGTGATACCTTTGACCTCATGGTTTGCCTTGGTTTCCCAGGGAGACAGGTTTCATTTAGACTTTGGTACCCTGGTGAGAGTGACTGGCTTCTCTACCAATGTCACCATCAGTGTTAAAACCCATGATTGGAACATTAGGACTCAACAACCAAGGGCCTGCTTTGAGATGGGGGCTAAGTACAGTTAACACTGTCTAACTGTGACCTCCCACATTTTATAAACCAAGGCAGATCTTCCTCCCACTGCTGGGCCTTCTGAATCCTGCCCTTGGGTCTTGGCCCATGCCAGAGGGATCAAAGTGGCAGGATCCTTTAGTCCTTCCAGCATGTCCCACCCAGCAAGGGTCACAACCAGGGTTCCATCTTGGGGTGAGAGCAAAAGTAGGGAAGCAAAAGGCACCAAGACAGGCTGCCCTTGAGGGACAGCTTGGCACGGTGGGGGTGGGGGAGCTGCTTGCCTATGCTAACCCAGTTGCTTCCTGCCTCTTACCCATCCTGTGTGGCTACCCATGTTTGTGAAAGAGTGCACACATGCTTGTGCAGGTTTGCATAGGCACATTCCCCTTGTAGTGGGGAACAGCCTCATTGGTGACTAAGGCCCATTTTTGTGCAAGGGAGGTGAGCGGATGGAGGGGAGGGAGGCAGGGGCATCTAGATTCCTCCCCAGTACCTGCTCAGACAGACGGTAGGTCCCCAGTGTACCCCCGGCACCTGGCAGCAGAGCCTGCATACAATTCCAGCCCTGGCTTGTTGTCCTGTACAAAGAGTTATATCTCTGGCCTAGTCCAGGTCCCCCAGAGGGCCAACACCAGGATGGAAAAAGCAAATAGCCTCCATCACAGGCAGGGAGGTTTGTTTAATTTGCTGCCTCTTACCTGCGATTTTCTTGGACTCAGGCCAAGAAGAAAGCAAGTCACACCTACTGGGCCCAGTGCACCGTGAGCTGCCACGCAACGCAGCCCCAGGACGGCTTCTCTTTAGGAGGACTGGAGGGACCGGCAGTTGCATGGAGGAGGGGTGAGGCGGGCTGGGCTGGGAAGGAGGCCAAGCAACATGGCCTGGGTACAGAGGCAGGGGCATTGGAGGGGGTGAGTCCACTGCCCTCCTGCCCCAGGTCTGTAGGTTAAATGTGCCAGTATGTCCTCCGGTTTGTGATGTTTTGATTTCTCTTCAGTAGGAGACTTTAATGGAGGCTGAGAGAGATTCCAGGAAAGTGAGGGGGACTGGGCTGAGGAAAGGGACATATTGTGAGGGCCACCCTAAGGGGCCGCTGTGCTAGCCAAGGCTGAGACCCTTCCTGCCTCGACACACCCTGGTGCATGCACAGTTGTGAGTGTGGGTATGCTGTTCTTCCATTGCAGCGGAGGAGAATGTGAATCTAGGGCCCAGGAGACCCGGAGTCAGGACCATATTTTTATACTCTGGGCAGAGTAAATGTGCACTTCTGAGCACTTGTCCCTTTGTCTGAGTAATGATGACAACTCTGCACTTGGCAGGTGTCCTGGGTTAAATCGTGTCCCACTCATACACAAAGCATCTGTAGAAGTCCTTGCCAACCCTTAATAGGGTCTTTATAGAGATAGTCAAGTTTAAATGAGGTCATAAGGGTGGGCGTTAGTTCAATAAGGCTGGTGTCCTCATGAGAAGGGACAATTGGAATCCGTAGAGACATACTTAAGGGGAAGATGGGGGGAAGACACACAGGGAGAAGACGGCCACCTGCAAGCCAAGGACCTTGGGACAGGTCCTTGCTCATGATACTCAGAAGGAACCTACCCACTCACCCCCGATCTTAGACTACTACCTCCAAATTGGGAAGATGCAAATTTCTGTTGTAAGCCACCCGAAGAAGCCCAATGTAACAGATGCTGTGAGACTGGAGAGGGAGGAAGGAACTGTGCAAACTCCAAAGCACCATACACATGTGCGGTCCATGACGGAGACTACTGTTGTTAGGTTATCAGATAATTCGTGCATTTGTGAAACTGTAAAGCTGGGCACTGGTTTGTTCTCACTACTTACTGAGGTGGAGACTGAGCTCTTTTCTTCACTCCCTTCCTCATCTGGCTCATTATCACAATCAGCATTCACAATGGCACAGAGGTATTGCACACCTACAAGGTGCTAAGTCCTGTGGCAGAGGCACAGGTGGGAGACCTGGTCCCACTGCGGAGGCATATGCATAAAGAGACACGTAGTAGCCCTCCTCCTTATTTTAAGAGGAGAGCAAGGAACTCCAGCCACAGTGCAAAGTGGAGCCCAAGTGATCTTTCTGCCAAGAGTGTGGAGGTGAAGAGACATAGCTACCTAAATAAACTCCAGGACTGGAGGTTTCCTCACAAGGATTTTGAACAATGGCGATAAACAAGGAGGAGAAAGAGGCCTAAGAGATTCCAAGAGCCCAGCACCAAGATAAGCAAGCATTTCACATGTAAAGTACATTCTCCTACAATCCTTTCAGCAATGCTGTGAGAGGAATGCTTAGACCCACTGCACTGGAGAGGAAAGTGCAGCATGGAGATAGTGATGGATTAGCCACGAGGTACCAGCAACTAGCTTGCAGACCCTGTTTCTGGGTCCCAGATACTGCATGTTTGGCTCTGCCCTGGCCCTCTCTGGGTCTTGATTCCACCCATGACCTGTGCCCCGGGGTCCTCCTGAACTGTGCCCAAATCTATCTTTGCTCCTACTGCTTAGGCCTTGCTTTAGGAGAGACCTGAGGCTCTCTATTGTGACCTTCTCCTCTTCCCCAGGGCTGGTTGACATCCCAGGTCCCCTGTGCAGCCTCTGTCTATTGGCTGCTACTGAAAGGATTTAAAAGCCTTGCAGCCCAGACTCTTAGAGCCACAGTGTGGCAAGGACCGAGTCCTTTCTGACAGCTCACATGGAGACTCCAGCAAGACTTGAATCAAGCCTCTCTTTGCCCCACTCTCCTTTGGTAAGGGTCTCAGAACCAAGTCTCAGCTTCTGGGGAAGATGTGAAGGAAAATGAGGATGGGCTCAGCCAGCTGGGGCATCCGAGTCCACCTGGTGATTGTAGGGGTGACGGACACCATGGCCATACAGGCAGAGCTGGCAGGGCTCTGGCCCCCTGGAGCATGCTCACTGGAGCTGGAGGCCCGGGGCCCTGCTTACCTCTGTGATGCGGGGGTTCGTGCACTTGCTGTTGGCACCTGACAGCTCCAGCCACCGGCTCTCGTGCGCAGGACAGTGCTGGCGCAGGGTGCACTGGCCGGGGCTCTGGCACCAGCCACATTCGAAGTCAGGGTCAGCCTTGAGGCACAGCCCGCAGCTCTCCCGCATGGCCCCGCACTTGTAGAGGTAAACTGCAGAGAACAAGGGGGGAGGCACTTAGGGATGGGGGAGGGGCCAGCAGGGGCCAGGGAGCAGGACCAGGAGCACAGACCCAGGCAGTTTTGCCCTTTTGGCCATGCAGAGAAGACTGAAACAGAATTCCAGGCCTGAGCAGAGGAACTAGACAGGGAAGCCAAGGGTCTCCATTCCCTTCTTGGTCTGTCCTGCAAGCCCACCTGCTCCTCTCTCTTCCCTTCCCCTCCCAGAAGCCATCAGCCTGCAGTCAGGGCCCAAGAAGTCACCGGGAAGTGTGGGAGTGGATAGTCTTAGAGCTCTGGGGAGGAGGACAAGTGCTGGGAGGCGAGAGGGGAATGAGGCCTGCCCAAGTACTTGGGGCAGCTCCGCTCCTCCCCCACCTCCCCATCAGCCCCCAGCCCCACACACCTTTATTCTGAGCGGGGTTGTCGATGTTGAAGTGCCCGTTCCACACGACCGTCAACTCCACGGGCAGGTTGTTGATCTCCATCCCTTCATAGGAATACTGCAGCCAGGCCAGGGGGTGGGGGGAGAAAGAAAGCTGGTCACAGAGACGTCTAGGGAGGCCCGAATGCTCTGCCTGGGACCCCTTGAGAGTGCGCAGGGGGAGGACTGGCCACAGTCGTGTGCACTCTTGGGTGTGCAGGTGTGTCTAGGTCTGGAAGATGGAGCAGGGAGTAGGGCCAGGCTCCACAGCTCACCTGTGCGGCCGCTCACCTGTGTGCAAGCTGGGTCAGGGAGCAGATTGCAGCCAGCCCTGGGTCCATGCGCATGGTCTCAGTGAGGAGGCTGGCTGCAGGCAGGAGGCCTAGTCCCTCAGCTGGGCTTCTCCAAGGAATCCCACCCGAGGGAGAGCCCTCTTCCTCCAGGGTCATTAGGCCCTGCCAGGCCGGCACCACACCGGGGAACTCTCATTTCTAGGAAATGTTCATGGTAGGCCGACATTTGACCTGGAGGGAGCTGCTCCATCCCCAGGCAGGGGAGTGGCTGCAGGGAGCAGGAATGAAGGCGCTGTGCTTTTAAGGGGATAAGAGAATGGAGATAATAGAGAGAAGAGGACCAGATGGGAGCTTAGGAGAGGGGCTGCAAGTCCTACAGGGACCCTGGAGGCCAAGCCTGGGAATCTGGGTGATGATACTCTAGGCATTCAGTGCTACAAAGCTGGCACAGCCCCAGCTTCCTGCGGTGCTGCTGTCTGTGGGGACCGGGCTGCCTCTGCACCTGCACAGGGTCCCCTCATCCTGCCCCCTGCCCAGCTCCTCTAAGGACTTGATGTCCACTTGGCTGGGCCCTGGCTAAGAGATGGGAGATGGGGGTAGGGAGAAAGGAGGGTGCTACTCCAGGATGAAGTGCCTCCCTCTGACAGCAGGTGCTTCTCAGGGCCCAGAGAAAGGAGTCCAGCAGAGGGGACGTGGAGCCTGCCCAGAGCAGCATTTCCAATCCCTACCTGGTGATTTTCTCATTCCACCAGAATTTACCCGCTGCAGGGGATGGGATGGAGGAATGGAATTGAGACAGATTTTCTATATAGGAGGGGCTGAGGCCTGGCAATTTATTGAAAGGGGTTCATCCAGGGGACTTTAATTTGTAGTTCTGTTTGCAAAGCCAATAGCCCTGTTAGCTCAGAGTTAAGGTATGAAGGGGCTGGGCTGGTAGGGGTGTCCATGGATGTCACAGGAGGCCACTGCAGCTCTCCCTCTTCCAACTGGGCCACAGACCTTCATTGAAGAGAGGGGGAAGACAGCCATGGCATCACTGGATGGTGGCCTGGGGGAGATCTCTGTCTCTGGCCAGGTCTGTTGCCTAATTCATAGAAGCTTCTAAAGGAGATAGTATAATCCTCAGTCCAAGAAATCTCCCTGAGTCTTTGAATTACAGAATGTGCCCTGATGTGACTATGCTGTGATGCTGTCCTGAACAGCGACATCAGTGACATAAGGAGTATATGTGTCCAAGGTTCTTTGGGCTCTATCCTAGTGTCCAAAACCTTTAACTCCCCGGCAACATATGACCAGGCCAGGGAGCACATTTCATGTTTTCTCCATAATAGAAGTGGTTTGTAATCCACCACCCACACCCTCTCAGAATCCCTCTTGTGACTAATGCCACCTGGGTCTGCAGAATAAAGTAAAGCTCCCAGGCCGACAGAAGTGACAGCAGGGACTTTGATCATTGCACGACTCAGTACAGTATTCTGCACTTATCTACAGGAGATATATATCAAGAGACCCAGTAGATACCTGAAAACTTGGATAGCAGCAAACCCTATTTATACTTTTTTCCCTATATGTATATACCTATGATAAAGTTTAATTTATAAATTAGATATAGCAAGAGAATAATAATAACTAATAGAAAAGGACAACTATAATAATGTATTGTAATAAAAATTACACGAATGTGGTCTCTCCTTCTAAATGACTAATGGGCAAGTAGCATATACAGCATGGATACACTGGGCAAAGGGATGATTCATGTTCCAAGTGGGATGGAGAGGGATGACTTGGGATTTCAACATGCTATGCAAAAGTGTTGCCCCTTAAAATTTAAGAGTTATTTATTTCTGGAATTGTCCATGTAATATTTTTAGGCTGGGGTTGACTGCTGGTAACTGAAATCATGGAAAATGAAACTGTGGATAAGGGAGTGGGTGCTGTAATTAACTCCCCAGAGGTTAAGTCTCCACATCTGAATCAGCCTGGGTCATCCCATGTTGCCCTCAACTTTCCCACAAACCCCTTCTGCTCTGACTACACAGAGTAGCCACAGGATCAGAATCAAGGCGGAGAAGCAGATTCCAGGGCCCCACCCCAGCCCTGCTGAATTTGACTCTCTGGAGATGGAGGACATTTCAAAAGATTTCCTCTATGATTCTGGTGCAGACCAACTTCTGGAAATTCCCCCAGTCTTTGAGATACAAGGAGGCAGGGGGAGGTGGGCAGGAACAGGTACCATCCCTTGTGTGAGAAAAAGAGCCCGAACACTTGCAGGCCTCCCTCCCCATCTCCTCCTCCAGCCAGACTTTACCTCTTCCCACCTTTTCCATCTCCCTCCTCCAAGGCCCGGTGGAGAAGGTCAGGGCCGTCAGGCTCTCAGGCTGCTCTAACTTGGCCACACACGCTCTGACCACCAGGAGGCAGTGCCGGGGCAGCAGAGTGCCAGCCCCTGGAGGGAGGCTCAGGACTGCCCCTCAGGCCTGATCTGGCTGGGACACAGAGAAGCAGCAAGGGATGCTGGGGACCAGTTAGCCAAACTCCACAGAACCTTCACGTTGCTCTCGGGAAGGTTCTGAAATTCCTCAGAGAGGCAGGCAAGAAATTCTGCATGGGCTTGTGTGTGAGTGTCTGTGCACAAATGTATGTGCACATGCTGACTCAAGAAGAGGTTAGTCTATATCATCTGTGTGTCTGAATGCACACACACACACACACACACACACACACACACACACACACACAGAGCCACAAAGTGGTTCTCCCTGTAACCAGCTGCATGAACATGAGCAAATGATCCAAATTTCAGGTCCCCCATTTGTAAAGTGGGAATTAAGAAACAGTACACACTGCCCAGCATCATTGTGAGGATTCTAGACAATGCAGACAGGGATGCTCTGAGCACCAGGCCTGCCACAGCATCTAAGCTCCCAAATATTATTGTGTTTTTTCATCAATGTGTATGCACCTGGGGACGCTGTGCAGAACTGTATTTGTGTTGCCTGTGTTTATGTTTATATGGAATAATAACAGCACCCATGTATCGCACATTCTCGTGCCAGACACTTGTTACATATGGGGATGTGTGCATGTGAGGATGCTCATGTGCTCTGGCGGGTGTGTGTGTGCGTGCACGTGTGTGGACATATTTTCCTTTAGAAGAAAATTGAAAAGAAAAGAGACTTAAAGGATCCAATATGCTGGGCTTTGCTTTCTCTTCCTCTCCCCCAGCCTGGGGATCATAGCTATGAAATATTGTAGAAGTCATTAACTCCAGGTGCTCCCCACCACCTCCTTGGTCTCTAGGGAAGTCGCTGTCATTCTGGGGGCCCTCTCTCTCTGGATGACCTGCATCCATTTAGCATGGGTGGGGCTCCCGTCTCTTCCTACAGCTGGGGAGCTTGGACCACTGGCTCCCATCCCCCAGGACTCCCTGGCCTCCGTTCCACTTAGCATTTATATAGCTCTCTGTAATCAGCAGACAGTTAATCTGCACAAAGCGCAGCTCTGCGCAGGACGGGTCACAGGCTCCTGGAGGCCGGGAGGTTAAGTGTCTCAATCAAGGTCTGGCATACCGTGGCTGGGCTAATGGATGACTCTACCCATTACCTTCAGGGAAGTGTGACCCTCAGCTTCTCCTCCTTCTAAAGAAGAGAAGACCCTACATAATTGAGACATTCTTGCCTCCTCGCATGGCCTTGTCCTGAGCTCTGCGCTATCTTACTAGAAAGTTCTGCCATTTGGACAAAGTAGCCTGAACACCACCACAGGACACAAAAAGCTGGTCAGTGCATCACATCTGTCTCTAGGCCCCCTGGAGGCTCAGCAGCCCTGTTCCCAGCTGCGGTCCAGGTAGTGGGAAGGACACAACCTCTCTTTCCAGTGCTCTCCCCATCTCTGATTTGCACAAAGTAAAGTGCCCAGAGAGAACATGAGGCCTGCGTGGGGGGAGGGGGGTGGTGGTGGAGCTGGGCGGGTACCCTGGCCCACGCCCGCAGCTCTCCAGCTGGCCTGATGCCCTCTGCAGCCCCCTGGCTCCGCTGCCTGCCAGAGCCCGTGAGGAGGCCGTGGGCTCTATTATTAGCAGCACTCGACCTTTTCCTGGAGCCTTGGTCTAAAGTAGGCCACGCACACCTGCAGTGGCTGTCCCTCAGCGCTGGGCTGCCTGTGGCCGGCCCTCTTCTCCCTGCACTGCCCCCTGGGAGCTGCAGTCATTGGCCAGGGCTTATTCCTAAATAGTGGGGCTGGAAGTGACTCCACCTGCCCAGTGAGGCCCAGCTCCATGCCCACACATCTCCCACTGCAGACACTTCCATCACTGCTTTCTTCGGAGACCTCTGTCACCAACCTCTTTCTGCCATTGCAGACCCTGGGGTTTCTCTGTTAGGTCCTCCTCCTCCCCACACTCCAGATTGCTCATGGATTTAAAAAATGAAACAATCTGTTCAACACAATCTTATTGGAGGCTGATCAGCGCCTCCTCCCAGGGATAACACCAATGCTGGTTAGGAAGTTCAACACTGCTGTATTTTGCCCCACTTTTGATTAGGGGTGTGTCAGAAAAATGGACTCAGATTCTGAATTTGCATGTTACTGGCTGTGTAATCTAGGGATGGATACTTGCCTTCTCTGAGTCTTGGAGCCCCCTATATTGACAGGCTTAAGAAAATACTCTCCCAGGTCTATTTCTGTCTGATGGTTACACATTTTCTATAAACATGGGGGAAGGAGTTCGTCTCTGATTAAGACAGGTTTTTTTTGTTGTACTAGGGATTGAGTCCAGGGGTCTTCTACTTCCAAGCTACACCCCCAGCCACTTTTTATTTTTATTTTGAAACAGGGTCTTCCTAAGTTGCTGAGGCTGGCCTTAAACCTTCTGTCTCACCCTTCTAAGTACTGGGATTACAGGTGTGTGCCACCATGCCTGGCAAGGAAGTTTATTTTGCTTTGTTTTAAGAAAGTCATTTGGCAAGAGTCATCCTAGCCAAGACCATCAGCATTACAGTAGGATCTCACTGTCCCTATTAAAGAAAAGCTCCTGGGAATTCAGAGCTGAGTCCTCCTAAATCCTGGTTGGGAAAGAGAGGACTTCTTGGGATTCTGCTGGTTTGGGAGTACCCCTCCTGTTTTCTGTTGTCTCAGATTTAACATAGTAGAGGGACAAACTCTCCTAATACTAGGAATGCAAAAATAAAAGTAACACAGGCACAGTCAACTCAGGTGCTTTGGGAGTGCCATCCTGGAGGCCCCATAACTGAGTGGAGGCTGCAGACTGGTTTCAGCTCCAGAGGCCAAGAGTGCAGCGGGCGTGCTGCCAGCTCCAGAGGGGGAAGGGAAGGGCCCGAGCTTCACAGCCAAGTCCTGTCCTTGGTGGTTAGAGCCTGGGCTCCGAGCCTTGCCCTGCACCAGGTGTATCCACACCTCCTGGAAGCAGACTTGGAAGTACCTGAGCCCAGGTGCTCAGGAGCCCCGGGCCAGGGGCTGAAGCAGATGTGACCACCATGTCCTGACTCATCAGACTTCCCTGTGACCTTCCCAGTGAGGAGCTCTGTGACCTCAATGCCAAGGATTCCTCTTTGGACAGGCAGATACCACACTGCCCCTGTCCTTTGCCTAGAGGTGCTGACTGGGGTGGCAGCACCATGGGCCCATGAGGAGCCCACAGAGGAAGAGATGGCACCTAGGATGCCGAGATGCTCTTTGTGCCCTGTCCTCAGCAGGATCTGGTTTTGCACCCACATCCAGGGGTCCCCTGTGATCACTAAGGGTTCACTGGGTCGGGCGGCTCCTGGCCTAGGCATGCCCAGGACATCCCAATGCAACCTGCGTTTACTTCTACAGTAAATGGGATGGCAGCGGCTCCCATCCAGCTCCTTGGAGGCCAAGTTAGTGTCGGGGCCAAGGAAGTTCCGACCCCAGGGTTTATAGGAGCAACTCATGCCATCCTCCGGGTTTCCTTTGTATATTAAACCCAGTCTACCTCAGCATAGGTCTCAGGGGCATCTTGTGATACTTGAGTCCTTCTCTCTGGGAATAGAAGCCACAGACTCTATCCTCTCTCTGACACCTCCTGGATCCCTGGGGCAGCGTCTCCTAGGAAACATGGCTATTTTCTCCATGGTCTGAAATCCTGACCTGCACCTGTGACATCAAACCTGGGGCTCAGGCTTGCTCTCTCCTCTGGGACCTTCTTGTTTGGGGAGAATTACTTGAGCCAAATCCTTGGGGCTGATCTGCTTGGCCTCGGGATTTATGAGGACACAGGAGGTGTTTAATATCCCCTTTGCTTGGAATTTTAATCTACAATGCTGCAGAAATCTGAAAAAGAACCTGGCTGCCAGAGGAGGCAGTGAAGCAGCTGTGGGAACACATCTGGGGCTGTAGTGGTGGTGCAGGCCTGTTCATTTCGGGTAATGCTGAGCAGCCTTGGGCAAGCATGAGGGCCTCTCTGAGCTCCATTTTCCACTACACCACTTCCAGCAGGAAATGTGGGGTGTCTCCATGAAGTCCTTTGTCTGGGACTCTCCTGGTCCTGCCTCACACCCCCAATAAAGTCACTGCATCTAAATACACAGTAGCAACCACGGGGGTGAATGGGAGGCAGCATGGCACAGGAGGAGAACCCGGATCAGCCAGCCCTGTCACTTGCCACCCCATGACCTTGGAGAAGTCATAACTTTCTGCACAAGGGCATGTCTCCCTGAAGTGAATGGAGCCTCGGCTTTAGGGCCTGCACTTGTTTTGGGGGTCCCTGCTATGGCTAGCCTGTCAATATAATTTTGTTTTCATTTTGATCTTATAGAAGTTTCCCAAACTGTATGAGTCTCAACCCCACCAACCTGAACATGCCCCTGCTTCTGGGCCTCTTTTCTTCTACCCAGCAAAGAAGAACCAGGAGGGGGCTCGAAGTTTGAGAACTTTACTACGAGTCAGTAAGTCCAAGGCTGGTCTCTGAGCATCTGGGTGCATAAAAGTGAGCCCAGAAAGAGGGTGACAGAGACCAGAGCTGTGGCTGGAAGGCATAAGGCAAGAAGAAGAGCAAGGGTGCAGGAAAGGGACGCATGGTTAGGGACACTGGGTGCAGCCTGGGTGCCTCTGACCACTCATTGGTGAAACTTACACTTACTGTGGAGTGTGTGCGCACACACACACACACACACACACACACACACACACACACACACACTGGGCAGGGTTCGGGCCGATCAAAGCTCCCTCTTGTTCACCTGCTCCCTCTGCTGACACTTGTTCTGTCTGGAACCCTTCTTTGTGGGGGCACCGCCTCCATGAAGGTTAGAAAGCCAAGGAGGCCTTTGCAGGCTCAAATGACACACTCAGGTCAGACCAGAAGAAGGCAGGGCCTAGGGCTCCGGAGCTGCTCTTGGAAGGAGGAAGGGCATGCATGCTCCTGGAGCCTGACACCTTGAAAGCACATCTGCCCGCACACTGCACTCCGTATTCCGAGGCCCCATGGCTGCCCATAGCCCCTCTCATCTTGTTTTAGGCACACGATCCTTTTCCTAACAGGTCTACAACTAGGTTCAGACACTTGCTGGCTTCTTTGGTGGCCTCAGGACCCAGCGTGCAGCAGGATAAGAGGCTGGGATGGCTGAACAGGGTAGGAGAAGCAAGTGGGCAGGGAGCCAGAGGAATTTGTGGGTGTGAGGGGGACGGGGCAGAGCTGAGCTGATGTGAATCTGGGAGGAGAACGGAGATGGGTGACTCACCGAGGTGTTCTGGCACTGCACGCTGGAGCTATTGAAGCGGAGGGCGGGCACCCTCTGCTCGCTGCCCTGGATGTTCAGGATGCACTCGTAGCCACGCTGCCCAGACTGGGGCTGTGGGAGGTTCTTGGCCTTCAGAGTGATGGGCTTGATCACCTCCACTGGCACCAGGATCTTGTCCACTCTCAGCAGCTGGGGGCAGTCCTGGAGACAGAGGGCATGGCTCATGTTGGGCAACTGAAAGGTCAAAGGGGCAGGGGCCTCTGCAGACATCACTCAGATGTTCACCGCTCCATGAAAACATCCTGATGGCCATCTTGTGCCCACCCTGGCATTGTAGGTAAGGAAGGGGACTGAGAAACCCTGGGTCCTGGGGTCACCATCTTGAGGCCACTCCTCATGGAGGCTGTCTTCAGCCTTTCAGGTTCATTTCAAGGCCTCCTTGGGCACTCTTTTCCTGGCACAATCAGCTCTGGGAGGGAGGACTGGAGTAGGGGGAGAATGGGGCCAGTGGAAGGAGGTGGGCATTCTGCCCCATTGAGAAGTGGAGGCTGGTGTGTTGTCAGGTTCTCAGGAGCTGGGTGGAGAGTCAGTATTCCAGGTCTGATTGGCATGGGCCAGAGCAAGGCCAGGTGACATGAGCAGGGCCTGGCTGGTCCCACCATCCCCTGACTGGGGAAGTCAAGACAAATGGCTTCTGGACAGGGTGACCATTGAAAGCATGGCACCCAAGTCCCTTAGGAACTTACTGCTGATCTTGACAGAGGTTGCTCTCCCCACCCCAGAGCTGGTCCCCAGCACAGCGAGGCAGAAAGAAAGCCACAGATGGATGCAGACTGGAGGGATCCCAGGCAACTAGGCAACTGGCAGCTGTCTCTGCTGGATCCCAAAGTAAAGGTGAGCCCATAGCTCCCTGTGTCACTAAAGCTGCACCACACTGAGCCTGGACTTGGAGGGGAAGACTTGGGCTAGCTGGAGTGTCCACCCAGCTTCTGATGGGCTATAGTACCCTGAGCATATCCTCATTTGAAGACTCAACTTTCCCATCTCTCTGTTGGGTGGGACTCTAAAGTCCTATCTATCTTAGTTAGTCATGATTCTACAACTTAAGGGGGCCATCTCTCTGACCGTCTTGGTCACCCAACAAGACAGAGGAGGAAAAGACAGGAAACAGAAAGAGGAAAGAGAAAGCATGAAGGAAGCTAGGAGGAAGGGGAGTCAGACAAACAAGATTACTGACCATTGATGGGCCAGCAATGGGGCCTTGCTTGGGGGAGCAGCCAGGGCCCATCAAACCAACCCCTGCCCCCTCCTCCAGGATGGCCACACCATTCCCCTAAAGAACAGCTAGAAGAGAATCCCAGCATTCGGGAGGCTGAGACCAGAGGATCCGGGTTCGCGGCCAGCCTCAGCTACCTAGTGAGGCACTCTGCAACTTAGTGAGACTCGGTTTCAAAATAAAGAATAAAAAATAGGGCTGGGGGTATAGCTCGGAGGTAGAATGCCCCTGAGTTCAATCCCCAGTACCGCAAAAAAAAAAAAAAAAAAAAAAGAACAGCTAGAAGAGGAGCAGCAGATCCAGCAATTCCATTCTTGGGGATGTCCCCCAAAGAACTGAGGCCAGGGACTCGAACAGACGCTTGTGCACCTGTGTTCACAGCAGCATCATTCACAATAACCCAGAGACGGAAGAAACCCTGACGTCCACAGATAAACAAACATAGGGCATATGCATACCATGGAATATTATCCAGCCTTAAAAAAAGGAAGGATACTCTGACACATGGAAGGAAAATACTATAACTCGGCTAAGTACTGTGGACATTATGCTAAGTGAAATAAGCCAGGCACTAAAAGGCAAGTACTGTGTGACTCCATTTATACAAAGCATCTAGAGTAATCAGACTCAGAGTGGAAAGCAGCATGGTGGTGTCTTACAGGAGTGGGGAATGGAGAGTGGTTAATGGGCAGAGTTTTAGTTGGGATTGAGGGGATGGTTGTGCAACAATGTGAATGTCCTTAACGTCACTGAACTGTACCTTTAAAGCTGGTAAAGATGGTAGATTTTTATCATACGTGCATTTTGCCACAATTAAAAACAGTAACAAGCCAGCCGTGGTAGTACATGCCTGTAATCCCAATACTTGGGAAGCTGAGACAGGAGGATGGTAGGTTTGAGGATAGCCTCAGCAACTTAGTGCTGCCCTCAGCAATTTAGACACTGTTTCAAAATAAAATATAAAAAGGGGCTGGGGGTGTAGCTTGGAGGTAGAATGCCCCTGGATTCAATTCCCAGTGCCACAAACAAACAAAAAAACAGTAATAACAAAAACAACAACAACAAAAAAGAGGGGCAGCAGGGAAACAGGCCAGCAGAGCAAGCAGGACGCCACAGCCACCGCAGCTGTGACCTTGACCTGGCCCGTATCCTCAAGGGTCCAAAGCACGTAGGTCTCTGGGGACCTTGAGATCCCCATATAGGGAGTCACTTGCTGCATCCTATGTCCCCTCAGCTGCTACCTGAGTCCCCTGCTTTGGGAATCTGGGACACAGAGATGAGAGGGAGTTTTTGTGAAAAGGTTGATGCTCTAGATTGAGGCAGGAGGTGCGTGACCATGGAGAATCAGAGACAGAGTATCTATGAAGAGTGGGTGGTTCTCATAGCCACAGGACCCAGGCCATTCGCCCTGACTCCACCCCTCCCTCTGTGGGAGCCCTGAGCAGCCTGCCCCCCAGGGAGCTGGCTCTAGGATCCCAGGTGGAGAGACAGCCAGGAAGTGCTGGGAGCACTCACTTCTACCTCCTGCATACAATGATGTCACCCAAGATTGTGCACTGAGGGCACAGGGAATCCCAGAGTCCTCTGACCCATCTACTGTACCCCTTCAACTTCGAAAAAGAGAAACGGAGGCAGGGAGAGGGCAAACAATGGCTCGGTGTGAGCAGATGAGCTAGACGCTGAAGAACTCAGATGTCCATGCCTAGAGTCGCCATCTTCCATCCCCTTCTTGGAAAAGGCAGAACTGCCTGAGGATGGCGTGGTAGGTCAGCAAGGATGGCCCTGGTCAGGAGCTGTGAGCCCCTCGCTGAGCTGGGCTGGAACCCTGTGTGGGGGATGACCATTTTCATAACAGGATATGAGTAGGAGCAAAAGCTCCTCAGTTGTCTCCTGTTAGAGTCTCACTGAGGCTTGTTATGAGTTCTCTAATGAGTCCTGATTAGCAGTGGCCCCATAAAGGCCTAGTTTGCATATAAAAAGGTTGGCGGCTCTGAGAGTAAGTTCATTAATAATAATTGGAGAGGCCCAGGGCTGAGCTGGGCACATTTTCCTTTAGTGGAGCTGCTGATTGACCCCCATGGCCTCTCCTAATTGAAATGTAAAATGGCAATTTTCCCCTAGGCAACAAGGCATGAAGGGACCATGTCTACCACTCTGTCCCTTCCTCCCACTCCATCATCCCAAACTCTGACCTGCCTCCTGCCGAGAGTCCAGGTGCGAAGCCACCTATGAATCTGAAACTCATGGGGAATGTCAGAGACCTCCAGACTCCTCCATAACTGGTACCTGAGGACTTGTTGCATGGGGCAGAGACTCAGATCTCCCAGATCTGGGTCCTCAACCTTTGAGGTTCCTCAACCAGAGAAACCCTGGCTAGGGAATCATGTAACTATGAGAGCAAAATGGTCTTTCTCCTGCTAGCTTCAGAATCTTGAGAAGTGCTCTTATCCTTGCTTGGCCTAACTGTAAATGAGGATTAAAATTCCTACCCCCAAGGTGCATTCTGGGAGATTTCTGTGAATTAACACAAAGAACGTGTCTGGCCCTGAGCAAGCATTTAACAAATATTTGTTCTTCCCTCATCTCGCCCCAGCTCAGACTGCAGCTTGGTCCCTTAACCGCTCTCTATTGCCACCTCATGTCCAAAGGACTCATCTCCCTTGCACCTGCCTCTAGGTCATTTGCATAACCACCCCATCAGTTCCCATCTTCAACATATGTCAACCTTCTTATGTTGAACCTGAAGAGCTGCAATACCTCCAAGTGCCCTAAACATGAGGGAGACATGTATCAAGGTACCAGTTCTTGCCTCCTCCTCCTCTAAGGGCAGCCCTCTCTCCTGGAGCTGCCTGCTGCATGTGCTCTGAGACTGGAAACTCACCAGACAACCATGTGGCCTTGGGCATGTCCCTTGAACCCCCCAAGTCTTTTCACCCATAAAATAAAGAGGTTGGTTTGGATTAGATGACTTTTATGGCCCCTGTGATATTGTAACACATAGCTGGATCCTGGTATAGCGCTTCTAAGATTCTTAGAATTTCATGAGTGATTAGGGTAAGAGGAGCATTTTGTTGTTGTTGTTGTTATTTACAATAAGCCCATTTCAACCATACTTGAGTTTATGCTAATAAAGTGGCTCATGGAGGATGGGTGGGGGGGGATGTAAAGATGCAGGCTGGTTGCTAGAGGAACCAACCACATGATTACAGAATTGGAATCTTTCTCTCTCTCCTTCCTTCCTTCCTTCCTTCCTTCCTTCCTTCCTTCCTTCCTTCCTTCCTTCTTCCTTTTCTTTCTTTTTTGCAGTACTGGGGATTGAACCCAGAGGCATTCTACCTCCAAGCTATACCCCCAGCCCTATTTTATTCTTTATTTTGAAATGGGGACTCACTAAGTTGCAGAAGCCCTCACTAAGTAGCTGAGGCTGTCTGAAAACCTGTGATCCTCCTGTCTCTGCCTCCCAAGTACTAGGATTACAAGCCTGTGTGCCACCACACCCAGCTTAGGGTTGGAATTTTCAATGCTCCTCAGCCTATGGGGAAGGGATAGTGGCTTCCTTCAATGGCCAATGATTTAATCACCCATGCCTATCTACAATAAGCTCCATAAAACTCTAACTTAAGGGGTTCAGAGACCTTCTTAGTTAGCAAATAGATAGAGGAGCTTGGAGGGGGTGCACCTGGGCAGGCATAGAAGCTCTGTGTGTCCTGTCCCACATGTCTTGTTCTGTGTGCTATTTCATCTGACTGTTCATCTATATCCTTTTTATTATCTTTTACAATAAACCAGAATATATACGTAAACATTTCTCTTAGTTTTGTGACCCATTATAACAAATTAATAAACCCAAATTGGGATCTGTAGGAATCCCTGACTTATATCTGGTTGGTCAGAAGTTCAGATTACAATAGCAGATTCAAGATTGGTATCTGAAGTGGGAGAGTCTTGTGGGACTGAGCCCTTCAGCTTGTGGGATCTGACCCTAACTCCAGGTAGTGTCAGAATTGAACCAAATTGTAGGTCACTCAGCTGATGTCTGCAGAGGATTGGAGAATTGCTTGGTATGGGAAAAATGTCCACACATTTGGTGTCAGAAGTGTGAAACATGGTAAACAGTTTGTGTTGCATTTAGTCCCAATGCTATAATTAAACTGACAGATACCCTGGAATACACCATCATATAATCTTCTTGAAGCTCAGTTCTCCCGTCTCTAAAATGGAAATAACAACTAACTTAAAGTGTGATATTCAAAATATCAATCAACTGGAGTTGGAGTACTGGAGTGACTAGGGTTGGAGGGAACTTTGAAAGAGAGGTGGGCTTCCTGGAAGTGACTGTGTACCTGCCAGTAGGGAAGTATTCTAATATTTTAATAATTGGTATGTTGTACCTGGCATGGTCATAGAATTGGGCACTGGCAGGCATGATGATTAACATGGCTAATTTTGTACGATGATTTAATTCAGTGTGCCTTCCATTGTCTCTATCACCTGACACATATTTTCCTGTGGGGTATCTTATTTCAGCGCACAAAATAGATGGCCACCCTCAGATATAGGGGTGAAAATTAGGACTTCCCTTAGTACCTACACTGATGATGAGCACAATATTCTCACCTGATTATCTTGCTTTTATCCACAGATGATAAATTATCCATCCCCATACAGTATGTTTCCTTCAAAACATACCACCTTTCTCTTTTAAAGGAGGATATTGCTCTGAACTATCATTTTAAGAAGCAGCTCTTGGAGGAAGACACCTGTATTTAACATGACTGTTTGAAGACAAATAAATGCTATAGGAACCAGTCTCCCTTGGAGGCTGTTCTGCCTATGGCTACATTGTACAGTTGCAGGAATGGACTGAGGGTGAGGAGGGACAATGGCTTGAGGCACAAGCAAACCTTTAATGGCTTGGCTTTCAGGAGGTGACTTCAGCTGAGGGTAGGTTAACTGTTCAGCTCAATACCTTGGTCCCCACTTAAATGCATACAAAATAAAGATAGCCCTGCTAAGCGTAGAGAGCACGAACACAGAGCGAAAGTCTGAAAGCAAGAGCGATGCCTTTCCACTCACCATGCCCAACGTGTCAGTGGCTGCTTTATACAGAGGTTTCATTGCATATTTAAATAATTGAACAAGGACATAAAGAATGCTGCCTAGCTGGGACAGAAAAGGCTGCCTTCGGGGCTTGTGCCGCGGGGGAAGGGGGCTGTAGGCCTGTGGATTTACAGCCCCCAGTGTGTTTATAAGATGAAAGCTCTAATTCTCCTAGTTGTTATAGCAAAGTTGGGGGAAAGCAAAGCTCTAGGGGACGGCAGGACCTGGGGGCAGCTAAGGATAAGTGATTTGCAGGTCACTTCTCCTCCCCCACATCACCTCAGCCCCCATCAATTCCAAAGACAAGTCAGCCCTAGCCCTACCCCCGCCCCCCGCCGCCACACACCAAATTTCCACTCACCTTCTCAGACCCATGGTGCCCAATACAAAAATGTAACGCATCATATATTTTCTTGCTGTTCCCCAGGTTTATAATGCCATTAGCGTGATCTACGATGGGCTGGTTTATGGAGAGAGCAAAGTAATAATAGAGAAAGGAAATACTCATAACCCTAAGGGGGGGAGGGGCACATGAGATTGATGGAAAGTGCAGTTGTCTGGAGAAATGGCAACCTAGTAATTGAATACCTGGAGTGGGGGTAGGGGTGGGTGGTGGGGCATGGGCTGGAAGCAAGTTCCTAGACTTAGTTTGACTTTGTTTTTCAAAGGAGGGTGAAGGGCAAGGCAGAGGTGGTTTTTGTCCCCTTGGGTTGGAACTCAGGAATGGCTCCCTACAGGAAGGGAAGCAGAAGGACTAACAAGGTGGGCTGGCCTGAGTTCCCTCCAGAGGCCAGCTCGGGGTGGGGGGTAAATTCCCTTGGCCTGCCCCTGTCTCTAGGCATGGGGTTTATTTCAGCACCAGGGGCAAGCAGCAGTCAGGGGCCGTCTGGAGTCCTAGAGTGAACTTGACCCTGAAGACACCAGAATTCACATTATCCGTCCTGGCTCTGGAAGTCTTCTCAGGGGTGTTGGGACGGTAGGGGATATTGAGAGAACCTTTCAAGCACAGCTTGGCATATCAAATAGAATTCATTTCACTTCCTCTGATCTTACAACTGTTCTCTGGAGTAAGCTTGCTTGTTGAACTTCAAGAGGAAAGGCGTTGCTGGAAACTTCCACTCTGAGCTGTACACCTGTAGGCCAGATATACATGGCCTTTCTAGCAAAGCCCGTCCAGCCTGGTGCCCAGAGAATATGGCTTCAGCAGCAGCTCACTTTGCTTCAAAATAGTCCACCAAGGACAAATTCTTGTTAAAAGATTTGTTTTTCCATGGAAACTTGTCTTTGTTCCTTAAGAATCACCATTACTCATTGGGCATGGTGGTGCATGCCTGTAATCCTAGTGCTTTGGAGGCTGAGACAGGAGGATAGCCGGTTTGAGACCAGCCTTAGCAACTAAAGGAGACTATAAGCAACCTAGTATGACCCTGTTTCAGAACAAAATAAAATGGATCTAGCTTGGAGGTAGAATGCCCCTGGGCTCAGTTCCCAGTAGAAAAAATCAAAGCAAAACAAAACAAAAACCAAAAAGAAAAGAAAAAAAAAATCATGACTATTAAGTGTGTGAGCCATATGGGGAGGTCCAGGTGGGCCCATGAAGATGCCCACTCCAACGGGGACAGTGGTTCCTCCAGCTCTGTCCATGGCTGCCCAGCAAAAGGTCATTCTGTAGGGTGGCAAGAAACTGATGCTGGGAGCATAGGCCTGAGCAGGAAGGCACTGCCAAGCCACTTTGGTTTCGTCTCATTTCTCCTCTCCCTTTTCTATTTGGTGACCAGGCTCCGGCAGCTGATCTGAAGGTTCAATGTTGTTATCACAATGCCATCATTTGTTGAAATAGAATCACTCGTTGTAATTGGAACATAGTTACTATAAATGACACATGTTATTGGGCACCCTATTTCTAATAATTATCATTACGCCTAAATGCTTGCTATTCATATAACAACAAAAATGATCCATTAGCTCCCCATTCCAGACCAATAACTTCGCCTGAACATGCTCTTTGTTCAGGAGGAAAAAAAATATTAAAAAGTATAATTTAACATGCCTGGTGATGGTTGACAAAGTCAATGTTGAAGGTAGAAGGTGCACAGATGAAAGCATTCCTGGGGATGCAAGATGGTCCCAGGTGATGAAAAGCCACCTGGCAGCCTCTCTCCTAACAAAAGGACCCTGTCTGCACCTCCCCACCCAAAGGGTAAAGGGAAGTGAGAGCCAACGGACTTCCAGAAGAATCTACTGGGCCTGGGTTGTGGCCAGAGGAGTTGTAGACTCTAGTGCTGAGTGTAAGTCACTCTGTCAGGTACAACAGAGAGAACTAAGCCTTGACTTGACACCCACCCAACTGAGAGAACTTAGCCTTGACTTGACACTTACCCTATGAGAACACTTCTCGGGCACTGATGTCTCAGAGGTGCTTTCCAGCTTGTTTTTACTTACGATTATAGAAATCTATAGGTGGTATGACCAATGGCCTCGTTTTATGGATTTCTAAATACAGACCTACAGATCACATATACACCTTGAACCTCAGTGCCTTGCACATGGGAATACTCAGGGTAATGAAGGAGGACCAGTTATGTATGTCAAAGCTGCTATAGTTTGGATATTAAAGGCATGTTTCCTAAGACGGCGAGGTGGAAACTTTAAGAGGTGGCACTTAGGTCATTGAGGGTGCGCTGGAAGGGGAGTATTTTGTCTCTCTCTCCTCTCTAGTCACCAGGAAGTGAGAAGTTTGTTCTACCATATGTTTCCTGCCATCATGTGCTAGCTTGCCACAGACCCAAAAGAAATAGGTCCACCCAACCATAGACTGAAACTTCCAAAACTGAGAGGCAAAATAAACCTGTCCTTTTTTAAGTGGATTTATCTCAGGTGTTTGCTACAGTAGCTGAAAGCTGATTAAACAACAAAACTTTAGAGTATCGGGCTGTGAAAATGTTCTTTGCCTGGGATAGAAAGAGGACACTTGTCTCTGAGGGCTTCCACAAACTCACCTCTTGATTATGTAGTTTTTTTTTTCTTTTTTGTTATCTTTGATTTCTGCTATTATCTTTTCCCAGAAACAAAAAGAAAATCAAACAAAAACGAATAAGGAAAAAAAATCACTATACTTCCATTAGCAGCCAGGGACTTCAGTTTCTGAAGATAATGATCTCCTTCCATTGACCCAAAATGGCCAGAGCTACTCAATAGTTCACAAATATTCACTTGCTTATTTCCCCTTTGGTGCATTCATCAGGAAGATGAATGGTTACAGCCATATGAGGTGTTCAATTCTGGCTTCTCTGTTATGGTCACATTCAAAATGGCCCTGGTATTGAGTTGGCTACAATGCAAGCTTGGACCAGAAGTATACCTTAGAGCTTCCTTCTTGTAGAATAATAAACATTCAAGATAAAGAGGAGCCAAGGATCAATACATGTGACAATGTGATAAGGGAGACATGGGTGATTCCAAGTTACCCCGGACCTTCTCACTGCAGTGGTTTGTCAGACTACCATAATGTGTCTCATGGGAAAGATTGAAGGACAATGATGGGTCCATTTCCATGTCCCTCTACCAACTATATTCTCCCAATTCTGCTCCTTTCTTGGGGGCACTGGCATCAAATCTTCTGAGAGGTTGAGTGCACGTGCTCTTGCCAATGCCAGGCACAGAAGGGGTGCTGTGCTTGGCTGCCGGTCTTGGTATTCAAAGGAATTTTTCTCCTAAAGGATCCCAGCACTGTGCTGGGAAATGTGGTTCTTTTTTCCCTTCAGATGCAAACTCCTTTTATACATTTAAAAGAAAGAAACTTGGGAAGAGAGGAGCAAACAAGAAAGAAAGAAAGAGCAGAAATTGCCAGCCTCCTTCAAGGTAATTAAATAATTGGGGAGCCTCTGAAATCTATCCGATAGCTCGGTTTCGTTTGTTTTCATTTAAGCCCTGAGCCTCACCATATATAAAACCTTTGCTATATGTACCGGTCTGGTGAAGGTGGAGAGAGGTTGGGAGCTACTTTGTCTCATTTCCTATCAGGTTACTTTTAGATTTCAGATGGAAAGAACAAGAGGATGCTTCCTGGGGCCCTGTCCCCCACCTTGGGGGATCAACAAGCCTTTCTGTTCCTGTCTCCAAGACAAAAGCGCGGTTGGGTTGATGAGACTGTGCAGCCTTTTACCAGCTTTTCATGCCAAAGTTGTGCCCGCTGGACGGCTGACTCACATCTCTCCTATTAGCTTTAGATTCATCTTCTTTGTTGAAGAGAAGCAGAGAACTGACAAATACATAGGAGACGCACACTCCTACTTAAATCCAAGATGTAACTATTCTCTTCCCTTTTCCTGATTTGAGGGCAGCCAGACTCCACCGCAGAGGGAGAGGGTCTGTGTCCCTGGCTGGCTTCCACAGTCTCTTCTGGTTTCTATCTGAAACCTGCCAGGAACTTGTTAGAAGTTAAGACAAAGTGGCTTCCAGCCTTTCTATCTTTCCAGACTTGCAATATGGTCAGGACACCTGTGCAGGTGTGTGGAGAGGATCAGAAGCCATACCCAGGACCGGGGACGGGGACCTATTTGAATCTGGGTTTGGCCAGTTTGGTGGTAACACTGCCCAGGCAGAGAACCTGTGTGATGTTGTCAGAGAATCCAGTAGAATCAAACTAGCACTGCATATATTTATATTTAGCTATCCATCTCTCCATTCTAAATAATAGCACTGTGAAGCACCCACTCTATTCAGAATGACGGTCCCAACAACAAGAGTCATGTAAGCTTGTAAGAAACACCATAATGTCTGAACAACACACTTTTCCAAAGTGTACTTTGTCCTGCTACCTTTGAAGTCTTTGCCCACGAATTGACATTCTAACAGAGGTAACCACATAGACAGGAAATATGTTTATGTTGGCGATGAAGAGTTTGCAAGGAGAAGAATAAAAATTAGAAGGGAAGAAAAAGACATCCTCGTGGTTGTGGTCAGGAGTCTTCAACCTTGGTGGACAACAAGACCCTCAGGGAGGGAGGGCTTGCTAAAGCCCACTCAGCTGCTCTGGCTGGAGTAGTGAGTGACCTGGCCTTCCTCCTGGGTTCTCAGGCTACCTGTGATCCAGGAAGCACCCTTGAGCCACTGGATCTACAGACCTTTCATTCTCTCTCCTCCCTTCCTTTTACGCACTTGTCCCTTTTGGCGTCCATTCTTCCCTGTGAACAGTGCTGTGAGGAACAGCCAAGGAACCTGTGCATTTATTTTTAGAATATACCTCCCATCTCTCCACAATTGTTCTAGAACTTACCTGGACAGAGTGATCGGGAATGCCCTTTTTCTGTAACTGAACCTCCAGGGCTGGCCCTGAACCCATGGTTCCAGTGCAATGCTTAGCTTGTTCCCTCTTTTCATGAAAAGCCAGGGCTGGGGAGGAACTGGTGGTCTTGGGGGTTTCCGCTGGCTTCTCCTCTTCAGGGAAGGCCTGTCTGGTGTCTCTCATGTTTACAGCAAGTGGCACTCACCAGTCTGTAGCCAAGGACCTACCTCGGGCAGCTTCACTCGGCCTTCCTGGAAGGAGCAAGTCTTGGGGTCGTGGGTACAGACGTGTCTGTATTTACACCAGTGGCAGCGGTATGGGCTCTCCACGCAGGACAGGCATCTGGGCACGGAGGAGAAGGGGCACAAATCATGGAATCTGGGTGACTCCAAGCTGGGGGCTCATGTCTCTAAGGTTTAGCAAAATATTTTAATATTAAAAGGAACCACCCTCAAACAGTCAGGAAGGGTGGATCTTATACAGATCCATTCCTATTCCCTCCAAGACCTCATGAACTAAGAGTCCTGGGCCCCCTTGCTGCTCACTGAGAACCCTGGGGACCAGGGTTCTGTCTTATAGGATGACACTGTCCCTTGTTGAAGAGGGGATGACAAGGCTCAGAGTCAAAGAACTTGTCTGGAGACCATACGAGTTGGGGCAACCCAAACTCAGGTTTTAATTCAAATGGATTCTGAGTCTCAGCTGTCATGGATCCACATGGAGCCTTCATCCTGCTGGTGGAATCCAAGAAGCTGCTCTCTGGGTACCATGGGTTTCTCCACCCACTTCACTTTCTACCTCCAGGAGACACAGGTCACTTTGCAAGAGCTCCTTGTCACTTAACAGGAGATGAGCATGACCTTTGCCAGAAAGAGCTTTCTCATCTACAACTACAGCATCCATCTGCATGGCTCTCATTTTCCAAAAACTCAAATATCTTGCCACACAGGCCAAGCCCTTCCTGGAGTCCTGGTCTACCACTCACATAGGTTTAGTATGGCGGTCAAAAAGATGTCCTGTGCTTCCGGCGCCACTGTCCTGCCATGTGGAAGACCTTTCTCCTTTCCTCCACTTGGCCACTCCTTGACCAGGGAAGATGTGGCCACTCTGGGCCCTTTTTCCATGCAGCTCTGCATTGACATCTCTGGGGCAAGTCCTAGCCTTCTTTTGTTACATCTAACTGTCTAGTTTTTCCATGAGTCCACCAGACCACAAATTCCTGGAGGGCAGGGATTGAGTCCCTGAGCTGTATTAATTTTTTACTCTTCTATATCTATGAACAACAGCCTAACAGATCGTGTTGCACAGAGTAGGTGCTTAAAATCATTTGATGGGCAGAATGGAAGCTTCACACATGACTCCATCTCCCCTTGCTGCTTTCCTAAGGGCCAAGAGTGGAAGGAGGGAGGGATGAGGTCACCAAGAGGTGAAGTCATGGATAGCTCCATGGCAATAAGTTAGAAGAGAATCCCAGCATTGAAGCAATGTGCTTTTGGCTGGGAGGGCTGGGCGCCTCCTTCCTTAGGGCCCCCAAGAGAGCTAACTCTGGACTCAGAGCTGACCCCATCAGATGGACAGGCTCTAAAATTCCACCAACCTAGAAGCCAGGTCACGTCAGCTAGCTATCCTGCATGGAGAGGAACACAGAGCAGCATGTTAAAGCAAGCAGGGCTTTTGGAGGTCAGGCGCTGTGGTTCTTAAACTAATCCTGGGGATTCCATGGAGCCCCTTTGGAGAATGTGTGAATAGTTGTATGGGGCTCCTAGAAAGGGGATCCAGGTCCCCTTCACCTCCCACCAAGTAGCTCCTACTTCCATCTGTTGGGATATTGGGCTTCCATACCTAATTTCAGTTGAAGAAAGGTTTCTAGGGTGAAAAATTTAAAAAATGGCTTGCACATCTACAATCTGGTTCCAACTTTCTCATTTTATTGAGGTAATAGTAATGCTATCATAATAGCAAAACATGAGCAGTGTCCCATGGGCCAGACAGGTCTTAAAATACTGGCCTATCATGGCCCTTTTGCTTCTCACAGTCAGTCTGAGGAAGAAACAGGGCCACACTGCAGGGTAGTCACCAGCACAGGGTCCCAGCCTACAACTACCCTGAGGGAAAGTGCTCCTGCAATGTCAGTTATGAAATATTTGGGTGCCAGCCTTGGAAGGAGTAGTCCCCAGCTTACAGAGGACACCAGGGCACAACGTAGTTACATTTAACTGCGAGTCTGACTCTGGAGTCCAAGCTTCCACCCCTCCACCCCCACCCCCACCCCCATGCCTGCTGTCTGGAGGTGGATGCTTAAGTTGAACAAAGCCGGAGCCTGAGCCAGGCTTCCTGACCTTTCAAGCCAGGGCCTGTCCACCTGTCCCATTTCTGCCTCCCTCTGGGAGCAGCCTGTGTCCTAACCAAGGACTACAGAGAGCTGGACATAGGTGAGATACTAGACCACCTGCCCTCCTCTGCCCTCCCCAGGGCTTCTTTCCCTCCTCCAGCTCCTCTTCTGAGCATGGTGCTAGCTGCTCTGTACTTCTGGTGAGATGCACCACCGCAACAGATGGTGGGAATGGAATCAGGTTAGAAAGATTTATGCCAGAGAAGACGCATGAGCTGGGGATTTGGAGCGCCCACCCCACAGATCCTTACCTAAGCTCTTTCTAATTTCTTTCTATTAACCCTGTGAGCACTGGAGGAGTAGGACCCATCTCCTTCTTGAGGTGAAGGTGGTCTGCACATGGTTAATCTTTGAAACAGTGATGGAGTTTTCGGATCCCCCCAAACCTTGACTACAGCAACAGGGAGCTGACCCAATCTGGGGGCACTTACGAGTTGTGGACGCTGCAGTTGTAGAAGACAAAGCTGGTGCTGGCGAAGGTCATGCCCGTCTCTTTTGACTTGAGTTGCAGCTGTACAACATGGTGGTCCCCTGCAAGGCAGAGCCAGCCAAGAGGTCAGGGGGAAGGCCCAGACCCAAGACAGGGCCCTGCTGGAAGTAATGCACCCTACGAGAGGGAAGCCTGCCCTCCTGGGGGGGCTTGCAGCTTTCACAGGCCTCTGATTCAGCAAGGCAGTCCTGGGGCAACCCCCAAAGCAGCTGCAAAGAGCTATTCTAGTCTATTTTCCTTCCTCCAATCACTCACCGCCCCCCCCCATTGCATAGGCACACATGCATGCACACCACGTGTGCACGAACACACTCACGGACACGATGACAGGTGTTCAAATGTGTGTTCACATACATTTTGTTCTTCGCCGTCTTACAGAAACACACACACAATGATGAGCAACCAGGGAGAAATAACCCGGAGCCTCTTGGGAAGACTGCCACCGATGACAGGATGGTTTTGCAGGTATGCATAAGTGTGTGCACACCTGAGCCCACTCCCTGTCTCTCTAAAGAGAGACCCGGTTCTGATGTCTCCTCCTCTGGGGGACTCAGGACTTTGCAGGGGTGGGAGACACGGGAGAGGAGCTGGAGCCCATGTTTAATTCACAGCCCTGACCCCATACCCCCACTTCCAGCCTTGTTCTCGGCCTTCCCTGAGAGCCTCATTAATCAATCAGCTCCGAACAAATGTGACAAGCCCAAATGGGAGGGACAACATGGAATCAATCTGCCCTGGCCAGCCTGTCCCTTGCCAGTGTCGAGTCTCCGTCCACTCCATCTTTCCTGGTGCAGCTGGCCACCGACATCGGGCAGCTGTGGGGAGGCAGGGGAGGGTGGGAGTGGGAGTCAGTGGTCCAGGGCCAGAGACCCAGCACTGTTAGCCGAGGGACAGGGAGCCAGATGACCCCCCACCTCCCATCCCCACTCCTGACCTGCTTCCCTCCTCTGCTGCCCCTGCAGACCAGCCAACATGGGCTGAACTCCACCCACATGGGCAGCGGCTCCTCACCTAGGATGAGGTAGACTCTTAGATGTTAACCTGGGGTCAAGAGAGAAGGGCCATGGCACCAATTCCAAGGGCAAAGGAAGAAGACTTTGTGCTCTTCTTCTTGTAACACACCCACCAACCCGCTTCCTCTGACCCTGCCCTGCCTGCAGGATCACTCAATCCCCCCACATCTGTCAAGAGTTCTCCCCTCCAGGCAGGAGGAAGGAGAGCCTGCCACCCCGCTTTGCCTCCCGGGACGGCTCACCGTTCTCCGTGATGATCCGGGGCACCTCCTTGGCTGCGGGGGAGTAGCACTGGATCTGATTGCCTACCACCAGCCCATCCATCTCTGACAGGTCCTCAAAGGTGCAGTTGACGCCCGCTGACAGCTCCGGGACATTGTATGTCTCCAGGACCAGCTGTGAACATGCAGGCGGGAGAGAGAGAGGAGGAGGAGGAGGTGGGTGGGACGGGGGGAAAGGAAGGGTATGGAATAATGGAAGAATGAGGGAGAGCAAGAAAAAGAGACAAAGGAGAAGCAATAATAGCATGGGGAAGGAGAGATCCAGTTTGTTATAAAAGCAATGTAGAGAAGGTGGTAGGATGTAGAGACAGACACAGAAGAAATCTCATCGGAATCTTGCATGGATTCGGCCCCAGGAAATAGGAATGTTTATGTTTAGGGGATTTGTGTGGTGAAAGAACACTGGGCAGGACGAAGGGATGAATCTTGGAGCACCTTTTCCATTATTCCCAATTTTGGAAAAACAGTGACATGGATCATGGGGCCCCACTGCTTGAACTCAGAAGCGATCTATACCTATTCCCCCACTTGCACATACATCTTTCCCCTTTTACTGATGAAGGTGTCATTCCTAAGGTCCTTTGCCATTCTTTTGGTCATTTTTGGTATGACTCTTTCCCTTGTCTTTCTACTCATTGCGAGTACAGCCTCTTCCCTAATATTCCCATCCATATCCCCCTCTTGGACCCCCGATCCAGAAAGGACACTTAATTATAATAGCCCCTGTCCCGATCCAGAGCTGCTCTTGCTGGCTGGCTTGGGCCAGCCCTCCTGAGGAGCCCTGGGCTCCGGTGCTTTGCAGTGGGGAGAGTTCTTTCCCAGACCCTGCCCCATGGCCCTTACCAGCACGTTGTACTGAGAGACAGAGATGTTGTTGGGATGGACTGTCAGCCGGACACACTGCTTCATCTCAGAGGCAAACCTGCGGGGTTCCCTGGACCTCTCACACCGTTCCTTCCGCGTGCACCTGGGAGGGACATACCAAAGGGTTACTCTACTCAGGAGATGACCTCTGGGTCCAGGGAGGGGTCATCACTGAGGTTAGGTATCTCTAGTAACTCTCGGGATGCGTCCAAACTCGGTATGTCCAGAACTGATCATTTTCTTCCCTTCCCCAAACCTGGCCCTTCTCCATCATGCCCAAATTGGAATAAGATGGTCATTCCTGTCACCACTTGCCAAGTGCAGAAACTTGAGAGTCATCCTAAACTCCCTCACTCCTCCCAAACTCATATAAAGAATGCACAGCCCTGTCGATTCTACCTCCTCACTATTCCTTGGCCCTTGCCATCCTCTGCCACTCCTTTGGCAAACTGAGATCATTGTTTCCATATGCATTTTCTATCTATCTATCTATCTATCTATCTATCTATCTATCTATCTATCATCTATCTATCTATCTATCTATCATATATTATCTATCTATAATATATTATCTATCTATCTATCTACCTATCTATCATATATCTGTTTTTTTTTTTCCAGATGTCTTTGCCTTTGTATACGTCAGTTCTTCTATCTGGACTTCCCTACCTTTCCACCTGTCCAATTCCTTTCTGGCTTTGAGAACTGGTTCAACTGTCATGTACCTACAAGCTCTCTGCCCCATCCTAGGGTTAAGTTAAGAAAATCCTTTTTATGGCTCCCTAGCATGCTGGAGTTTCCTACAGTCCAGAACTTCTTAGATTATATGATAATTATTGGGCTAAGTGCAGCCCTCTCCTACAAAGTGTGAATTTCCCAAGGGAAGAAGCTATTTCTGAATTCTTTTGGAATTCCTGCATATCTCATGTCCTAACAGTCAGAAGATAAATGCAGGTGGGCAGGAGGGAGGGCAGGGAGGATCAAAGGAGCAGAGGGTAGTAACTTACAGCATGCTCTGCATTGGAATTTTAGCTCTGCTGCACTATATAAGGTTTGCTGCTGCTGTTTAGTGCCCTGTGTTGCACAAAGTGTATCATGTCACAGGTGTACCACAGCTGGTGTGACATAGGGTCTTATGGTCATCAATAATGTGGGCTTGTCAGAGATGCACAGACAAATAGGGGCTGTGCCCAAACACCCACGTCCCACGAGTGCACTGTGTGGAGGCATCCGAGTTGGCAGAGTGGTCATGATTCGGAAGCTCTGGGCTACTGGTTTTGCTGTGAATGAGGGCAAGCACAGTGCTCAGGACGGATGTGTGGAGAAAGATGGGTCTGCAAGGAAATCACTCCTGAGCGGCTGATCTCTTTTGGCTGAAGAGGAAAGGAAGGTGTCAGGAGCTAGATCAGGATGGGAGGAAAGTCTGGGCAAGGTGTGTGGTAGGAAATGGAGCAGCCATGTACAGGGAGCTTCCATGGGGTGGAGGGGATAGGGCAGGAGCATCTGTCTCAAGATGCAGACAAGTGTAGCTCAGGGTAAGGAGAGGAGGGAAAGGAAGCACCTGGACACCCCAAGTGGCTCTTGGGGTGACCTGCAGGCCTAGAGGAGAGCAATGGGGGCCTGTCTTCCCTGCCATGAGGAAGGAAGTAACCTTGGCCCATTGCAGGAGGAACAGCCTAAGAGTTCGGAGTCTGAGAGGAGAATTCAGCCAAGGAAGGGGAAGCCATTGAAGGAAATGGACTAAAGCTGCCCCTCTGAGGATGAGGAAGAAAAGGGAGACATAGGGCCAGAAGGAGGGACTTAGAGTAGGTGAACATGTAATGCAAAAGAGGACAATTCTGAATAATATAATTGTGACTACTAGTTACTGAATGCTTACTAGGCACTGTGATAAAGGGTTTACACTTCCATGCCATTTAAGTCTCTACAGATGCTGTGACAAAGCTGCCTTAGAGGTCAGGGAATGCAGAAGAGGGAGGGTAAGTAACTTGCCCTGGTTACCAGCTAATCTGTCAGCATCAAATACAGATGAACTCTGAGCCTCTGCTCCTTACCACTGTGCCCTAGCTTCCAGAAGCTTCTAGACTGAGAAATGAGGGCCGAACTCCCTTGTTGCAGACCAAATCCATCTTCCTTGCCACCTGGATGTCCCTGTCATGCCTTAGTGCAATTTAAACATTTCCCTTCCTCTTTTTCTCTAGGTTAATCCCTATTTCTGCCTTCTCCTGGGTAGCATTTTGAATACAATCATTGTAATTTGTTGGAGAAAACTAAATTCCCCAGGATGCTTCTGAGAGACCTGACCCAGGAGGGAAAGGTCAGACTTGAGTCTAGCCATCCACTGGGTACTTGTTGGCTGCTCTAGCGGCCCGATGGCAACAAAAGCGTCAGCCTCAAAGTCTTGGGAGTTAATTTACCAGGCCAGCTCCTCGGCAAGGACTCCATTACCTTCAGCCATTAAGCTAATGTTATGGACTTTTCCAGAGTGTCTGTACTGACATCGCTATTAATAGTGTTATTACGCCCATTAACAGAAGACCCAGAGAACTGGTACAGGCTTAAATTATTCACTGACTCCCCAACTTTGAAGTTCCTGTTTCCAAGAGTAATCAGTAGGTCTGAAAGATGTCTTTGATTAAATTATGAAGAGATGAAAAATGGAGCTGCTTCCTGGCCAAACATTACCTGGAGTTGCCAAATAAAGATTCAGATAGAAAAAGAGAGGACTCCATCTCTTTTCCAGAGTGGGAGGTACCAAGGTATCTGGTTTGGGGATCTCAGGATGAGTTCGACCTGCACTGTTTGCTACTTCCAAAGCTCATGGACCTCATCCTGCCATTATTCCTGAGGCACTGGAACTAGTTGCTTATCACCTTCCCCCAAATCTCAGAAAGCTGCACATATAGTTTTAAGCCTCTCGCCTAATTATGATCTTTGGTGAATTGATTAACCTCTTGGTGCCTCAGTCTTCTCATTGAAAAAAAGGGGGAGGGAGAATGGTACCTACCTAATAGTTTTTTATGGGGACTAAATGAGATTTGTGAGCCAAGCATTTAGAACAAGACAGAGCTCAAAGTAAGTTCTCAATAAATGTTAGCTAGTGTTATTATCCCATCTCTCCCCCGCCTTCCTTATTTCAGCCCTCCAAACTGCAGCTGATTCAGAAGCACTGGTCTGGTAGACTGGCCCCCAGGGCAAATCAAAGACAGAAGAAAGTCAAGGCTACAGCAGTTTTCCTCATAATGAGGAAGGAGAGCAACCCAGAGGCCAGGAGGGAGAAGAGAGGGAAAGGGTGGTATGGATTGTAGCTTTGTTTTCTTAATAACTGTCAAAGGATATTGAGAACGCAGCTATCTCAGTGGAAAGTCAAGTTTAAGGTCAGAGACAGGGATGTTTTGACATTTCTACTATCCTTCAGGGCCCAGGAGGGAGGAGGTTGCAAATGTCCAAAAGCACAGACAATTGACCTTAAATGTGATAGGATAATGGAAGGGGGAGAATGCATTCCTCTGATGTCTTTTGGGGTCTGTCAAGGAAACGGCCTTTTGCTTTTCCAGGACAGTGATTTCCCATTAGTCCAGACCAGAGCTGGGAGCTATGCAAAGGGTTAATTCATGAGTCCTAGAGGGACCCCTGAGATGCTTCCTGCTAAGGGGCGCCGAGTGCTTCTGAGAGCATGCTCACCAACTCCACTTCAGGGGTACTCTTGAGGTGGAAGGAAGATCTTGCTTCATCCCTTCCCCAAGCAGGAAGACTGGAATATAAGGACTCAGAAAATACATGCTCTGTGACTTTGAGTTTTCAGACATTTGTTTCTGCCACCATTATTATTGTCACCCCTGCCCCAAATATAGACCTGCAGATGGCCAGCAGGAAGCAGGTCCCAAGGAGATGCATGGGGGTGGGGCAAAGTTGGAGTTCTTCCTTGCTGAGTTCTTCCTTTCCTCCCTTCCTCATTCCACTTTCTCTGCAGCCCCGGACTGAGAGGTGCTAACAGCCCTGGGGGAGAAAGGCCCTGCACCCCTGGAAGGGGTTATTATTCAAGTCAGTGGTTCCAATGAGATTATCCTCTCTAATGAAGCAACTACCTCCGCCCTCCCCTAAGCCTGAACTTTCACTGCTGGAGAATTCCCAGCCAAGTGGAAAATTAGAAGAGAGAGGAATGGAGAAAGGAAGGGGCTGAGAGAGAGGGAGAGAGGTGGTGATTAAGTTTGGTGGAAATTAATTCTTAAATACAGAGATGGAAATATTAACTCGCAGTGCTGCTGGGCAGGCAGGCAAATTTCAGTATGAAAATGGGGCTCTCTGTGAATCCGGCCCACTGAGTCTCCGAGTTGGAGGGGTGGTAGCCAGTGCAGTCCCTCTGGCCTGGGCCTTCTGAGCTTGGGAAAACAGGAACTTGCTCCCTACTTCTTCCGCAGATCATCACCAGCCCTTGGTCCTGGACATAGGCCATGGTCTGTGCTTAAAGGGTACCATGTGGGGAATCTGTGCTTAGAACATGAACATGAGGAGAGAGAACAAGGGGGTGAAGGGCATGAGAGAAAAGTTAAGAAGGCTTAGAGTGCCTCCTCAACTTGGAGGTCACAGGAGGGTCTTTGGTCATTGGAATCACATCTGGGGATTGTGAAAAGGGAAGACACTGTTTTTCCGAATCCTTGGCCTCACTCTCTTCAGGAATGCCTGCCAGTCAAAATGGCAGACACATGTGGCTTGGAGGAACATGAGCTAGATAGTCCAGGGGAGCCTTCCAGACAGATGGATGTGTGAGGGGTTTCTTCTATGAAGGATGTGGACCAGGTAAGTCCTTTCAAAGTCAAGTACTGGGATCCAGTGATGGAAACCACAGTCTCATGGAAGTCTGAGAAGTTAGCTTGTGTCTTCTAAATGCTGAGGATAAACCCCAAGATGGAAAGACTGATGTTATACTATGATTTCTCTTCTGCCACCAGGTACTGGGAACTGAATCTGCCACCCCTTGACCATCACTAAAGATCCAAACTCAACCCAAGCCACATTTGATATTGAATTCATCCCTGTCTTCTGCAGGAAGAAGGCTCAAGCACCAAATAGGACCCAGCAGGTGCAGGCTGGAGTGGAGGCTCAAGAACATTTCTGGGTTTACGAAGCAGCCAAGTGGTCCTGTCCCACCTCTGTCACTCCAGTGGTGAGCTGCTGCCTGTGCCAAGAAGCTATGCTCTGCCTGGGTCCCAGGTTGAATTCTTGCCTTAGCTTCCTTTCAGCTAGACTTCAAATGAATGGTTCATTCAACACAACCTTTAGGAATTAGGTAAAAGAGATCCAGAGATGTTCTTTTTTCCTAAGAAACCAAATTACATCGAGCGGTTGCCAAAGAAGGAGGAAAATGGGGTTGTCTCTCTCTTCTCTTGGTCAGTAAAGAGCTCCGCTTGGACTATTTATTTCTACTAAGTTTCAGGAGAGGTTAGGATGGAAGAGGTGGGGAATGGGACAGGAGTGGAGGGAGTTGGGGGTGGGAGAAGGGAAGGAGAAGGAGAAAGCAATGGTGTATCCTACTAATCCATTCTTTTTCTAATCCAGTCGATAGCAAAGAGGATGCTGCCTATTACTTGAGATGCTTTCTAACAATTACTCTGATTGATTCTGATCAGCTTCACACTGCACTTTATCTAACAGCCTGGTGTTTTCATGTCCATTAATGTCACCAAGTCCGGTAGGCTTGGTGCAGGGAAGCACTTTGCTCTGTGCAAACTGGGCGGTTCCACCTGTGTGGCCCAGTGCAGAATGCTGGCAGGTGAGTCTAGACTGAAGCCTTCAAGGGGGCCCAGGTCTGCAGGCTGTCCCCAGGGAGCCAAGTCTTAAACCCAGAGGGGCACTGGGAGAGTGCATGGACCACAGGGCTTTTCTATTCATATAAGAAGATGGCACTTTTGAGTCACCATCCTTTGGTCATGCAATAAGTGCACACACACATTCCAGTGGGAAGGCAGGAGTTAAGAGAGGAAAAGCAAGTTTCCTTAGGTTATACTATTTGCTGAGCCACAGGGAAAAAAATTCAAATACTCTAGATTAGAATCTGGGACTCTTTCCTCTGGATCAGAGGCTGATAAGATTTGGAAAATAGTCAAGAAAGATGCTGCATTGACTGCAGAGGTGTGCTGTGCAGAAGCGGTCACTAACAATCCCTCACCACTGAGTAGACTGTGCCATTAGTCCCAGGAGAGACTGTTGACTTAGCAGGCTAGTGTTAAGTAGCCTTTAGCTGTAGGTTAAGAAAATAAGAAACAAAACACGGCCATGGGCTATGCTAAGGAGAAGCCAGGAAGGAGTTGCATTTCAGAATCAGCTTGTCCTTCCTCAAGAGAATGATTGGCCGTGGCTTCTGGGACAAGCTGCTTGCTTTGTGCTTGTCTGGGTGGCTAGTGGGCAGAGCACCTCAATGACAAGGCTGGCTGAAGCTGCCCAAGGTGAGGAAGGCTTTCTGACAGTGGCTGGTCCCTCCTCCTGCCCCCCAAGTCCTGGGGAGGAAAGGACAGGAAGGGACTGTGGAGAAAGACCTGGGGTCCAGCTGCAGCCTGTATGGATGTAATCAGTGACTGGACTGCTTCAGGCAGAAGCACCACCATATCCCTGCCAGCCAGAGGGCTTCCTGCACACCTGTCCATTAGCCTTCCATGCACGGCTTTAAGATGGCTCTTTTCAGAGCTCAGGAAGCTGAATCTCTACTGCATCTCTCCACAGATGGGCTTTGGTTTAACCTGTCCCTTCCAGACTGGTTCACAGTACTTTTCCTTCCTGTCCACTCCCTCCTTCTTGGCAGAAATTATATAAAGAAGAAAAGAAGCGCATCGTGGAAAGAAGCCCATGCCAGTCAATCCAGGGGAGGGCCTTCTTCCCACAGAAGAGACCTGGAAGGAGGCAGGTTCTCAAGGGGGGAGAAGCTGCATAAAAGCTGAGTTTATCATCCCCCTGTCAAGTCTTGGGTTACATGAGCCTCCCCCGGGTGATGGGTGACGCTGGTGACTCTTCCTAAGAAAGGTACCGTCCAGGCCAATCAATGTGGCTGGGTCTGCAGGGCGGGCAGGATCCCGTTACCTGCTGAGACTGAGATACACTTCTTTGTCTGGGCATGGAGCCAAGGGGAAGAAGGGACTGTGAGAGAGGCCTGGGGACCTGCCAAGCGTGGTCACTGGAGGGATCGTTTCAGGCCCAAGACAGGAGACAGCTGTGCTGGGGCGATGGCAGGTTGGGCTGTAGCTCCCTTTCACCTTCAGCCCTTCAGCCGAGTCAGAACAGGTAAGCTCAGGGCCAGGGGCATGCTCTGAGAACAAAGGCTCAGGTCTCAGGGTCAAATAAACACCCAGCTTGGGTGAGCTGTCCTGGCTATTAGAAAGGGCAAGCCTGTGGGCTGGGGTCGGGGGCCACAGAAGAAGGTAACCAGATAACCTTCCTCACCATGCTGGGCTTGCAGCTAAGCACTTTGCTGTGTGGAGAGGGAGTAACAGCAGGGAGGATTTAAATTACAGGAGCATTTCTTAAGCATGTTCAGTCCCCAACCCTTCCATGACCTTGCAGGTACAAAAGCCCATTCAGCAACAGGGCCACCTGTTTGCAGAGGCCCATACTCAGTCTGCTCACCGCCTTCTCTCCCCTTCTTGTTGTCTCTTTCTCTGCAGCATTTGCTCATTCTCTTCCTCTCTTGCTCTGCCTGGCTCGCTCGCTCTCTCTCTCTCTCTCTCTCTCTCTCTCTCTCTCTCTCTCTCTCTCTCTCTCTCTCCCCTCCCCTTCCCTCCCCTCTCCTCCCTTCCCTCTCCTTCCCTCTCCTTCCCTCTCCTCCCCCCCACACACATCCCTTCTGCTGTCCTTCTCTCTCCACCATGCCACCACCACCTGACTCCCCACGATCATGGCAAAAACAGTTGAGGAAACAGACTTTACTTGACACCTCAAGGAACCTGTTTTTCTATTCCCTGCCCTTGTCTTCCTGAAGGCTGAGCTTGCTGGGGTCACACAGCAAGTGACAGGGTCACCTCGCATGCCTAGCACAGGGTCTCACCCTTGATGGGGACCTAGCATATGTGATGATTCTAGTACAGACCATAACAGCCACCCCATCTCCAGATGAAAGGCTGCTTCCCAAGAAGCTTCAGGCAGCGATGGTCTAACGTAGTTACATACCCCCAAGCCTCCTCTAGTGGCTGGGATGGAGGGAGCCTGGCAGGTCCCAGATCCACATCCAGGTGTGGTTTCATTGCTCTCCCACTTGTTACACGCTCCCCTCCCAGCAAGCATGGCACCTCTGTCCAGGCAGGCATGCACAGGCTGGCTCCCACCCTGACTCTGCTCATTCCCAGCCTTCTCCCTCTCCTGCCTGGTCCACTTCCTCATCATCGCTCCCAGCCATGCATGTCCAGGTTTCACCCACTGAAAATGGAGGGCAGGGCAGATCAGGAGAAGCAATGTCTGGGGAGCAGGAGAGAACTTTCTGGAAGAAGGAAATGCTCTGTGTCTGGATGACCTGGGTGTTCACAAGAGTCAAACCTTTTAAAACGATAAGCTTAGTATCTGTGCATCTTGCCCTATGTAAATGCACAATCATATCTTGATTGAAGACATCTTAGGAGACCCAGGGGCCTGCTCCTGTTCACCCATCTTGTGGGCCAGGGGTTCTCCTTGACCATTAACTCTGGTTGTGGGAGGATGGACTTCCTAAGGGTCTCAGTGGGCAGCGGCCTGGGCCTGGGAGCTCAGGCTCGGAATCCTCCCAGGGGAGTTGGGCCCCAACGCCAGCCTCTGCCCTCCTCACGCCCTTCACTTAACCAGCAGGCTCAAGGTTACAGAGAACAACACTCGGACCTGTTGGAGCATCTTGGGCTTTTATAACAGACTTCATTACCTCATTTTTATCTTCACTATGAGAAGGCATTGTCCTCCATCTTTAAAAATGAGGATGCAAACTTCCTGACATAGAGTTATTGTCGACCCTCACTATTTGTGGATTTCACATTTGCAAATCCAACCAATTGCTAACATTTATTTGTGACCCTCAAATCAGGACCCCTGGCACTTTTGAGGTCGCTCATGGATACACCCTGAGTGGCAGAAGATTAGGGTCAGCTGATGCGCATGATCTCAGCTGAGACTGGACAAAGTTATGATCTGATTTCTCATTTCAGGGATCACCTTGTGAACAAGTATCCTTTGCAGTCTACTTAGTGCCACCTTTTCCCAAGTGTTCTGCTTTTTGTTGGCGATTTCAGTGTTTCAGACGACCAAAACGTTGTGTTGCCTACAGTCTCAAGCACACAAAGGCTGTGGTGTGACTTTTGAAAAAAAAAATGCATGCATTAGCTCAGCTTCGTTCAACTATGAAGCTATAGTGCTGTTGGCCCTGAGTTCAATGCTAATGAATCGATAATGTATATTAAGTAAGATGCCTTTAAATGGAAACACACATAAAATAAAGTTATGCATTAATGCATTGATGAAAATGCTATGACTGGAGGTTCCTAGGAACCTGACCCTCTATCCCTTCTGGGAGCAATGGCTTGGGGTTTGCTAATTCTGCATTCCTGAACTTTATAGAACATAATTACTGCACACAATGAGGATACACTGTACTTGCCTAAAGCCCCATTATTTTGCAAGGTGTGGGAACTAGACTACAGGGATTGCCACTCTAGTAATCCTTCCAAAGTCTTCCATCAGTATCCCATGCCGGCTCCTACTGTGGCTCCCCGGGCAAGGAGGGACCCTGCAGCAGTGGCTTGGTGCCAGGTACCAGATGAAGACAACAAGGCGTGTACAGCCTCGCTCTCTGTGAGCCTGTGCTGCAGAAGGGCTGGCTCTGGCATGGACACCGAGTAAGATATGCGACCTTCAGAATAAGACAGGGCGCCAGGCTGACGGAGGTGAACGGAATCCAGCAGGAGAGTGTCCGCCAGTTAGAGGAAGGCAGCTCGAGGCTGTGATGGCCTCGGGAAGAGAGGCATGCTGTTCAGGAAGGACCATCTGGAGAGTCACTGGGGCCAACCACAGCCGAGGAGACAGGATGCTCCCAAGTCTCAGCTCTCGCCCTGCTCCCTGTCCTGTCCATCTCACACTTCACAGCGCTCTGCGGCCACCACGCACTTTCACCCATTCAGACTCCAACGACTCAGTGAGGTGGGTGAGTCGGAGAGACATCACCGTATCCAGTTGAGAGGAGACTGGAATGCTGGGGGGGTGGGGTGGGATTTGGTGGCGGATTCCCACAGTTCAAGTCCACGACTGTTTTGCTGACAGTAGAGCTGCTGGCTTCCTCGTGCAGGCTGGTGGCCTCCTTCATAGGCGGTGCAGGCTTCCTCTGGGCCTCAGGCCACTCCCGCTGTTGCCACTTGATGGGAGTCAGTATTATGGTACAGAAGGGGAAACTGAGGCCACCCAGGAAGTGGCATGTGGCACCTTCTCTTCTCATTCCTGCTAAACTCAGCCACGGGGATGAGGTGGAGTTCTCAGAGCTCCTCTGCCACTTTCTCAGAGCCTCAGGGTCCTGACTGCTCATGGGACACCGTGTCATGTTGGCTGGGGCAGCATCACAGCAGAGGCCACTGCTGACGAGGAACCTGCCTTCGGTCCCACAGATATGAGTGACAGGGGTGTCAGGGGGGAGGTCTGCTCTTCTTACGCCCTTGCATCCTCAGCCAAGCAGAAAAACAGGGAGCCTCAAGACCCCCTAGCGAGGCAATGGGTTTGGAACACAACCCCTTCCCAAGAAGCCTCGCTGTGTGGGTTGATGGGAGCAGGTTTGCATTCTGAGCACAGTCCTGCCGTTTTCTTTCACACAGGCCTCTCCTGGGCTCCCGTGTTTTCTATTTATTTTCAGTAGCCCTGGTGTATGCTCAGGTACGCAGCTTCCGGTCTGTCTCTGGGTCACGCATATCTCAGTGTGGCTCAATGGTTCTCTACTTCTTCCCACCAGAACATACCTAAAGGATTTCTGACTTTCCCTAGGGCGCTTCTAACTATCAGAATTTAAGGAACTGTTCCTCCTCATAGGGGGAGTGAGACAAGAAAGTGTGAGGACCCCCATTTTTTATAGTTGAGGGTTACTGGTAAGTGTCATTGGTCCCATACAGTTCAAGTCTTAGTGAGAAAGTAAGTCTTCTCTTTAATGTGTAATGCTCGTGTCCAACTCAGAGAATATGGTTTCAGGTGTTGACCTGAAGTGACAATTGCTGGACTGGGACCAAATCCTATTGAAGCAGCATCCAAGTGTGGCTGGCTTCTCCAGGCAACGATGCCAAGGGTCTTTGGATTCCCCAAAGATAGGCCTTCATCTCTCTGCATATCTTGACTGACTGCATGTACCCCATGTCCCACCCCTCAGTTCACTTACCAAGCCACTCTTTGCCTTCATTACAATACCATCGCCTTCTCCCCACTGCTAGAGAATAAAATGGAGCCAGCACAAAAGAAGGCATATGGGGGTTGGAGTGTAGGCTGGTGGTAGAGCTCTTGCCTAGCATGCACGAGGCCTCAGGATCCACCCCCAGCACCACAAATAAAATATGATAAAGTTGCAGATAATTTCAGTGGTGTGGTGAGTAAGACCTAATTAGGCCAGCTCTAAGTTAGTTTGTTTATTTATTTATTTATTTATAAAACGATGTAAGAATGTACCTGGGGCAGGTGCCAATACTTGGGCTGGGCTTCAATGCCCAGTGACTACAGCCCCAAGTGCACCAAGAGCCAGGTGGGGGGTGTTTCAACAGCAGCAGAGGAAGAGTTGCACACCCAAGTACCAGGAAATTCCATGGGGTTACCGAAGGGTACTTCGAGTGCATGCTGGATCACCACTGCGTAGCACATACCAAGCACATGAGTTAGTGGCCCATTTGAACTTGAGAAAAATGCCCCATGCCTTTTTCCTGGGATTCAGTCCTGGGAAGTCAGTCTACAGCCAGGTACAACCAGGAGAGTCCAGGACTTTATCTTCCTCTGGCCATTCAGGGTGCAGTTACCCCGTGTGACATCTATGACCTGTCGTCATCCTCATGCTGTCATTTCCATATTTCTTGTGGGAATCTAGCAATTTAGAGTGAAGTCAGAAAGAACAAATGGAGGGAGACAATGTTTGCAAAGAATGCAGGGACAGAAGAGTAGGAGAGAAGAGAGTCAAAGGGAAGGAGGGTAGTACTAGAGAAAAAGAGGAAAAGAGAACTCCTGGGCGGAAGTGGGAGGCAGGAGGAAGGGCCGGTGGTACTCACGTGTTGTGGAGCACACACCAGCCACAGTGGGGATCGCCTGAACCCAGGCACTCGCTGCAGCTCCGGTACTGACCACAGGACTCCACGGGGACTCTGGTGAGCTAGGATGGCATGACAGGGAGAAAGCGGTCAAGATTTTGCAGAGTATCAGTCATCCATCAGAAGAGATGCTAATGCAAACATCATGGTATCACCTGGAACACTGCAGCACAAAGGCAGCTTAGAGACTCAGAACCAAAGTTCCTTGAGTGATTATGTTGGATCAGGAGATTTAAGAACATGGTAGATGGTCGTGAATCTACCATGTTCTTAAATGTCTCCAGGAATAGACTCCATAAGTCCATGATAAATTGCTATCAAAGACATTTAACATACTGTATATTTAAAAATTTTTAACCCCCAAAACAACAACAACAACAACAAAATTTCTGTGGACATTCAATTCACCACATATTTGTTTCCCATCAGTGTAATAAACCTGAATATTTACTGTTTCTCCATCTTTTGTTTCACCTTTTTTATACTTTTATTGGTGCGTCGTAACTGTACATCATAGTGAGGTTCAAAGTGACACACTTACACATGCACACAGCGCTTGGTGTGTTTCCTCTGATATCACGCCGCTCCCTCCTGCCCTCCCCATGCATACTAGTGAGATTAACAGTGATACCTTCATATATGGACATAGCATTATTTGAATGGTTTCCTTCATCCAGCCTCCTTTCCCCCTCCCTTCCTTCCTCCCCCATCCTCCTCCTTCTCTTCTACTGGTCTCTCTCCTCATTTATCCTGAGTCCCTTTTGTTTCCTCTTTTCTCTCCAGCTTCCACATAGGAGAGAAACCACACAACCCGTGACTTTCTGAGACTGGTTGACCTTACTTAGCATGCTATTCTCTAGTTCCACTTGTTTTCCTGCAAATGACATACTTTTGTTCTTCTTTATGGCCGAGTAAAACTCTATCACGTGTATACCTCATTTTCATTATCCTTCTCTCTGTCAGCGGACACCTGGCTTGGTTCCATAGTCCGGCTCTTGTGCATGGTGCTGCCGTAAACACAGTTATGGAGGTAGCACTATAGCCTGCACTTCTGACGTATGTGTTTCCTTTTCTTCCCAGCCCTCCTTCAGGTCTCGGTGCATGGAACCCAGACCTCCTGGCCTTCTAACAGGTGTCTAGCTTGCTCGGTGGCTGTCCCATGTCCACTCTTTCTTTCCCATACTGTTGGCATACTGGCTCCACAAATTCTTCACTACAGTGCTTTCTGAGAGCAGCCTGGCTCTTTCTTTCTCCTCCTGCCCACACCCTTTTATGACCTCAAGGCTTCTCTTTCAATCTAAATTTGTTCGATTAGCTTTCACTGACAGCTTTTTTTTTTTTTTTTTTTCTTTTTGGTTAAAGGGGCTTGAAGCCAGGGGCATTCTACCTACCAAAACCCTATGTTAATTTTTATTTTGAAACAAGGCCTCATTAAGTTGCTGAGGCTATCCTCAAACTCGTGATCCTTCTGTCTCAGCCTCACAAGTACTAGGAGTACAAGCATGTGCCTGGCTCATCAACAACTTTTTAACATAACATGTTCCATATGACCTTTTTGTTTAGCCCAAATGCTTCCTTTCCTGCATGCTCCTGAATATCTTTATTTTTCACTTTGCCAGTCTCTTCTTTACAAAAAGTTGTCTCTCTTTTTTAAAAAAAAAATCATTCTTTGCCATTTGGGATACCTTTTTATCTCAATGGAGGACTTCCTGCCTAGTCTTCCAGCTTGAGCTAGGGGAATTTTTTGATATGGCTGTCATTTGTAGTTTCTCGTCATGGGACAATACGCAGAGGAAACTGTAAACCATGCTGGCTGGGCTGAGCCCTCTCTGCTCAGGAGCCAATGCAGAAAGCTGATTCCCCTGCTGTTGCACAGGGCATCTGCCTCTGTAAAATTATGTCCACTTGGCAGGAGCTACTTGTAACTCATACACAGCAAACTGGCACCGGAGCCTGCTCAATTAGTCTCGAAACTCTTTTGGAATTAATTAATAATTAATTTCAAGTCCCTCATGATCTCTTTTCCCTTATTTTTATTATATTCTGTCTCTCTCTCCTTTTCCCTCTTCCTCTCTGCCTCATTCCCTCTCTGCCTGTGTGTATTTATTTGCATTTTTTCTTGTTGTTCTCTAAAATACATATTGATCCTTCCTAATGACCACCCTGCATTCTCATTTCTTCCAAGTTACCTTTTAGCTTCCTCCTTTCATTCCTACAGCTTTGCCCTTGCCTTGATGGTTCTTTCTTATTTTGTTTTGTTTGCACATTTGGAATGTTCTCTTTCCTCCTATTACTGCCCCTGTAACCCACATGGCCCATGTCTTCTCTCTGCCTGCACATGACCTTACTGTCTTTGTAATTAACCTTGACAATCAGTTTCTTATAAATTACCCCCACTGGCTCCACATGCAGCCAGGACTTTACCCTATTCCTCCTGCTTCTCTAATTTCTTGCCCTGCTCCTTAAGGGGCATGCTTGTGTTAGTACATACCCAGTGGTTCCCAGCCCAGAGGACCCGGATTCCTAGAAATTCACGAATGGGAATCAGGTCTGCATACTATTTTCAATATTGACCAAAGCCTAGTGGGAATCGGATTGTTGCTGTTCTGTGTTGTTGTACATACTCATGATGCATGTCCCATGTAAAAATAGGAAATATATTATTACTTAATAAATGCAGTTTGTTTAGTAGACAGACTCTCAAAACATGATGCCTGGAGCTGGGGGGGGGAGTAAATAATAAAAGGGGCCACGGATGGCGAGAGTTGGGAACCACTCGTACATGATAATGTTTTTATACGCTCCAGCTTGCTTGTCTGGCACTCCATATTTTGCATGGGCTTAAAGAGAAAATCATGGCTTACTCAATCAAAAGCATTTTCTTCGTTTAAACTTAATTAACATCCTCCCCAGTTTTTCCTATTGACGTGTTCTATAATCTGTCTTGGATGGAATGTGCCCTGGGATTCCAGGGTGTGACACTTTTAAGTAAAGAGCCAGCTGTTTGGTGAGTCTGATCTTCTCCAAAACCTTTGCATTCTAAAAATATCCTGAAGCTTGTGTTTAATAATTTCAGTACCCTGGACTTGTAAAATCCTTCCTCTCTTGATTTTAAACAGGAGTCGTTTTGTGTTTGGTTGGGAAGAGCATAGGAGCCTTGGAAGCTTGAAGCTTGGCTTTGCCATTTAATAGCAATGCGATCCTGTTGTCTCTGGTTATTTTGTTCACCCTTATACATAGAGATAACAGGCTCCCCTAATTCACAGAATTTCCCAAAGCACTCTGTGGTTATAAAACTGTTTTGCAAATGGTCAAGCACTTTACAAGCGGTGATTACTACCCTTGCTATCTTTGCCTTTGATATCCCATCTGCCCCATCACAGAGAACTGCTCCAAGTCTTCCCGGTCTCATGAACTCCACTGGGAGTTGATCAGACCTGGAAGACATTTTCTTCTTTAGTACCTCGAAAGACGACATCTGCCCTAAACCATTCATTGCTTCACACTTCAGACAATATTATGGAGTTATGTGAGCTTCCTGGACTTACTCAGTACCCTTACTAGCTCCCATGGCAGCTATATGTTGTTCTCTGATTTCATCCAGATTCATCTATGAGTAACAGGGGTACAAGCCTCAGGTAGTTGTTAAGAAAGCCAAATTCTGGTCACCACTTTGCCCCCAGTTCCTGGGGTGAACTTGAGCAAGTCTCTCTTTGAGCCTCTTGTCAATCATGTGTGAATAAAGTACTAGACAGGTCTGTTCTAAATTCCTTTTCCATTCTGACATTCTACCTCTATTTTCTTTTGTTTTTATTGTACTGGGGATTAAAACTAAGGGCGGTCTACCTCTGCACTAAACCCCTAGTCTGATTTTATCTCTTATTTTTTAAACAGAGTTTCACTAAGTTGCTGAGGGTTTTGCTAAGTTGCTGAAGCTGGCCTAAAACCTGCGATCCTCCTGTCTCAGCCTCGCAAATACTGGGATCACAGGCTTGCCTTCAACAATCTCTTCTTCTTATTTGAACACATACATGCCCCACAGGGCACTGAAAACTTTCTCTTGTTCTTCTTTTAACCTTTCCTTGTAGGATCTTTCTATCTATTCATCCCATCATTTTTTTATTACTCTCTTTTAAATGTAATCTATGTCTTTCCCACTCTTTTAAAACCATGGTTGCTAAAACTGGGTAGCCAGCAGGGAGGATTCTAACAGACCAAGAAGAGCCTTTATCATTATTTGATAGCTAGGTGCAATCTCTGTCCCCTTTGTAGGACCTCCCCACGGCAGGGCAGGATCAAGGAACCCTCCCAAGTCCCACCACTAGGGGGAGCTCTCCAGCACGGCCACACTTTCCCACATTGCCTTACTACTCCCTATTTTCATTACGACTTTGTCTCACTCCCCTCTCCATGGATAAGTCTGGAAAGCATCAGGAGCTTTCCTGACACTTTAAATCACTTTTGAAAACTGGCTTTGGTCCAGCCACTTATCTCAGTACAAGTGTCTACTCTAATGTCCCTGGTTACCTTTCGCACCTTGCTAGCACATTGCTTAGGCGGCCAGATGGCTTCGGAGCCACCTTGCCCCTGTGACTGTCTCTCCCCAGATACCTGGACTGTCTACCCACACCTTACACCAAACAAAGCCGCCTCTCCATCCCCCACCTCGGCTCCTCTCCTGACCCTGGAACACAAACCACTCCAGATGCAGAGCCACACGATTAATTAAAAGCACCCCACGCTGATTAAAGTCTTAAGCTACAGTGCCAGGCATGCTAATTAACTGAGTGAGGGAATTCAGACCATAGGAAGAGGTGAAAAAAGAAAGTCATGGGGGGAGGTGGGCAGACTTCTGTTTGGAGAACAAATCAGATGTCCATGTGACCTAAGCTATCACAGTGATAGATGGTCTCAGAGACCACAGAAGATTGAGGTCTGTCCCTGGCCACTGGACTCTAGGAGAGGTGTTGATTGATGTTGCAGCAGTGTTATCCTTATTGTTTCCAGAGACAGAGACCCAACCACCTCGTGGGACTTCCATGTGCACCTCCCCTGTGCTGGGAGAGAACATAGCCCCTTGGGCCCAGGAGTTAGGGAAGGTTCTGCACATAGCTGTCTTGGCACACTGTCCTGGCTTTGTACAAAAAGCTATCAGGCCATGTAGCAGTTCCTCAAAAAGTTAAACATAGAAACACCTAGTGAAATTGCTAAACCTAGCAATTTTACTTCCAGATTCCAGGTACATAGTCAAAAGGACTGCAAGCAGAGTCTCAAAGACACATTTGCATAACCAAGTTCATAGCAGAATTGTTCACAGTAGCCAAAAGGTGAAAGCGATCCAAGTGTCCATCAACAGAAGACAGGACATACAAAATTTAGTGTATAGATGCATACAGTGGAATATTATTCAGTCTTAAGATGGAAGGGAATTCTGCATAAACCTTGAGGACAGAATGCTAAGTGAAACAGGCCATATACAAAAGGACAAATAGCATGGTCCACTTATATGAGGTCCAAAGAGTAGCCATATTTGTAGAAAGTAGAATGGTGGTGTCCAGGGGCTGGGGAGGGAGCCATGAATGACTGTTTAATGCATACAGAGTTTCAGTTTAGGAAGATCAAAAACTGCAGGAAATGGGTGGTGGTGATAGTTACACTACAATGTAAAATGGAGTTAGTGCCACAAAACACTTAGAAACCGATAGATTTTGTGCTATTTTACCATAATTTAACAGTTTTGAAATGACAACCTTTTGAAAGGATTATGGCAGATGGTCTCATCTTTAGCATGGCAGAGTAGATGTGAAAATACCTGTTCTCTGCTCGCCTCCCTGGGTCAAGGGGGAGCAGCTTTCTGTTGGTAGACTAATAAATTCATGTTTATGAAATAGTCCGAGATCCTTCAGTGAAAAGATAAGCATCACTGCGCTTTTCAATTTAATCTCAAGCGGACAAAAGGTTTGGGGATGAATGTCTCCTATCAGGTTTATTATGTAACTGACTCGGTCATTCTCAAGCTCTGGACATCCGTTTTCTGATTTGGAAAAATAATGCCATAGCTTTGTTCTACCAAGAACTTTCTCTTCCATCTGCCCCCTCCACAGAGAAGGGGCTCGAAATTCAAACAGTTCCTGTGATGTCAAATGGCCCCTCTTGCCCGGGCTCTGCTTCAGTGTTTCAGATTCCCAGTTGTGACCAGGACTTACCCTTGAGCCCGCCTTTATCCCCACTTCTCTCTCTCCCCTTAGATTTTCTTTGGGGGAACCATGTTAGTTTTCTTTATGCTTTTGCCACCAAAGTAAGCTTGGTTGTTTTTGAACTGTTGTAAACAGAATCCCCATGCACTTTTGTAAGTAGACTCATCAACGTTGTCCTCCTGGTCTGTCTCACCTGTCCAGCAGGAATGTCTAAGACACAGCCAAGGCTAGGGAGGCAGTGAGTGGCTGAGAACAGAGCAGAGTGGGCCACACAGTGTCTAACCCCTGGCCTTGGCCTTTATAAGTTTCTGCATCTGATGGGCTGAAGCTGTGGCCAGGTGGTGTGGGTGTGTTTGTGGCAGCTGGAGGAATTATTGCGGTTCCCAGGAGGCCTGGCCCCGCTGCCTAGCCCTTGCCTGGCTTCCCTGATATTCCTCAAGATGCTTCCCTCTGGCAATAGGGTCCTACTCTGCTGGTTGCTGCTCATATTCCGAAGGGTACCTGCTGCTCTCCCGATTACATTCAGAAATGCTCCATGGATACGACATACAGTCTCAGTGTGCATCTCTCATTTGTTTAAGCATTTGATAGCCTGGTCAAAATGTGAGCTATTACTTCATCTCTACTCTTATAATTGGATGCTAATGCCACAGTATCTACCTTGAGCCTGATGGTGGGAGTTCATTTAAATGTCCAAAAGGCTTCTTAAGTATCCAATTTCCTTCAAAATTGTCAAAAGAGGAAAGAAAAAAGAAGCAAGACAACCCATTAGGAAACTCCAAGAGGCTTCTGGGGAGCTGTCAAGCTGCACAGATGTGACGCTCCGTGTCGTCCTTCGTGCCATCCTTCCGCCTCCTGTCCCTCAGTGAGGGAAGTAGAGTTGGGAAAAGTTAGTGCCTTCTAGGAAAGTATCACTTCTGTAATACACATGCATCCGAGTGGCATGGGCTCCGGGAACCTCTCCCTGCCTCTCCATGGGCCTTTCTTTCCTTTGGGGGCCCCTGGCTCATTTCCAGCCTTCCTTTCTGCTGACTTGATGTCAGGCAAGGATTTCAGAGAGCCCCTTGTCTTCCTGTGAGGGGCTCAAAGCCTTCGCTGCCAGGCTTGGCACAAGTGGCCGAGCAGGAGCTCAGGAAGCAGTGTTTATTTCAAGTCCCTTCACTCACATCCTCTTTTCTCAGATGCAGTGGGGATTTCTGAATGTAGTCAACTGGTAAGAGAGGCAAAGGCCAAGAGGCTGGTCTAAGGCAGATTGTAAGGTTTCCAGTTCTTCACGCCCTGCATCAGCCTTGTCTATCCCACCACTGCTATGGTGAATGGAGGTGGAATATACTTCTGCACCCCTGACTCTGGGTGTGGCCCGGGCCTTGATTTGGTCATTGGGATGGCAGCAAGCACAAGGCTTTCTTGAGATGTGCTTCTGGGCTTGCTTTTGCCCTCTTGAGCTTGTGGCATTGCCCCTAGAAGAGCTTCCCCAGGTAGCTGCTTCTTCTCCAAACTGGGCCCCAAATGAACCTGAGTGGTGTAAGCCCCCAGCCCAGCCCCCAGCCAGGAGGCAAGTCCAGCCATGCAGCAGCCAGGGGCACACCTGCCCAGCTGAGCCTCGCTGAGACAGTGACCTGCGACTGCTCTGCAAAGCCATGAGTGCGGGGATGAATGGCTGTCATATGCTACTGAGTTTTAGGTAGTTTTTTTTAATGCAGTCTTATTGTGCTCAAAGGTGGCTGATACAAAGGAGCTGGGCAGAGAGTCACAAAAGTCTTGTGAGAGAGGGAGAAGGCAAGAGGGCGAATGGACGAGAGAGAAGGTTGTGGTGCAGTAGCTTCTTTCAGCTCCGAGCACCAATGTCACACGGACACTGAGGTTGGATGTAGCAGGTGCATGTTCAGAGATTCTTACAAGCTGTGGCCAGCATGACCAATGGATCTCCTTGGGGCCTCCTGCGCTGGCCATGCTCTTAATTCTGTGACTATGGATCAGTAGATCTCAGTAAGGTCCAGCCCCAGAGAAGACTCTGGAAAGAGAACACAGCAGTGCGCTAGCAGCACAGATGCTCCTGGGACCCCTGTACTGACCTTGCGGCTGCCCTGGTGTTGGGAAAAGATTTTCTCTACTTGGTAGCAGTAAGAGTTCCTCAAGAATGGTTGGCCTTAGCTGGGCGTGGTGACTCACACCTGTACTCCCAGTACTTGAGAGGCTGAAACAGGAGGATCGCAGTTTTGAGGCCAGCCATGGCAACTTAGTGAGATCTTATTTCAAAATAAAACATAAAATAGGGCTGAGGGTGTAGCTCAGAGATAGAATACCCCTGGGTTCAATACTCAGTACCACCAGAAAAATTTTAAAAAAAGAATGATTGGCCTTGAGCTTTACAATTTTTCCTGCGTGTTTGTGGGTCATGGGGCTAATCCAGTAGGAGCTGTACTTGAGAGGAGATTGTGCACAGGGTCACAGGAGCAGCCCTGGCTGTCACCACTGTCCCTGCCTGCCTATAGGTAGGAGTTCTAGGGTTAAATTTGCAGATAGAACATCAAGTGTGATCTTCCTGGAGCATGAGGCCTTGGGGCCGAGGTTCCAAGCTCCAATCTATTCTGAATATACTGGTGACCTTGGACAAATCCTTCCCTCTCTTTAGACTTCAGTTGATTCATTTTCAGATAGGGGACTCATTTCTGCTCTGCCTTAGAGAACTGGTCACAAAATATGACTAATACAAATGGTCTGGGAAGCTTTCTGAACATGAAAAGTAGCAGATGTTGCGGAGGGCTGCAATTTGCTGCTATTAATAAGTATAAATGCCTAATAGGAAGCCAGTTTGCTCTGGGAACTCGGACAGCCCAAGGAGCCAGCACCGACGCCGGAATCGTCAACATATGCTGCTACTCATTAGCAAATGGTGGTAGCTGAGAAGCGAGGCAAGGTTTCTGCAGAACCTCAAGAATTCACCCCATCCCGGCACCTCCCAGTGTGGGCTGTGCTACAGTGGCACGCTCCTGATTAGCCATACCCCTCACCAGGCGAGAGAATGAACTCCCTCCCAGCTGCACAGATGGAAAAGTCATGGCCCAGAGAGGCTGAGCAGTTTGCCCAAGGTCACACAGCAGGGGGGTGGCAAAGATAGATATTGAAAGGAAGCTGGGGCTGTAGCCCATTAGGCCTGTCAGGCACCACTGGCTCCCTGCACACCTCCCAGGGCATTGAGAAGCCAGGGTCCTAGGGTCAAGATTTCATAACACTGCTTCCTGTAAAATCAGGAGGGCCTGGCAGAGTTCAAGGGATGGCAGTGGGCAAGGAAGCCCAGCACCAACTGGGAACCCTGGAGAGAGACCCACGGTGGTCTGAGCACAGCCCTCAGCCTCCAGGGAGACTCCCTAACTCCTTTGAATGTGGTTGGGAAGATGAATAAACTTTGAAATCGCTTCCTCTCAGTGATCAGTGAGAAAAAGAAATCTGGGGGGTAGTGAGGGGATGGGGAGACAGACCTGGGTTTGAATCTTGCATTTGCTACTTCTTTTTGTAGTGACACGAACCATTTCCTTAACCTCACTGAGCCCCCCCCAACCCCGAAGGGTTGTTTTCAGGATTAATTGCGATGGCACTGATGAACGTGTTGGCACAATGCCAGTAACAAGTCTTCATCTATTGTCCCGGCACCTTGCACAGGGAAAAGCCATCCGTCTTCCCCTCACACCTGGTACTCAGCTCGTGCACAGTAAATGAGAACTAATAGAGTATGCGTGAATGCCTGCTTGCCGCGTGCACAACTGAATGAAGTTGGTCCCTGTCAAGTTCCTGCATATTCTAGTAACCCTGTGGAGATAACTGAACTGGTAATCCTGGCTCTCGCCTTAAAATCTATCATTTCCAGATTATTGCCACAAGTTCATGTCACAGTGTAGAGGTCAAAGTCTCCCTGGCTGTCTGGACCATTGTGCTCAGGAGACCCAACCTCCAGGGCTGTGGTGTTGCAGGCTGGGCATTTTCCTGGTCAGCCCATCCAATGAATCTGATGGAAAAGACGGGCAGCCATGAGAGCAGCCCTGCCAACCACACGGAACTTAGGATGGAGAATGTTCTGGCATTTACAGAGTTAACATGCTAAAAGAGACCTTGGAGACAGTCTAGCTCCAGTCCCTTGCTTTTCTGTGGCTGCAGGGATTTGTCCAAGGCCACACAGCTACCAATGCTATTCTTTTGACACCTAATCCCTAGATATGGCTCCTGGCCAAGATGCCTGTTCTTGACCTAGTCTTAGGGTCAGGGCTGAAGGAAGAGGCAGACTTGGGACCCACCCCCAGGTGTGGGGGGTGCAAGGATCCCTCCCCACCCTAACCCAGCAGGTGCGACGGAGCCTTTGTCCTGGGGATCAAAGTGCTGCTCCTGCTCCAGCCATCTTTCACCAAGTGACACCGAAAAAGACAATGCCCCCATCTGAGCTGGGACTGGGGACCTGCTGGCGTGAGTTTCCCAAGCTGGGCCTGCTCAATGGGGGCCTTTGTTCAGGCAGCCAAGAAGGAGAGGGAGGAGGAGGGACCGGCATTGGACACCCAGCACTGGGCCTGGCTGGCCGCTGAGCCAAGCTAGTCCCCCGGCATATGCAGAGCCCTCTGGCTGGCTGGTGCTGGCTCCCTGGGAAGCGACAGGGTGGGCGGAGAGGGCGCTCCTCTGCCACCCAGCCTTCTCTCTGACTTTCTCTGCCAAGGGTGCTGCAGGCCACTGTCTCCAGCGATGATCTGGCTGTTCAAACCAAAGAGTGGTGTGTGCAAGTGGTCCATTCATGTGAGTGTGTGTCTGGTCTTAGTGGTGGTGTTTGCACACATCTGTGTTCTGGGCTATCGGAGGGTGTTTGTAAATAGATATGCCTTTCCTTGCAGACATCTCTGTATGGGTATGCAGTTCCTTTTCTCAGGAGACAAATGTTGTCCTTCTAAAAGGAATTTGGACCTGGGAAAAGTTATGGCACCCAAGGGCATAGAAATGATGTCTTAAGGGGAGTCTTCCAGGTCCAGTTAATGTAAGGTGCTGCTGGCTTCAGAAGGAGGTGACAGAGACCACAAACACCCTACAGGAGCTTCAATTATCCTCCTGTTCCCTTGCTCCCAACTACCTTAACCTCTGGTGCCCACATGTGCTCCCTTCTGGGATCAGGGTTCAGACTGCTGCTTCGGGAGGAGGGGATGGTCATCTGCTGACTGGCTCATCTTTGCCCCAAAACATCTTCTTCATGAAAAGAGCCTGCTTTGGGGCATTTCCCAGTAATTCTTCAAATATGAAAGGACAATAGTTTAACTGGCAGTACTCTAAGCTGGGTGTGGTGGTGCATGCCTGCAATCCCAGTACTTGGGAGGCTGAGGCAGGAGGACTGCAGGTTTGAGATCAGCCTCAGCAACTTAGTGAGACGCTCAGCGACCTAGCAAGACTGTGTTTCAAAACAAAAGATAAAAAGGGCTGGGGGTGTAGCTCAGAGGTAGAATGTCCCTAGGTTCAATCCCTAGTAGCCTCCCCACTCGAAAAGTAAAATGACAGTCTTCTAAAAGATTTGAGTTTAGGCAGGCACAACCTTTTAAAGGAGTAATTTGGTAGTTATTGCTAAAACATCAAGTGAATAGCACGTCTCCCTCTTCAGTCTTTACTACAGAAATACCAGCACCTAGGTCTAGGCGCATGGCTGTGGGTATTCACTGTGGCTCTGGATGTGCTAATAACTATTTGGAAACAACCTAAGTACCTATCCATAGGGGATTGGTTAAATAAATGGTGGCACACCCCTACTTGGAGATAATGCTGGTCTGTATCTATTGATATGAATAGATGTTTATGATTCATCTTTAAGCTTAAAAAGCAATGTTTCAGAAAAAGTCCATTAAGACTCAATTTTTTTGTTGTAAAAGGCAACTTTGTAGGATATATTCATATATACATAGACCTATTTGGGGGCAAAGAATAACTTGTTGAAAGAGTAAAACCGCTAACTGGTTAAGTCGGGGGAATTTGAACTTTTCACAGAAAGGATATAATGTGTAAAACATTTCTTTTGACTTGGAAAATTAAAATAACTTTATGAGAAGCTTTGGCCGACCTTTAGTCGTTTAAACCAATTTACTTACCTAGTCAGAATGAACATTATTTTAGGGTCAAAGCTTTAATTTTTTAAATATTCATACGATTTTACAATTTCTAACACTCTAGAACTATAAAAAGGGTTCATGGCTGGTTGGTTTTCCTTCCTTGATCTACTCTACGACCAGCAGTGCCATAGAAGCACACCCTGACCCCAAAGAGTTTTCATTTTCCAAAATTAACTAGCTCATATTGAGGGGAGAAGGTCACTGTTTGACAATGTTATTATTGAGTGGGGTCACCTGCCTGCCTGCCTAGGAGCCCCCCGCAAGAAAACCATGTCATCCCCAACCAAGATAAAGAGGACTCTGTCACCCGAGAGATGTTCCTGGCAGGCCCAGGGTCCCTCCGCCTCCAGCCCCTGTATGTGCAGCATACACTCTTGGAGTCGGTTTAGTTTCTATGTAAAGGAACCATGGTGTGTGGGACGTCACTGGGCTGTGTTTTAACACCTGCCCTTCACTTGCCACCAACCGTGGGCAGGTATCCTCATCTCAGGCTCTCAGTGTTCAGATCCTCTTGTCCTTTCTAACTGAAAGATTCCATCATAATTAGCTACATTAAGACTAGAAAAGCCCTTAGGAGTCTCACCCCAGTATTTTCCCCAATTTCATTGCAGTCTTGGGAACTTAATCTTTCTGCATAAAGGGACACTCAGCTCTGCTCCTGCCCTAGTTCTTGTGATCCCAAGAAAGCAAGAGCCATCATCGATCTGACATATGCTTGGAATTCTAAGAAAGGAAATGACCACAACTTGTGATAATAACCTACAAAGCCAGCGGTATGTCCTGTCGCCATTTCTATCTCTCATTAACATAAACAGTGGTGTGGGTGAGGGATCTGTATGCACGGGAGGTGTGGTCAGACTAGTCCAGCCTGATAGGATGGAGACAGCACAGGCTTTGGAAACCAGTCTTAGGCTCAAACTCTGGCTCAGCCACTTGTCAAAGCTTGACTTTGGGCCAGTTCCTTTATGTCTTTGAGCCTGAACCTCAGTTTCCTCCTATGCCTCATAGAGTAATAAAGATCCTCCCCTGCTGGCTGCCAGTTCAGTCCTGTTTTAAGTGCCTAATGACATTGGTCCTTGACTATCTCTGAGTGGGACAAGGAGACAGTCAGTGGGCTACCTGTGCCATGTCAGCAGTCACATTTGTTTTCCAGACTAGAGGAAATGATGGGGTACTTCCACCCACATCTTCCAGGAGCTGAGCCCAGCTGACTGCGGCCATGGAGCAGGTGGTCTCCATCCAGGGCCAGCGGCAGGGGAATCTCATCCATTTCACATCTCATGCAGCTGAGGAATCTGATCCACTGCAGACTATGGCTTGAAATACATTCCCCCTTCCAAAACGAGAAGCAGCTGTCCGGGTTATATTTAGATAAGGGACTCAGAGAGATCAGAAATAATTGCTGGCCCGGGTTGGGGGTGTGGGGGAATCTTTTCCTGGCTAACGTGGCCCATTCTCTGAGGACACGTGTGAAGTGGCCTGGGCGAAGGCCTGGAGCCTCAGCTACCCTCTCTCTGTCTACCGCAGCCTCCATTATATCAACAAACAACCCCCAATACCAAAGCTCAGTAGATGGAGACGGTGGTAGAGGGAACTAGAGGTGCAGAGTCCATCAGCGGGAGGGAGGTGGTGGCTCTCAGTGACCCAGTGCTGGGCAGGAGCTGGTGGGGACCCAGGGAGCCGGGCTATGCAGCTGTTGGCACCTGGGCTATGTGATCCGAGATCCTCACTCAGCTATTTCATAGCTTGGCCAGGCATTTACCATTCTCAAGCCTCCAAGAGTTTATGAAGATTAAATAATATAATGTATGCAAAGCACTCCACACCAACCCCAGAGTATCCACACGGACTCGATGGTGGCTGGCATCACAGTCAGGACAAAAGGACAAACAGGGCCGGGTAACTCGAATTTTTGCTTTGATTCTCCTGTAACAGATATGGTTCCCTATATGAGAAGTTCAATTATCAAGTTCAACTTTTTTTTAGTACTGGGGATTGAACCAAGAGGCTTTCTCTGAGCTACACCCCCAGTCCATCGTCTTTTTTGTTTTGAAACAGGTTGTCACTAAGTTGTTAAGGGTCTTGCTAAGTTGCTGAGGCTGTCCTTGAACCTGTGATTCTCCTGTTTCAGCCGTCCAAGTACTAGGATTATAGGTGTGTGCCAACACTGTGGGCATCACCATGGCTGGCTTCAAGTTTAACTTTAAAGGCATCTAGATGGGACTTGCGGTGACTGAATACTTCTGCCCTTGGCTGTCTTAGGAGGAGGTGCTGGGAAGAAGCCAACCTTGAGAGAGCTGTGATCTTCCTTCCTTCCTTCCTTCCTTCCTTCCTTCCTTCCTTCCTTCCTTCCTTCCTTCCTTCTCTCTCTATTACTTTTGTGTGTGTGTGTGTGTGTGCACATGCCTGTGGTACTAGGGATTGAACCCAGGGGCACTTTACCTCTGAGCTACACCCCCAGCCCTATTTTATTTTGAAACAGGATCATGCTAAATTGCTGAGAGCTTTGCTAAGTTGCTGAAACTGGTCTCCAACCTGAGATCCTCCTATCTCAGCTTCCCAAGTACTGGGATTACAGGTGTGCACCATCAAGCCCAGCTGTGATGTGACCTCTTGATCTCATTCCCCACCCAGCGCCCCCACTCCACTTGGTAGCACCCCACAGTCCCAGCCCCCCAAACCCCTCCCTATTAATAAGGGTGTGATGAGCCAGGGGTGGTGGCGCACGCTTGTAATCCCAGCATTTGGGAGGCTGAGACTGGAGGATCCGGGTTCGCGGCCAGCCTTAGCTACCTACTGAGATCCTCCGCAACTTAGTGAGACCCTGTTTTAAAATAAAGAATAAAAAATAGGACTAGGGGTGTAGCTAGGAGGTAGAATTCCCCTGGGTTCAATCCCTAGTGCTGAAAAAAAAAAAAAAAAAAAAAAGGGCATGGATGTACAGCCAGCGCCATAACTCTCCAGCCAGTTCCCTGTCTCTTTCTCTTCCCTCTTGAGCTTTTCCCACAGCCTTTCCTCTGCTTTTGAATCCTATAGGGCAGAAAGGGGAACCTTGGGGAGTTTATTCTATTGCCTGTAGCACCCAGGCAAGCTCAGTAAAAGTAGGGAGCTGTTCTATTAGACGAATCGAGGTCAGGGTCATCTGTGGACTTCCTTTATTTGGGTTCCCCTGACCTATGTGAACAGGCATAAGCAAAAGCTGGCTGTGGGTCGGGGACAGAAAATGGAGCTGGCTCCTGGCCCAGCACAAGAGGTCATGCTGCGTGCCGGCATGTGGGACACGGGTTGGCACGGCACGTCTGGCAGCCAGGGTCAGGTGGCAAGGCCCAGAATGGTGGTGTTGGCACAGAGTCCAGCAGCCCCTGCTGTGACAGGGACATGAGGATGCTGCCTCCACATACGATTAAATGCAGGGCGTTTGCTGAGTTTGCAAACAAACCTGCAGGGCTTGGGGCTGAGGCAGTAGCAAGGAAACAAATGTGACCGTTTGGGGCAGCTTGCATGACATGAGCGGGATTCATTTTCGGACACTTTTCCTCCTCCATTAATTCAGCTTGGGGGTGCTGCTGTGAAGGTAACTTGACCTGGAACAGTGTCTGGGGCCCACGGAGGCTGGTTTGGGCATCTGACCCTCCTGGCAGACTTACCATCCTGCCCCTTGCTCAGTTGTGGGCCACCTCTCAGGGGTCCTCACAATCGGAGATTTTCAGGGGACTTGTTAATTGCTATGCAGGAGAGAAAGGTAGGGAATTGGGGTGTAGACTAACAGCCTCCAAACCTCTCTGAGCATCAGAGTTGACAGCAGAGATATTTAAAAATTTTTAAATGCTTGGGCCAAGTTCACATAGGCAAAATCAGAATTTCTTTTCTTTTCTTTCTTTATGGTACTGGGGATTGAACCTTGAGAGGCATTCTACCACTTAGCTATTCCTCCAGTCCTTTAAAAAAAAAATTTTTTTTTTTAAAATTTTGAAACAGGGTCTCACTAAGTTGCCGAGTCTGACCTCAAATCTGCAATCCTTCTGACTCAGTCTCTCAAGTACTGGGATCATAGGTGTGTGTCATCACACCTGGTCAAAATCAGATTTTCCAAGAGCCAAGCATCTGTATTTTCCCAAAGCACTGTGTCCGTCCCCCACCACTCCTGCCCAATTCCCATGGGCTGGGTTTGGGACAACTGGCCCTGGCTCTAGGGAGAAGAGGAGTTAGAAATCCAAGGGTGATGTGTTCTTGCCTAAAGTCTCAACGGATCCAGCAGGTACAAGTCTGCCAGAGCTCAGAAGCAAGGAGAGACGGGCATGGAGATAATTTAGGACAGCTGGACAGGCCTCACAATTTATAAAGCAATTTCACAGCCATGATTGCCTGTGAGTACCACCCCAACCTGGTGAGGAAGCCAGGTCAGGGAGGCTAGCCTCTGTTTTACAGATGAGGACATAGCTTGGGAGAGGTCAAGTGATTTGCTCAAGGTCATGCACCCAGCAAGTGGCAGGGCTGGGACTCTAACAGGATGTCTTGTCCAAATGTTCCCCGGCATGGTGCAGCCCCCCTTCTCCACTTGAGACCCACTCCAGGACCCAAGTGGCCAGAACTCCCTCGTGACAAGCAGCCAATGCCTGAAACAGCCACAGTGCAAGTGACTTCAAATACCATGGACATCTACGTAGGCAGAGCTGGGGCTGCAGTGGTCCCTCGTAAATCTATCTTATAATGGCTTCTTGGCCAATATGTTTCCCTGTCGTGCTCTGTCTCCATATACAGGACACACTTCTCCAAATAAGGCCCTTAATCTTCTGGGGCCAGGCTGGAGTCGAAGCAATTGCTCCGGGTGGTACCATAATCGCCCTGGCAGGAGCCAGGAGGGGACAACATGCCTGACTTCGTGAGACTTTACCAATTATGGAATTGTTCCTTGGTCTCTTGGGACCACAGACTTTACAGCTGGCCTGGATCCTGAGGCAGCTGCCGCCAGAGCTCCGTAGTGTAGTGCGTGCACGTCCTGTCTTGGCACTCAGGAGTGGGGTCTGGGAACGTGGAACAGCTGGAGCCACAGGTAAGCCAAGTCTTCAGGAAACCTGAACTTTGTTCTGCTCCCAGCATGCTGGAAGTGAGGTCTGAAGGGACTGCTGCAGGCTGGCTTTCCAGGCCATGCCCGCTGACCAACCTTTCCAGCTGTGTTGAGGAATGTGTCTGATCCCAGAGGCTCTGGAGCTGGAGCAACTGGGTGGCCACCACCCAGCTTTTTGGGCTACTCGCCCTGGTCCTTCCAGCTCAGCGTCCTGAATTAATTTAGGGAGCATGCAGCAAAATCATGGGCACTCAAAGGCATCGTGGACCAGCATGGGCCTTAGTAAAACCAGCCCTTTGGGATGCAGGGAGAAGTTGGCATTTTAGGCAGAAAAGTTGGAGAGACAGGTCTACCACAGGGGCAAAACTGGCTGTTCTCGAGTTTGGTTCACTATGACCCAACGAAGTCTTGGGGGGTGTCCCTGCCCCCATGGGCTTCTTTCTCCACTGCTCCTCAAGGAAGGGAGGGAAGATGATGCATTGCAACCCAGCAGCTCCCACATTGGTGAAAGGAGGCTGCAGGTAGCAGAGAGTGGCAGGTGAATCACCAAATGGCAGAAAAGGTGGGCTCCTCCCGCCTCGGCAGCCCCCATTACTTAATTTTTCCTCCTTCTTCTCTGGAATCAGAAATTGTCTGGGTAGGATGTCACCCACTCATCATTTGGCACGAATGGGCTGGTGCCAGGCTCTTTCTGGGAGCAGAGTCAGGGGGCAGGAGTGAGAGTCCCATGTTCCTAATGACCCAGGAGCAGGGCCTGCTGCCTGCCAGCCTCTGCCCTTGCCCCAGCTTTCCCCCCTTCTTCTTCCTATTCTCCTTCCTGTCACATACAACTAAACTCCTGGCGACACTCATATGCAAGCTCCGAGTTTTTATGACCACAAGAAGACACCTGGGAAGAAGAGAAATGTAACTATGAAAGTGTGGTCTGGTGGTGCAAACCTAACTTGAGGACCAACGAATCCTGGGGTTGGATGGAAACCTAAGGCCACTGAATCCAACCTTTTATTAGATGAACCAGTCACTCCAGCCATTGATGCAATGTGCTTGCTAGTCATACTGAATTCAAAGGAAAGCAGTAAGAACTGGGCACATCATTAACTATAATTACGCATGACTTATGAAAGAGTTTGATGTATTTACCTGTACCATTGTTTGAGGACCATGGTAATCTACTCATAATTACAGACACAATCCTGAGTGTTTTTTTTCCTTTGCATTTCCTGGTTACTTAGTCTCTTAAAAAGCCCCTTCTTCAGCACCAGCACACAGATATTGAGCATCTTTGGGGGGTCAGGGAGTGGGATGGTCCCCTGTGAGGTAATGTATGTACTCATAACTTGTAACTAAGGTCTTGCAGCCAGTCTGACTCACTGCAATCCTAGTGCATCTCAAGTGCAAAAGGTGATAGTCTAGTGGTGAGTGGTCATGCGTGCCTATAATCCCAGTACTTTGGAGGCTGAGACAAGAGGACCACAGATTAAAAACCAGCCTCAGCAAGTAGTGAGACTTTCAGCAACCTAGGAAGTCTCTGTTTCAACACAAAAAATAAAAAGGGATGGGGGTGTAGCTCAGAGGTAGAATGTCCCTGGGTTCAAGTCCCATCCCCCCCCCATTGCCCCGCCACACACACGGCGGTAGTCTGTCTAGCTAGACAGATGAAAACCAGAACTAGAACCGCGAGCAGGTGTTTATAGCAGCTTTACTCATACAGGTGTACACCTGGGAGCAACCATGAAGACGTGCATCAGGTAAATGGGTAAACAAGTACATTCAGACAATGGGAGATTATTCAGCTCTAAAGAGAGATGAGCTATCCAGTTGGGAAAAGAAATGGAGGGAGGCTAAATGCATATTGCTAAGTGAAAGAAGCCAGTGTGCAAAGGTGACATAGCATAGGGTTCCAACTATGTGACCTTCTGGAAGAAGCAAAACTATGGAAACAGGAAGAGGACGAATAGGCAGAGCACAGAGGATTTTCAGGGCAGTGTGACACTGCACTGTATGATATTACATGTCATTATACATTACACCCATAGAACATACCATAGCACAACTGAGACCCAATGGAACCCTGGGCTCTGGGTGATGATGGTGCATCACTTGGTTCACTGTAGCAAGTGGACCACTCTGGTGGGAGACAGTGATAGAGGGGAGCACTATGGTAGACTGAGGGGCCCATAGCAACTTTTCCTGCTCAAATTTGCTATGAGTGGAGACTAGGTGGGGTCAGATGGGCACATGGTCCTTAATGGAAGCAGTCTCAGATGGTGTTTCTAATCACAGCCTTTGAGTGGCAGCAGCCCTGCCCTGGTGTGCAAGACCAGGAAGTGGAAGTTAGCCACTACTCATCCCCTCGGTGAGGTGCCCTTGCAGAGTGAACAACCTGCCCAACAGTATATGTGGTTCTGTGATCACTTGCATACAAAATCCCAGAGAAACAAGTGCATCTCAGGAATCCAGGAGACCCAGGTCCAGTCTCAACTCAGCCTTACCTCGCTATCTGAGGCCAGCCAACTAAGTCAACCTCTCAGGGCTGCTGTTTTCTTACTTATAAAACAAAAGGCTCCCTCTGGCTCTAACAATCTAGGATATATGGGAGACTGAGAGAACATTTCCCTTCTTTCCTTTAGATTGCCACCCCCTTTCCCCTCTTGAACTTGACCTGGCCCTCCCAGACCAGGCTAAAACCAAAAATCAATTTTAATTATAAAAATATGTTTACTGTATCAATAAATCATTTGGGGTCTGGCTTGGGTTGTGGGAAGAAGGCTTTACCTGGTGCTGAGCAAGTAAGTCAGCCTCTCCCTCTGCCTGGCTGCTCTGGGCTGCCATGCTCCCTGCTCCCTGCTCCAATGTTCTTCTCCGTCATTAGGCCGTGGATTATTAATGATGCTCTGGGCTGATGGATGGGAGCTGAGAGGCTCTGACACGCACCAGCGCTGGTTCCAACTTGGTTTCTAGTGGGCCCCTCGACAGCAGACTCTGATGGGCTCCCCCCTCTCCAGGGATGGGAGGAGGGATGTCATGAGGATGGCACTGCCCTTCTAGGGGGCTGCATGGCCCCGGGTAGGACAGAGCCAGATGGAGACAGCCTGCCTCTCCCAGGACACTTAGCAGGAAGGATACAGTGTCATGTGCCTCTAGGGTTCCCCTGGCAACAAGTCTTAAGTTAATTAATTGATCAGTTAAAATTGTTGTTAGGGTTATTCCTTCTATGTTCTAAGGAGAGAGGCGCCATCTGCTTCAGATGGCCATTCAGGGGCAAGACAGGGACCCTCTGGTGCTGGAGCACGCTGGTGTACCTGCAGAGGGAGGCAGAGGTGTGGGTCTCGGAGGTCAGAGCAGCAGGAGCTGCTGGGCCCCAAGGCCACTTGTCCTCTGGGACTCCTGGATGGAGGCCAAGAGTTCAAGTTCACACAACTTTGTGTGACACTGGGACTGAGGCCTTGACAAAGATGCAAGAAGGTCAACAAACAATGGAGGAACTGACTTCTTTCTCCAATGGGGTGAGTCTCAGTTTCCTCACAGGGAGCTGCTCTTCCCAAGCCCCTGGCTCTCTAAGTCAAGCCTGAACCCCTGGGTCTGATGGACACTCGTGTAGCTGGCACAGGACCAAGAATTTAAAACACACGGCCAGACGGGAAAAGGGGTCTGAGCGTCTAGAGGTATCTAGAGTGTCCCTGACCTTCCTCCAGGAATCTAGCTGGCAGGGAGGTGAAGTAGGGAAGCTGGGTGGAAGGGAAGTCAGTGTAACTGGACGTCACAATGGAGCAGGGTCACAGGTGGGTTTTGTAATGGGACTGCAGGACTGGCCAAGCCAAATATGTTCTGGTCCTCTGGATTCAATGCCAGTTTGACACAGGTTTCCTAGGATGCAGGCATCTATAGCTTTGTCAATGGGCAGGACCAGTGGCCACTCAGCACAGCACCAGCAGGCTCAGGTGGGGCTGTGCACTGTTCAGTAGGAATGTGACCACCGGAGAGTTCCATAGCGTTTCTGAGCCTCAGTTTCTTCTCTGTGAAATGGGAATAATAATCCCTACCTTGACTGCTGTGAGAGTATCCCAACAGCTATCTGGCTTGGAATATTTCACTCCTTACTAGCATCTCTTCCAGAAGACAAAAGGTGATGACACTCAAAACCTACCAAATGGGCCATTTGCTTGCACTGATTTTAGGGGAGAGAAAACTAAAAGTAAGACTTCGTATGAGACTTAGAATTGTTTATGGAAGCTGGTTGTGGTGGCGCACGCTTGTAATCCCAGTATTTGGGAGGCTGAGACCAGAGGATCTGGGTTTGCAGCCAGCCTCAGCTACTTAGTGAGACCTTGTTTCAAAATAAAGAATAAAACAAATAGGACTGGGGGTGTAACTCAGAGGTAGAATGCCCCTGGGTTCAATCCCCAGTACCCCCCCCACACACACACAAATTGTTTATGGGATCATTGCAGATACATTGGACTCAAAATCAAAAGACCTGGATAGGAGACCTGCCTGCCATGTATCAAGGTGTGTTTTTGTTTTATTTTCGTTTTGAGGTACTGGGTTTTGAACCCAGGGGCATTCTACCTCAGAGCTATACCCCCAGCCCTACTTTATTTATTTCTTTTATTTTGGAACAGGATCTCACTAAGTTGCTGAGGGCCTTGCTAAGTTGCTGAGGCTGGCCTTGAACCTCCAATCCTCCTGTCTCAGCCTCCCAAGTACTGGGATTATAAGAGTGGGCCAACATGTTCAGCTAATGGTGTGGCTTTTAGAAGTCATTTATCCCCACTCATCTGTTCCGTAGGATCAAGGTGTCAACAACAATGAGTTGTTGGTCAGGTTTAGTGAGACATTCGGTGAAAATGTACTTGGGAAGTAGCTAGTCCAAAACAGATCCATGGCATCATTCATTGGCTACCACTGTAAAGATAATTCAGAGTTTGCCTGTATTGTGCCTTCTAGGGAGCATTAAACAAGAGTCATGATTAACTTCTTGATTCAATTCTTTCTCAGCCTTCCATGAAGGCACCAGAAGAGAAGTCATTTTTCTTTTCCTTTTTAATTCAATCATCATTTCAGATATCCTGCTATACTGAGATATCAGATGGAAGAAGCAAGAACATTATAGACAGAGAAAGGATGAAAAGAAAGGAGAAGACAAACCAACTAAGCCCGGAGATAAACCTCAAAACTGAACTGGCTTAATTAAACTGAAAGTGCTGGTGCTTGTGGTAATTCTTATTAAGGAACTCATGTCCCATCAGAACCCTCTCCCCTGCAGTTGGCTCCTTCTGCTTCCTCTGCAGCAGGTTTCTATCTTTAAGGACACTCAGCTTGCAGAACCCAGAGGTTATTGGGGTGGGGAAATGACAGCAGCAGCAGCAGCAAACAATTCTGTCCAAACTTGAGTTTCCCTGACCTGGACCCCATTTTCTCCTTCTACAAAAGAGCAATATATGCCCTGTGCTAGGGTGGTTATGGAGGACACTTGAAGTGGGTGGCATTTGTTTCTGCAGCCCTTCTTCTACTTCTATAGTACCTAAGGGACTGGGTCTAAGGTCACCTAAACTCCAGGCCCTGCTGGGTCCCACATGCTCCTGAGCCACTGCTACCTGCTCCCTGGGCACCATCTGGCTAAAAGAAATACCTGGTATGGCTGGGTTGCAGTGGTGCATGCCGGGAATTCCAGTATTTGGGAAGCTGAGACAGGAGGATTGCATGTTCGAGGCCAGCCCTAGTAATTTAGTGAGACCCTCAGTGACTAAGCAAGACCCTGTTTCAAAATTTAAAATAGGAGTAGGGGGATAGAGGCATAGCTCAGAGGTAGAATGCCACTAGATTCAATACCCAGTACAAAACAAACAAAAAAAAAGTAAAGAAAAGAAGAGTAAGCGGGGAGAGAAAGAGAGAGAAAAGAGGAGAGGAGAGGAGAAGAGAAGAGAAGAGAAAAGATAAGTTCCTGATCTGTCCATATTGAATTCTAATAGAACATTTAGGTCCTTGAAATAGATAAAACAACAAATTTTTAAACAATTGATGTTGTTTAATACTTAAATGAGTATGCCAAGCCCTGGCTGGCAGTGGGGGGGGGGCAGCTGATGTAGTGGAAAGAGCTCTGGAGAGGCCTGGATTTGAGTCCGACAGGTTGATTCCATACTTATGAATTATTGGCATTCGTTGGTGCCTCTCCCAGGTAAATTTCTTTGCTATATTGGAAACAGCATCTCAGAGGCAAGCATTTGCGGCCATTATTCATTCTCGAATGTCAACTGGTATCATGAATTGAATAACTAAGATTTGGGTGGCAACATGCAGGTACTCTTGTTGGCAGAATCAGGGGGCAGAAAAAGAGCGAGAAGCCAGGATTGGGTCATTTTTAGTCCTGCGCAAAGAATTGGGTCTCAGAATAGTGTAGAGGGGAGAGCGGGGGCCTTCTTAGGAAGTTAGGGATCTCTGATTCCCAACCTGCATGGCCTGTAGCAGGAATGAGTGTCCACAGGGTCCGGCAAGTGGAGAGGTGAGCCTGGACAGTCCCTGAGGAACAGGGCAGCACACAGTTGCACGTGCTGAGCACTGTGGTCCTGCCAGCCACACACACACATGGGCACTCATTGCTGGGCAATCACCTAGAAGCCAGCAGTCGGAGCAGGACAGTGGGTCTAAAGGGCTCGGGAAGCCCACAGAGCACACGATCACATCCTTCATGGTCTAGCAGGGTAAATGGAGATGCACAGAGGTTCTCACCGCAGCAGGGAAAGAGATGAGATGAGAGAAAGGAAACATTATCAGGAAAAAAATGTTTAAAATAGTTGAGAGGCAAGGACAACTTGACTCATTTGTAGAGACGGGGCTCAGCAGCCCCAGATGCCAAGAGAAAGACTTTCCCCCTCTGCCTGCTGGGCTGCAATCCGAGCTGGATCCAGCTCCAGGGAAAAAGAAAATTTGGGGTGAGAGCGTATGTATATGGGGGGTGGACTTTCAAATTCCATTACGACCAATTATCACAACTATGTCCATTTCTCCAGCCTGCCAGCCAGCATCATAGACTGCATATTTGAAATATCTAACCTTTGAAAACATTACTGTGAAGTTGAAAGTTCCTGGTGCCTTTCGATTAAACATTGTGCTAGGTAATGACTGTTTTACTTCTCATTCTTTTTCACCCCTTTCAAATTACTGATTGTTGTCTGACATTGGTGCCCCATTTGCTCTTATTAAATTAACAAGCCTACAAAACTCTTAATGAATTGAAACTCATCAACTGTTTGGAAACGATAGCAGCCTTAAAATTCTCTTCCTTTCAATCTGTGTCTGTGTGAAGTGTGTCGCTTTCCCATACACTTACTTGGGTTCAGATGGCTGCATTTTGGGAACCACATTCTGATTTTTAGCAGGGAATGAGCTGCCTACAGAGGCAAGAGAGCTTGAGGACTTGGGAGGCTCTTTTATCAGCAGCATGCTCTTCTTCTGAATAACCATTGACCTTCAGACTGCGCCCACTGAATTCTACTTTCCTTCTAAGGATGCGCTGGCAACTTCAATACATTTGGAAAGACACTACTAGGGTGCAGTCTGTGCTGATTCAATGGGATTTTCTTCCCTCTTGGAATCACCTAACTGGGCTACCCAGGGATGAAACTTGTGTATGGGCCATGCTGCCTGCTAGGCAGTTATAAAATGAAGGGACAGGATCCTGGAATCCCATTTTCCCTGGATATTTTTTTTTCCAATGTCATCCGTCTACAAACAGATCTCCTACAGAGGTTCCAGCTGACATCTTCAGCTTTGTGAAGTGTGGAAATTCCTAAAACCACCACAGGGCTTGGGATCCAATAAATAACATAATCACCCAGGTCAGGAGCATCCAAGAGCAAATGCCACACTGGCTCTTGCCCCACAAATCAGTGAAAGTAATTGGATGACGGTGCAACCCTGTGCAAAGTTCCATCAACAGTTCACCTTGGGAAGTGGGGTTGCAACATGAGTGTTTATGTCCAGGTGCGTCTATAGGAGAGCCTCATGAAGGCAAAGAGATCATGAGCACAGCCAAGAGGACACATTCCTTTCTGGCTGCCAACTCCTCCCCAAGCCTTGGACAACAAAATCATACAGTCTTTATTTTGTGCCAGGTGTCCCTGCGCACATGTGAATGGGTGTGCCTGGCTCTCAGAGCCTTCGAACCAACAGCAGCTCTGGTCCTGACTCATTACAACTCACAGCTGCTCATGAATCTAGACACACGTGCCACAAATGTTCCTGGCAGAGGTTTTCCAGGGTAGTCCATCTGCTATTAGGCAAGTTGGTGGTAGAGCTGGGAACCTGATAGTCCTGCCAAACAATCATGCAATCATCTCAGGATCAGGTCGATATTTAGACTTCTGTCAGTGGCTTGTTGTATGATACAAGGAGCTCAAGTCTCCAGTCTGCAAAGTGGAAAAGCAGTGGATTCTCTGTATCCACAGGTTCTACATTCTCAGATTCAACCAACTTTAGATCAAAAATATTAGAAAAGAATTGCACCTACATGCAACATATTCAGACTTTTTCTTTGGCATTATTCCCTAAACAATATAGTGCAACAACTATTTGCATAGCATTTATATTGCATTAGGCATTACAAGTAGTCTACAGATGATTAGGCATTACAAGTAATCTACAGATAATTTATTTAAAGTATATAAGAGGATGTCTGTAGTTTGTACACAAATACTACAAGGGACTTGAGAATCTGAAGATTTTGATAGCCACTTGGGATCCTAGAATCAATCTTCAGGGATACTAGGGATGACCATACATCAAAAACAAATACATGTTGTAGAACAAATAAGACCTTAATCCAAAAGGAGGCTGCTGCAAATGCTTACTATAATCAAGCAAAAGAAAGAACCCACAGGGTTTCTACCTATGTCTGAAAGTCAGAATCTGGATTCTTTTCTCTGGTCTACTTCTCAGCAGCATGACCCTGGCCTTCAAGAGTTAACTTCATCTGACTCTGATGCGCAGACTGCCACCCAGAACAAGGAGCCAGGCAATGGAGAATCCTGCCAGATCCAGTATTGATTGGCTTGCTTGATTAGTTGGTTAATTGAATATCACTGCTTTCTAATATAATTAAAACAAGATAAATACTGGGGCTTCATCCCGTAAGCAAGTGCCATTAGTGATCACGGTGCACACCTGATTAAAAATGCAATCGACAGGGAGGATAATTTATGAACTTGCCAGCCTCTAGTGCCACTCCATAGTTTGCCGAGCCTTGAGCTATGACACAGCTGGCACGGAACTCCCTTACCTGTCGTGATTGCTCTTTCCTCTTGAGAAAGAAATTTACTACATAGGGAAATCGATGGGATGGTCTCTCTTTGCAGGTAAAGCTATTTTGCACTTGCCCCTCGCTCCTATGTAATGTATTGGAGAGGAAAACCTACAGCACCAAGGAACCATGATGATAGTTTCTTCCTTTGCCTCACTTTTCCCAATTCCCAACACTGGCTCCCAGCCTGGTCTCCATAATCTTCTGTTTTATCCTCATTCAGATTTGTCATGAGTCTGACACGGTGTTCACATCACTGACCTGATTATGAGATACGTGGGGAGAAATTACCCCAAGTAAGCCACATATGGCAAGGAGGAGAAGTGGGGAACCCATTTACTTCGGGGCTGAGGGATCACCCTGTAGGCTGCTAAATGTCTCATGCTTTTGCTTCTTATGCACGGTGCAGTTGCTTGTGGAGTGAGCCAGTCCCGTTCAGCATGGCAGACAGCTGGTTCAGCCCCAAGGAGGAGGCTGCCAGACTTCAGAGGATGGGTCCCAGCTCTCTTCTCTCCAATGTCATATGTTGCATTCTCTATCAAGTGAGGCATGTATTTGGCATGTCAACTGCTAGTCTCCCTGGTGAATATGTGTTGGGGAGAGGAGTGTCCTGTCACCTTGCTGGAGTCTCTCTTATCGATGTCTGAGCTGTCCCTACCTATAGCAAAGGGGGAGTGGCTTCTCTTTTCGGGCTGGTAGGAGGCCGTTGGTAAAGTACTTGGAGTACCTCCAAGGAAGAGACTGCATAAATCCGACATATTATTATTCTATTAGCTTATGTTCCTGATTTTTGGAATGTGTCCAGATGTGCTGACTGGTAAGCAAGCGTTTCAGATCCACAGGGAGTTAAAGATTCTCCTCATGATACTGAGAGCAGAACAGATCACCATATCCACTCTGCTTTGCAACTAAGTAGAATTTTGATGATGGGTTAGGTGTGTATGAGAAAGCCAGGAGAATCTAAAAGTGTAGATATAGCCATACAACAGAAATAATGAAAAGCTGACCCAGTGACAAGCCTGCGACACATTTATTGTCTTTTGCCAAGAAAGGGCACTTTTTTTCCCCCTGCCAACTCTTGCCCTTTCCAAAACACATCCCTCTAGTGGTTTTATTTTATCTTTATTTTTTTTTCTGAGAGTGGCTTATTTTTGTTGTCCTTTTCCCCAAGAAGCTGCCAGATTTGGATGAATAGGGACACACTGCTGGGATGTCTGATATTTCTATCACCAGAGAGAAGAGAAAGGAATGAGGCAAATAGGGAGACCTGCAGAGGGTAGTAGGAGCTGCTCTCCGCACATTATGGGAAGTCAGCGCTGAAACCCCCACTTTTAATGGGAAATCGCAAAGAAACGTGCTTGAGGGGTTGACGGGAATAATCGAGAACGCCAGCATGCTCAGAATCCATTCTGTTCACTCTCATTTCTAAGAGCTGAACTCATCTTCTTAAATGCTTATTTGGGGGAGAAAACACTGTGTGCAAAGAGATATGTGTTTATAGAGAAATAAGGACATATCCCTGTCTACAATTTTATTTTTACCTTGCCATAAAATAAATGCTTATTAATTTCCATGCCACATATGGAGGGAACTGCCACACGTGAATTTCTTTTCGCGAGTAATTGCTGTGCCTGTGACTCCTTAAGTTATATGCACCATGGAGATGGTTTCCAAATAAGAACCTGGAGAGAGGGACAGATTCACAGATGATAGCTAAAAATGTCTAGAAATTATAGACTGATTGAGGTCAGCAAGAAACAAGTTATTCAATATATCCCCTGGGGTCTAGAGCCAGACTTTCTCCAGTGATTCCAAAATTACTTGGCGGTTTCATTAGGGTGAAAGGCAGTGGGGACTCATAAACACAGAGAGGGAAGGTTGTCCTTTAAAATTCAAATGGAGTTATCAACCAAACACTGAGAAAGGATGGCATTTAATGGTCGGTCCCTGCTCATCAAAGAATTTACTCAAATGTGAGTTAGAGGAATGGGAGTAAGAAGGGTTTAATTGCAACATTTAACACTGTGGGTACACCTATACCTGTATGAGAATTCTGGAAACCAGTACTTCTAAGAAGCCTGATATCCCCGTGGTATCATTTACAAGGCAGGGGCGGGGTACTAGGGAGCTGTCCTCGAGTTCTGGTGCTGAAACACAGAGTTGTATCATTTGAAGTACCTCCACAATGTGAACTGAAGTTTTCTCCTGGCTCCGAGGAGAGCAGCTTCTGAATCATCAAGGACCAATGTCAAGCTAAGTGAGCCTTTGTCCAAAAACTAGCAAATTAGGGAAAAAATCCTTTGAACCTCTTCAATGTGGTATAGATGGGTAGAGCTCATCCATACCTTTTGTTGTTGTTATTGTTATTTGTTTGTTTTGTTTTCCCTTCCTAGGTACATTGGAACAGAACTCCCCCACTCTCTTGCAGCTATGTGGGGTCATATGGCTAGTTCTGGCCAGTGGGATGTGGGTGTAAGTGATATGCATAACTGTGGCACTGTTTAAGAGACAGCGTGTAACTATCCAGCTCTCTTTTTCCTCTACAGGAATAATAATGTAGACCAAGATTGAGAGCCCAGGAACACAAGAGGGAATCAGCCTGGGTCCCCAAGCTCCCATCTGAAAAAGATCGCCTCTGAGGAGCTACAGGAAACATAGGAAAACCTGAATGGACGATAAATACAATGTTATGTGTTTAAAGTCCCTGAATGTTTGAAGCTTATCCTATATTACCTTTTCCATTCTAACTGATATACCAGGTTACTCATTTTTGTGTCCCCCAAACAAGGCTACCACAATAAAATCTTAGGCTGCTAGCAAAGATATCAAATAAATACATATGGAGGAAAGAAAGTTTATTCACCTGGAAAAAGAGGAAATACATCTGGCAATGCCTCCCTCCACCCCAACACCACACACACACACACACACACACACACACACACACACACACACACACACACAATGATGACTTATACCTCGATTTGTTTAGAAAAGCTATGAAAAAATTTTTCCAGAGGCATCAAAGTTCATTGCTGTGCTCTCTTTTAAAAGAATTCCTGTTAGATTGCTCATGATGCGAGTTCTACTATGTATGAAGAAGTCAAGTTAAGGTCAACATCACAGCCATGAGATGATGGATGTAACCATCAAGCGGAGGTCAAAGAGGAGAAGAATGAAACAAGGACCAAGGGATTTGGTCAGGAGAGGGTCACAGGTGACCTTTTAAGAGAGTAGTTTCATTGGAGAAAGCAGATTGCAGATGGCTGAGGGGGGAAAAAAGTGGAAAAAAAAAGAAAGAAGAAAGTCTAAATCACAGACTCAAAAGTATTTGGTGGTAAAAGAAAGAAACAGGGCTATAGTTAAAAAGCTAAAAACAGAACTCATGGTGATTGAAGATGGAGGTGAAATAACCAGATGACCAGGAGGAAATAGAAGATGAAAGATGTGGACAAAGGGGCCCTTGCTTGTCTGAAGGCAGCAGGATTCAGAGCACAGGTAGAAGACACTCGCAACAAAGAGGAAGGCATGGGAGGTTTAGAAAGGCTCCCCTTCTACATTTCCTATTTGAATGAGTGCCGTCATCATATAACTAATTCCCAGTAACCAAGAACTCCAGGAAACCGCTTGAGCTTCCTTATCTCCCTTGGTCTCCCCTGCATTCTGTTATCAGCAAGGCTATTTAACCTCCCATGCATCCCTTAAACCTATACCTTTATCTCCATTCCTACAGCCTTAAATTAGGCCCTTAATTCTGACGGAGTTGTCATAATTACAGCTTTATTCCTCACCAGCTGGTTGACCTCAAGTAAATTACAAACCTTTCAGTTTCTCATCTGCAAAATGGAAAGAAAAATAACTACTTTTTTTTTTTCCAGCACCGCTGTGAAGATTAAATTAAATAAGTACCTGGCATGGTGTTCACAAAAACCTCTTACTTGGTCTCCTGAGCTGTGGATTTCCCACTTTTCTTATTTGTCCACTATACTGCTAGGTCTCCTTAGCTGTGGATTTCCCACTTCTTTTTATTTGTCCACTTTACTGCTCCCAGAATGGTCTGTTTGATATTCAAGTCACTCGCTGTTTCACCCTGGCTTAAATCAAGGCAACACATCCTATTGTTCATGGAGTAAAGTCCAGGGGTTTCGTTAGCTTGGCACTTGGGATACAGCATGTTGTAATTCCTGCCCAACCCTTCAGCCTTCACCAGTCTCCCATCTCAACTGATGTTCCAACAACAAACTCCTGATAGTCTCCCTTAAGACATCATAATATTTCAAAATCATCATTAAGTTTGCAATGTTGTTCCTTCTGCCTGGGAGGCCCCTTTTATCTATGGTTCCCGAATTTAAGCAAACTCCTACTCAACCTTGAAAGCCAATTCATATGCACCCTTCTTTATCACTCCCTTCTCCACACTTCCTTTTTATAATGTATTCACACTTCTGTTATCACACTTAATTCATTGGATTGCCATTTCTGTGTTTCTCCACTGACTTTTAATAATCATGAACTCTGAAGCATGGGCTGTGTTTTATTTAACTCTATAACTCCCTTGCCTAAATTAATATCTTGTACTTGGTAGACACTTGTCAAATATTTGGTAAATGAATGATGGATAAATGCTTTGCCTGCGCGGAATGATCAGAAAGCAATCAAGCAATATACAGGGAAGCAGGGAGTAAGACCAAACCTCAGGAGTCTACATTTTCATGAAGCAGACATCATCTGATCTAAGTGATTCTGTGTTTCCAGAATTGTTGAAAGAGGGGGGGTATTGGAATCTAAGACTAGGGGAAAACACAATACACTATGCTCACACCTGATACTTTCTGACTAACGGTCTCATTATTTTGTGTGTATGGTAGGGGGGAGTGTCCTGGGGATTGAGCCCACGTATGTTCTACCTCCAAGCTACAATCCAGCTATTTTAATTTTAATTTTTGTTTTGAAACAGTGTCTTGCTAAGTTGCTGAGATTCTTGCTAAATTGTGGAGGCTGGCCTTGAAACTGCAATCCTCCTGTCTCAGCTTCCCAAGTACTGGATTACAAGCATGTGCCACCACCATGCCCAGCATATCTCATTACTTTTGAACACACAGATACACACACATAGACACACACACACACACACACACACACACACTCCCATCACTTTTTTCTCCCCCGGAATCATATCCTAACAGCTATTTCAGCCTTGAGAATGGCACCCAGCTTTGCTGACTGCACTCAAATGTGTACTTCTTGATTTTTCTTCTTGCTTTGGTTCTGAACTATAAAGAAATCTTGACTGATAAGGAACAGAATCTCTCCTCAGTTATCTGCTGGAATATTATTATGCTGCCTGGTTACCCAGGCTTGGGGGTCAGGAGGAGAGGGATGGTATGAGGCGGGAAGCTAATGCTCATGACCTGACTGAGACTCTAGGACACCGTGGATGTGTTTCCCTCCATATCCATGACTTGCTATGAGGCCATGGCTAGTTTTTCTCCAACACAAAATGGGGAGAATTCTGTGACTCCAGCTCTCCCCTGCCCACAAAGATCCAAAGTGGGAATAGTCAGGCTCTAGGTCTGAAAGGACTGAGGTGGCTTTAAGAAGTTCACTTGCAGAACTCCAAGCTGCAGAAGAATCCTTCGTCTTCGGCCTCCCCCAAAGAAATGTGTGATGAACTGTGGTTTTCTGAATCATTGAAGAAACGTCTAATCAGGCTGCCAAAGTAGCCTCCACAAAAATTAGGCAGAGGAGGCAAAAATAATCCCAGGCTATCATTAGAAAAGTGAGTTTCCTTTTTATTTTCAGAAGTGGCTGTTGTATGTGGCTAAGATATTTTAATTAATGAGCGATCACATTTATGGAACCCAAAAGGCTGCCAAGGAGGTTCTCCGTTTACAGATAAGTGTTCTATAATAGTACTGTGCTGGGTGTGGTGGCGCAGGCCTGCAATCCAAGTACTTGGGAGGCTAAGATAGGAGGATCGCAGGTTTGAGGCCAGCCTCAGCACCTTAGGGAGACCCTGTTTCAAAATAAAAAATAAAAAGGGATGGGTTGGTGGTAGAATGTGTGTGTGTGTGTGTGTGTGTGTGTGTGTGTGTGAGAGAGAGAGAGAGAGAGAGAGAGAGAGAGAGAGAGAGAGAGAGAGAGAGAAAGAGAGAGGGAGGAAGAGCGCTATGCATGCAAAACCCTCAAGACTTCTAATTAATTCCACTGAAACATTCCCAGTAGTTATTCTGGAAGTGACTTTGGAGCTTCCTTGGGTGGACATGTCTCCCGGAGAGCAGTGTAACATGGTCAGGCTGATTATAAATCTTTGTGTCCACATGACCCAGTAACTGTTACAGAGGCAGTGCAGGACAGGGGCTGGGAGTACAGACTGTCAGAGTTGAATCCATCTTCATCCTTTGTGAACTGTGTAACCTGGAGAAGTTCCTTAGCTTCACTGTGCTTTGGTTTCCTATTTTGTAAAAGAGGTCCCAAACTTGCCCACAGATTGGGAGGAAATACCTGCAAATCACCTGACAAAAAAGTTCATTTTTAGAAATGTATTCTTAAAACTCAAAAATACGATTTTTTTTAAAAAGCAAAAGATTTGAACAAACACCTCACCAAAGATCTATAGATGGGGCACTAGCCCATGAAAAGATATTCAACATCATTAGTCATTAAGAAAATGCAAATTAAAACCGTGACAGGATAATCCCTACATTCCTACGTTTCCACCAGCTTTCTCCACTGTAAAGTTCCTTTCTCTCTTTATGGTGGGTAAACATATGGAACCTTTTGAATATATTGCTTCTTCTCAAACTATTGCCCACTAATTTTTGTATCCAGTGGTAGATCTTCTCTCTAACAATTATTTTTGTGGTATGACTTGAAGTGTCCTCTATATGTAAAAAATTTGGTATTTGATGGGTGTTTGCAGGAGGAGTGCCCAGAAACAAGGCCTTTCCCTAAATTATCTCACAGCTATTTCTTCATGTGCTGCGTTTAAACCCATAGGAAAGGCTTCCCAGGAAATCCACAGGCTTCTCGCCGATCCTACTCTTACCCTTTGCACTGCTTCAATCTAGTTAGCCCTGTTATTTTATTTCCATGGAATGGCATGCACCCCTGCCATTAATTCTACATATTTCCAGGGGAAATGGGATTGAGAAGAAGGAAAGATTGATCATTTTTCAAGGAAAAGACATTTCTCCTCTCTCTGGCTAGCCAGGTGGGTTTTCTGAACTCATTTCTGCTCTGGAAATGGGGCCGTTGCTTCTGAAATGAGTCCTCTGCGTTGGGGTGGGCTCTATTTTTATGGCCAATGGGTAATAGCATTTCCTGATTTATGAATTGGCATCTGGGGGAGGTGCTTTGCCCCTGTATGGGTTCATCAGAGGGGGAGAGAGCAGCCATATAAATATTCCTGTCATATAAAATTATTGTTCTCATTTTGATTTTTTTCAAAGTGTGTGTGTGTGTGTGTGTGTGTGTGTGTGTGGTGGGATTTAGGAGATTTTAGTGGGAAAGCAGGAAAGTAAAGGGTTAGTTGGCCTCTTTTTCCTATAAAGCAAAAATGCAGATATTCTCAAGGAACAGAGACTGACTTGGAAGACAATTAGCAGATGGTTTAATTATCTAGGGGGAGTAGTCTTTGGTGCTCTGACTTAAAGTCAAAGCCAAGGTCTAGGCCTGAGGGCACATGGAGGGAGTTTAATCTCATGAGTTTGGCCAGGGCTTCGTTTTTATTTATTTATTTTTTTAACTGGTTAAGAGAAGTTCGTTTCATGTAAGTTCTTTTGAATCTTCCTCAAATCACTGTGCAGATTCATTTAAATTCATCAAATGCTTACTGAGACTTCACAAGGTACAAATCACCCTGTGGGTCCAGCAAGGGCTGTAAGGCAAGCCTAAGACCCAGCACCTGCCCTGCAGGAGCACATGGCCTGGGGCACTTTCTTGGGTGAGGATGACTCCAAGCCTGCAGAGGATTTTCCTGGGGAAGTGTGTCACAGGGTGTCCTCAACACATGGCAGGACCAAAGCAGGGACCTAGGAGAGGGGTCACACACCATGTGGCTGCCCAGAAAATGGGAAACTGTTGGCAGCTTATGCTTTATGCATTTATAATCTTTTTCTGCAATAAATATGAAACCTCCCTGGGGGAGAGGACCCTGCCATAGACTTCTTTTGTACCTTTTTTGTTCCTGACCTTGGGGTTTAACATATAGCAGTGATTCAGGAGAAACCACAGTCCTTTCTGAGAAAGGAAGGTACTTTATACTTTACACTTTGCAGAGCCTATGTGGTTTCTGTCAAAACTATGCAACTCTGCCACCATGCTAAAAATGCCCTTAAACCATACATAAATGAATGGGGATGACCGGGTTCTAATAAAACTTTATTTACAAAATTAGGTGGTCAACCAGATATGGATCATAACTTGTCAACCTTTCTAGTAGTGAACAATAACTGTGTGTTTAATTGAGTTGAAATGATATAATTTAATAACAAGTGTTATCTCACTGTAAAGAAATATCAAACATGAAGCCAGGCATTGGTGGTGTATGCCTGTAATCCCAGTACTTGAGAAGCTGAGACAGAAAGATCACAGGTTCAAGGACAGCCTCAGCAACTTAACAAGACCCTTAGCAACTTAGTGAGACCCTGTTTAAAAAATAAAAACTAAAATAGGGCTGGGGAGGTAGAGTGCCCTGGATTCAATCTCTGGTAACACACACACACACACACACACACACACACACACATCAAACATGACCTGACAAATTAAACAAATGCAGAACATGTTACAAGAGTTATTTCAAACTATGCAGAAAGATTCCCATGATGCATATAACATAGAATCTATTCTATAAATACATTTTAAGCAATGGGTCCCTTACATGCAACCCAAATTTTGGAATCTTCTTCACTATGTTATATAGACACTTTGGCCATGGCCCAGGCTCCTGATGGCATCAATGGAAGGAATCTCTTCTCTTTTCAAGTGTTGGAGTGATAACCAAGGGACAGGGAGGCAGGATTCTCTGGCGGGTGTGGCTCATGGGACCAGGGGCCAGGGAGGGCCATTGAGCTGTCTCTAACCAGTGTGTCTAACCTTGGGGCTTCTGTTCATTCCTCTAACTTATTTCTTTGTTTTCATGGCAGAGTAAACTCCAAATTCCAGGGGTCAACTGAGTGCCTGCCACTAGCCCATGCGTGGCCAAAAAAATTCCTTGGTGTCATCAGTCAAAGTCAACCAGTTAATAATGACCAGCCTCTCTGCTAATGGTCCGAGGCAGGGGTCTGCGGGGCAGCAAAAGTTCTAGGAGAGAGACTGCATGGGGACAATGGCTTGCAAGAAACACTTCTGCTGGCCAATTTCAAGGGCATAGCCCCCCTTGCTCAGCTCTTTAGAAAGGCAGTAATTAGTTTTCATTCTCTTTGGTGCACATGGTGAATGCAGCGGGATTTGGCATTTGGAGAACCATTGGGGTCTGTCCCTCTCATCTTGATTTGCCTGGGGTTTAAGTCCATAACTAAGAAACAACAAGACTGCAAGGTAATTTGGGGGCTATGTTCAGCTCCAGCAGAGAGGGAAGATACTTTTAAGTGCTAGGGCTTCAGGCAAGGAGAGGATGCTGGGAAGTAAGGTTGACTGTGACTCAGCTGGACCTGTACCCCGCATGGCACAGTGTCTCTTCAAACTGCAGGTGGTGATCACAACCGCTAAACAGTAAGCTCCTAGAGGGCATAGGGCTTATCTTGTGCAGCTTTGGATGTTCCCAGCATAAAGGCCTAATCACAGAATTATAGGGACAAAGCTCTCTGAGCCTGCATAGTACACTGCGATCACATGACAGTGCTTCCTAATTGGGATAGCATGGTGGCACAATGTAATAGGTCATAGCTGTGCTGTCATGTCGATTCTTTTGGCCAGTGGGGCAGCTGGAAAATGCCTGGAGATAATAGTGCCTCCAAGCCAGGTCCCCTCTGGCCAGGCACGGACCTCCTTCACCCCAGTGAGTTGCACAAATACATTCACTTTCTAACTGTGTCTGCATTTAGGTTGGAAAGCATTGATCTGATACACGAATGAGAAAACTGAGACTCAGGAGTCAGGACCTCACCAAAGACAAGGACTGGAATCCAGTTGGCTTTACTCTGTGTCCTACACCTCACAGGCTATGCGGCAGTTACCTACTGAACTGTCAACAAAGAACTGTTGAAGCTGAATTGTTGAAATTGAGAAATCACTTGAATAAAAACTAGGGGAAGGGCAGATGATGACGTTGGCACACCTCGAAATGTGGGTTGATGCCCAACGCTGAAGTCCACATATTGTCAACACATGAAAGGCTTTACCCCTGGACCGTGTCTCAAGGCAGGAGATATGTTTTAAATTGCAACCCAGGGCACACTTATATGCACATGCACTGTAGCACAAATAGTATTTATCCTTGCTTTGTTTGATGGACACTCTTCTATTGGATTTTATTTTATTCCATTTAAAACAAAATTCTGGTCATGACCTTTTAAATTGATTTCATGACCCACTAAATTGATTTTGTGACCCACTAATGTGTCATGACCGGCAGTTTGGAAAACACTGGCCTGACCCTATGCCAGCCCTCTCTCCCCTCCTCAGAGACAGGGAATGGAAGGTAAATCTCAGGCAAGAGATTGAGATAAAAAATAAGGAGGGAGGGGAGAGGAGTCCCCCCAAAAAACGGGATAAAAGAGGGAATGAAAATGAAATGAGAAGAAAGAAATGGACGGGGAATGGGAGACACATTGAGATAAGGCTAAGGGGCAGCTTCTCTCTGTGGGAACTGTCTTTGAGCTGCAGTCATTCTGACCACATGCATGCAGGAGCCTTTCCACAGCTGGGACAACGCTATCTGCTTGTCTAGAAATTTCCTACCTGTCAGCACCATCTCAAGTTCCTTGTGGTAGCTCCCAGAGAGAATCTTCCATGTGCTGTTCAGGGATCTGGGCACTAGAAAGATCTAGAAAGCATTGGGTAAATTACCCAGTAAGAAAGAAACTGACCACACTGGCTCTACCACTTGGATGCATGGTAGGCTCCATGAACTTCTGAACTGGGTCTAATGGGTCTGAACAATGAACTCTTAGTGCAAAGGAGACAGTTTTAGGAGGTAATGGGGAAGTGAAAATCAGAGATTTAAATAAGATTAACTTACAAAGAAGCTACAAGTTGACATACTCCAGTGACTAGAGGTCTCTAAATAGTTTTGGTTGCACCCAGACCCCATAGTAAAAATATTTTGAGCATGAACCTACAACATATACATACTTATTTATAAAGAATACACATGTCCTGCTTATTAGCATATTGTCTTATGAAATGTATTGAAAGTTAGGAAATAAAAAAGTGAGATAAAATAAAACTGAATCTTGGTTTTTATTTTACCTTATTAGTGAGCAATGCAAGACATTTTACTATTTAAGAAAATTATTATTATTACTGGTAAGAGTTGTATGTTAGGATTGGCTTATTTTTTGCTTAGCTTTTAGCTTAGCTGACTCAAAATAGTTTTTTCTTATTTTTCAATCTCATGAACCAATTAAGCAAAGATGACTGTTGAAATTGAGAATAGTAGATTTCCATCTTCTCTGATGTCAATCAGCTGTTCTTAAAACTAATCAGAAAGTGCTAAATTTATATATTTTTAAACAAATGGGTCAAAATTACCCAAAACTCTTCATTTGGAAGGTTTTTAAGCAGTAGAAGAGTTTGTTCCTAAGTTTTGCTTGTTTATTTGGTGGTACTGGAGATGGAATTTAGAGGCATTCTATCTCTGAGGTATACCCCTAGACTTATTTTATTTTTTTTTATTTGGAAACATGGTCTCACTAAGTTGTAGATGACCTCACTAAGTTGCTGAGGCTAGCTGTGAACCTGGGATCCTCCTATCTAAGCCTCCCAAGTACTGAGATTATCTGACTATCTAAGCCTCCCAAGTACTGAGATTGCCTAACTGAGTTTTTTTTTTAAGTTTTTAGATATGAATTTTTAAGTGTCACACATTATCAGCAATAAAATCACATAATGATAGAAATATTACTAAACATCTCCCCCCCAATGGTTTCTCTGTGCCATACATTCTGTCTAAAAGTATTTACTTTCTTCTCCATTGTTAACTTAAGGAAAGACTTAGAATTTGTTTTTTCCAAGTTATCAGCAAAGTGGCATACTCTGACAGCTGCCTGTCAGAACTGAAAAGGTTAACAAATGTGGAACATTTTGGTTCACTTTAAAGGAAACTGTTTAATTATGTTTCCATAAGCAGCAAATGTCTGATGTGCAAAAAAATTTCATGGTCACTTCCATATTATTGCAAAATACTATAAAGGTGCTATTTAAAGGATTACATTTATAGTATTGATGTCAGTCAGATGTAAATTACAAACTTGTTGTAATATTCTAAAACTGAATCATTCAGTAAGAATGCCAGTGTCAATCCCTCCAAAGAGTAGAATTTCCAAAGACCTCTATGCCTTCTTGATGCATGAATGGCTGAGTCTGACCAAGCATGAATGGGATAGACCATGGGAACTATACATGGTATACATGTATGAGACAGAGAGAGAGAGAGAGAGAGAGAGAGAGAGAGAGAGAGAGAGAGAGAGAGAGAGAGAGACTGGCCTGTTCAACTGCATATTAAACATGAACAAAGCCAAATTTCTTGTTTTATGTAGAAAAATTTAAAAATAGAACTTCTGATAGTTTCTTATCTTGCACAATTATAATGTTCTTAGAACCTTGTAGCATCAAAATGCACTTTAACACCATTACCCCAGAGGATAAAGTGGGAGCTGAATGTTTCAGAGTTTAGGTCTTCGGAATTTGGGGGCAAAACAGTACATTAGCAAGTAGCCTCCTCTGGATAACTGTGAATTGGGGGATACTGGGTAATCAATGTTTAATTTTAATTATTGAAGATAAAGGAAATTATTTGAGAATAAACAATGGCCCCTAATTTAAGAATCACCTGGGAAGAGGCAAAGGGGCCCAATCCATGAATCAGGTGTCACGCTGCTTGGTAACAGTAACTAAGAGGCGGAATTGTCATTGCTTTAACAAAATGTGTGACATTTAGAGGACAATGCATGATAGCTTAAGATCAGGAGCTAAGCTCAGAACTGAAGTGGGCTCTGTGGGCCTAGGATGGAGCCATCCAGTCCTGAGATTTCTGTGAGCCTGAGCAAACTGGACATCGGCTAGCTGCAAAGAGATCCACTGTCCTGACCTGGCATGGGGATCTGGAAGATCTGCTGGGAAGAACCCTCCTTCCCCCAAATCACCAGCTTTATGATCAACAATACAGTCTTCCCAGAGACAGAAGACCAGCCTAAAGTCAGGGCGTCCAACCTGGGAAGGGGGTTGAGGAAAACCACAAGAGGCAAAACTTCAGAGAACGCAGATGTGCGTTCCATAGTGCAGCGTTCAGATTTAATGAACAGTTCGGGGGCCCCTGGTAAAGTGAGCCCTGAGGTCGAATGTGTTTGAGGAACACTGCCTCCTACGTGGTGGCCCCATCGGTAGCTTGGAGATTCCAAATAACCACTAGCATACTAAATATTCTAAGAAATGCTACCATCAAGATACCTACTCAACTCAGATTTCCCCAAATGTGTTTGATCAAAGAAACTTTTGTTTTGTTTTGTTTTGTTTTAGCATGGAACAGAACCTCAGCTCTGAGAAATGAAATGTAGGACATCTTGGACCAACTAATGCTTAACCCTCTATTAAAGGGACCAACAAGAGAGATCATTTGCATGGTACTCTGCAGGTGTAAACCCCTTGTCTCTAAGATCCCTCACCTTAACGGGAGGGAGTGTAGAGCTCTTTGTCTTGGGGACAAGAGAGCAGAACTTTCTCTTGGACCGTTCCTGATACCTGAAGGCAACCTCAAGCATGAGCAGTGGTCTCTGACACAGGGTATCAGGGAAGTGAGTTGGAAACTTTCTGGCCACTAGGATCGCTGAGGAGCCTCAGGACCTGCTGGTGCAGGCTGTGTGGCTGGAGTTGTCTGGAAGTGTGACCGACAGAGGACATCTGGTCTGCACTCTATCACTTTTGTCACCAAAACAACGACAACAACAACAACAACAACACCAGGGGCCTAAGATGCCCCTGAAGCTATCGGAATTGTTTATGAATAATGGAAGAAAAACACTACATCTGTATTTTTCCAATAAAACATAGATACCCTTATGATAATTGCCAGAAAACCTAAAATAATAGAGATGAAAGTTGAGATCAATTGAACTTCTGTGTGTCAGATACTGCTCTAAGAATTTTATGTATGCTTTCTGATTTACTTATTGTACCAGCTCAGTCAATGGGTATGAACATACCCTCACTTTACTGTTGAGAAAACTGAAGTACTCAGAAGTTAAACAATTTGCTCAAGGTCAAGTAGCAAAGCCAGGGCCAGGAAGCAGAGCTGGCAGCTCCAGCTGGGACCCACCTTCTAGGCATCCACAATGCCACTGGATAGCTGTCAGCAGCATCCGTTGAGAGCCTTTGGGAGGAGGATAGAGTCTCTATCTGCTTCTCCATGGCTTAGTTGTTCTTCTCAATTCTCTTTACTTAAGTATCCAGGTAGTCTCCCCGTCAACTGTTGTGCATTCCCTTGAAACCCTTGCATCTGTCACTAAGTCAGTTTCAAATGCAAGTCCCTTATCTTCCTCTAATACTTGATATGCATGTGTGTGTGTGTCGGGGGGGGGGGGAACTGGGAAATGAACCCAGGAACATTTTGCCTCTGAGCTACACCCCAGTCCTATTTTATTTTTTTATTTTATTTTTTTTGTGGTACTGGAGATTGAACTCAGGGGCATTCTACCTCCGAGCTACACCCCCAGCCCTATTTTTTTTTTTTATTCTTTATTTTGAAACCGAGTCTCACTAAGTTGCGGAGTGCCTCACTAGGTAGCTGAGGCCGGCCGCGAACCCGGATCCTCTGGTCTCAGCCTCCCGAATGCTGGGATTACAAGCGTGCGCCACCACGTCCGGCTTATTTTTTATTTTGAAACAGGGTCTTTCGAGATTGATTAGCCTCTCACTACTTGCTGAGACTGACCTCAAACCTGAGATCCTCCTATCTCAGCCTCCCAAGTACTAGCTTTACAGGTATGTGCCACCACATCCAGCAGACATGTACTTTAAAAACTCATAAGAGACACAAGTCTGCCATTCGTATATTCTGCTTTTATATCTACATTGGCAAAGTCGCGTGATGTGATGACACTAATGCCAACTAGTCATCCTGAACAATGGCATAAATTAACATGCATCTATTTACTTTTGAAAGTGTCTCATCAATATTCAAACCAAGTGCACAATTTACTTAAGTATCCAATATTTCCAGTCTCTGTATTCTACAGAACTCCAGAGCCAGTCAGTCAGAACTCCTGGCATTTAACCACTTCTGATCCTGTGCCATTCCTAGAGGACAAGAGAGAGACAACAGCAGGGAGTGGGGGGAGGGTGTTAGCTCCCATAACACCTGCCTCTCACGAGGGGTGGAGCAGCCAGGGGCCACCCACAAAATTGAGGATTGATGATGGTCTTGGAAAATATCCCTAGAGCTCTGGCCCCCGGTCCAGAGTCCTCAGAACACAGGAGGAGAATGTATCCTCTCAAATGGTGTCTCCTGCCTCTTCAAGTCATAACTCCATGAGAAAACTGTGATTTCTGAGTGATTCCCAGGGCAAGACTCCTCCTTTTCAATTCCCCTCAAGCTGGATTCACTTTTTTTTTTTTTTCGTGGTACTGGGAATTGAAACCAGGGGCGTTCTACCTCCCAGCTACACCCCCAGCCCTATTTTTTATTCTTTATTTTGAAACAAGGTCTCACTAAGTTGCAGAGGGCCTCAGTAGGTAGCTGAGGCTGGCCGTGAACCCGGATCCTCCGGTCTCAGCCTCCCAAATGCTGGGATTACAAGCATGCACCACCATGCCCAGCTTGGATTCACTTATTGCTACAGAGCTTCCAGAACAGAGCCTTCTGTCTCCTCTCTCTCTCTCTCTCTCTCTCTCTCTCTCTCTCTCTCTCTCTCTCTCTCTCTCTCTTATTGCTACAGAGCTTCCAGAACAGAGCCTTCTGTCTTCTCTCTCTCTCTCTCTTTCTTTCTCTCTCTCTCTCTCTCTCTCTCTCTCTCTCTCTCTCTCTCTCTCTCTTCCAATGCCTAGCCCTGTGCTCGGCATCCTATGGACACTTAATAAATAAACATAAATAAACATCATGGGAATGATATGGAAGGTGGTAGATGCAGCCCCTGGTCCTGTGTGTTTCCACCCTGTGGAGTCTCCTCACAAGCTGCTAAGTGGGATACTATAGGTGGCTGTCTTTAAATATGGTACTTAGAGCGACTGAAAGTCTCAGGACATTGACACTAAGTTAAGAGAAGGAGTTATTGTCAGGGCAACCACCAGAGGCAGATGCTTAATGGGGTTCAGGATGAAAGACCCTCCATGGCTTCCCCAAATTGCAGACCTCAGATTTCCCATCTCTGCTCCTACCCCTCCCTCCCTCATCTGCCTGAGTTCCACTCTCATATACCAGCTTGCTCTGGGGCAGAGAGAAGGGAAACAAACCATTTTCCTAGCTGCTTCTGGAGTCCTGGAAGGTGAGGTGCCAGAAACTTTTCTAGCTGCCCAGTCTGTGAAAATGTCAAGTATCCAGTGGGGCCAGACTCACGGGTATTAAGTTTTTTTCTCCAAGTGAGGGAGCAAAATGACAAAGAAAAATCCACAGAGCCCCAGCAAGGTGAAACAGCTCTCGCTGATCAGGGAGAGGGACCCAGGCTCCTGGCCCAGCACCCCCTGGGAGACACTGCTCGTATGTATCAAGGAGTCTGCACCTTTGTATTTCCCAAGGGGCTTTGAAATACACAGGGGGGGTGCAGGGAATCCCGGGTGGTGGCTGGTGCCTGGAACTGGACTGGCCTTTGTCCACCAAGCAGTGGTGTGTCCAGGCGTCCCTGCTCTTGGCAACAATACAGTTTCTTAGCAATAATGATAATCACGGCGATGTCCACACTCACAACTTACCAAGAGCCTGCCGCCTGCCAGGCACCTTACTTGTAGTAACTTTAATCCTAAAAGCGCCTAAAGCTGGTTTAACACTTGCATTTTGCACGTGGAGAAACTGAAGCAGGAACTGCTGGAATGAGTTGCTCTGAATGGCAGAGCTGGTGAACGCCAGGACCAGGATAAAAAGCCAAGTTCATGGTCTATGCATGACCCCCCCTGACCCCAGCCTGCACACATTTCTGCATTCCGGTCATCACTAAGCTAAAATCAGCTCTTCCCTCCCAGGGAGACTACCAAACTCCATGGCCTTTGGACAGGGGAGACTTTTCTGCCTAGAAATGCACCCATAGGAAAGGTGCAGGGCAGGGGCGTGCTCTTCCTTGCCTGTCCCTCTGTGAGTGGGGCTGGCACTGCCTGGGATTCTGTGCACCCAAAGATACCAAAGATGTTGAAAAGGACTCTTGTCCGCTCTTGCATCCAGCTGGAACCAAGGAAGAATAAGCCAAGGGAACTCCTTCACTGGCCGAGGGGGCAGGTCCATGTGCTCACTGTTACCCCACCGCTCCTTCTGCCACTCCACCCTGGCACTTCACCTCCTGTGGTGTGTCCCGGCATCTGAAAGTGTGACAAGAACTTCCCTGCTGGAAAGATGAGGAGACAGGAGGCCGCTCTTGTTCCCACAGAGAGCCTCTGTTCCTTGAAGAGGACACTGTGGTGGGAGCTGAGCCTGGATTCGAGCTTGGAGCCTCTCCAAAATTGCTGTGTGATTCTGGACAAGCTGCTGACTTCTCTGGGCTTTGTTTGCTCCCCGATCCCAAAGAGGAAAGGGTTGCAGGAAAGCAGTGCACCAGAGCAACCTTGGGGAAGCTTCCAGACCCATGGGCATAGATGCAATGAGAATCCAGAAAGCAGGGCAGGAAACCAGCTCCCTCCTCGTTCTGCAATGGAGCAATGGAGATGTTCCGCCTTGAAGGAGGAGGAAGGGAGAAGAGGAACATCTTGGTAGTGACACAGGAGGACCTTCGGGATCGGCTCCAGACCGGCGGGAAGGCGTCCACCTGAGTGCAATTAGGCGAGTCCCTGCAACAGCTTTTCTCTTTTTGTGACTGCCAGAGGTGGCTCGGCTTCCTGTCACTCACTTCTCAGGCCTGCACTTCAAGTTCGCTCTCGCAGGAGCTAGCAGACACGGCCCAGCCTGGGTGCCAGGAGCAAATGTCCAAATGGGCTTGTCACAGTGTCAGCCATCCTAACACAAACCAGAACCGACAACCCGGTCCCCCGCAGGGACAGAAGGAACCATGGAGAGATGGCAGCATCACCATCAAACACACCTCACGTGAGCTGAGCCGGGAACCTGGTACCTGCAGAGTCCAGGCTTGTTCTTGCAAAGGCCACAGACTTTGGCTGCAGAAACCATCTCTACAGACATCCAAGATTGTCGAATTTCATATCAACTGCCCTAGCAACACCCCTGGGAGGAGGGCTGGGGTCAAAGAGGGACACTGAGGCACAGAGAAGTAGCAATGGTCCCTCATTACACAGGGATTCCTTGGCAGAGGCACCATAAACTTAGGGTTCCTGAGCCCCAAGTGGCAGGAGCCTTTCTTGGTCCACAATCCCCTCTTTCTCTTGAACTGTGTTTTCCTCTGAAACTCTTAACATGGTAAAAATCCTGACCACAAAAACACCCCCTCGTGTCTTCCCTCCCCTGGGGTGGGCTTAAAACATTTCTCAATCTCAAACCCCAAGCAAAGAGCTTGAGAACAAACTCAGAGCAGAGGGAAGGGGCTGGGGGAACACAGCAGGCTGTCTCTTCACGTCATGGACGCCCCGACCTCTCTGCAATCCTCCCTCTGAACACTCTGCTTAAAACTGCAGCCCTGAGCCAGGTGCGGTGGTTCACACTTGTAATCTCAGTATTTGGGAGACTGAGACAGGAGGATTGGAGGTTCAAGGTCAGACTCAGCAATTTAGCAAGATCCTCAGCAACTTAGGGAGACCCTATTTCAAAATAAAATATAAAAACAAGACTGGAAGCTTAACTCAGAAGTAGAAGACCCCTGGGCTCCAGCCCCAGTAACACACACACACACACACACACACACACACACACACACACACACACAAATCGCAGCCCTGTTGCCCCTACCAGTGCTTTGGGTTATACTTGTCTGCTCAGTTTCTCTTTTCTGTAGTAGCATTTATCACCTGCTAAGCTGTTCTATGATTTATTTATTATGATGATTACTTCTTGGCTTGCTTCCTCCTGCTAAAATCACAGGGATATTTATCTGTTTCTTCACTGTTGTATCCCTGATGCCTCGGCTGGTGCCCAGCACGTAGTAGGTGCTTAGTGAGTATTTGTTGAATGCATGCATGAGCCAGCTCTGGGCAATGTGGTATAAAGCAGGAAGGTCCTGCTGCTGGACTCTGCTTTCCAGGTAACTCCTACTGGCAGCTGATCCACCTCCTAGCCCCTGCAGGCCTCTGTGTCCTCCCAGCTCATGGCTAGGACTTCAGTGCCAGCAGCTTAGAAGGAAGGACAGGCTGTGAGTGTCCCCAGGCACCTGGAAGCAGACCCACTGTCAACAGAAGTCAGCACAACAAAGGACGCCATGAAAGATGGCTTTGGCCCAGACTCAATTGAAAGCGGATCCCAAGCAAGCAGAAACATGTGCCGGGGGGCCCTGGCTTCCAGGCAGGGAAGGGCTGGAGCATGGGATGGCAGAGATGTTGAAACGGACTGAGAAATCTGCCACTTTCTCTGGGGCCTATCAAAGAAGTCACTGGCCTTGTCTAGGGGCCAGCTGCCTCTCCTCCTGTGGGGATCACTCCAGGGCCCCGGGATGCCCGGCTCTGTCACCTCGTCTCCTCGTTTATCTGCCTCGCTGACATTTCCTCTCACTTCCCTCCCGTCAGTTGGCAGGTTTTTATCACGGTGGTTTCAGTGCGTACAGACAGTCCCGGGGGTTCCTGGAGCTCTAGTAAATACACACTGCACACATCCGCACACATGCGCCAAGCAAGGAAGCCGACAGACACACAGATCAGGACAGACCCAGGGAAAATAAATGGAAAATGTGCACATGCATGGGTGTGTGTCCACACACACACACACACACACACACACACACACACACACACACACACCAGAGAGATAACCAGCATTGTGCAGAGGGGGGGAAAAAAAGAGAAACATAACATGGCACCAAAAGAGCCAGGTGTATTATGACAAAGTGACATTGACACCCAGCAGCGTGCACACATACACTCCAAGAAAAAAAACGTGGACAGAAAGCGGCACTCGCTGAGTGAGAAACGGAGAGGGATGCACACAGCCACAGAACAGAAACAATATCCTGGCTATCGCCTCGCACAATCTGCAAATAATCGAACCCACGGTGAAGAGCTCAGCGTTCTCCAGCTACCAGATGCCTCGCTAAGCGCTTTCTCTGTGCAGTATCTCATTTAATCCCCATCACCAGCCTAGGAGATCAGTCGTATTTGCTATGTCTCCATTCTGCAGATGGCAAAAGAGGCCCCGTGTGACCCGAGGGGGCCTGTCCCTCCAATGGCATCGCCACCTCCCTCCACTCTCTCCCTCCGCGCCAGGCTCCTGCGTCCTCAGATCCCCCTGTAAGGCCCCAGTTCAGGTTGCTGCTCCTTCTGCTCAGCCCACTCTCCCTGGCAGCCACTCCCTGCCCCTTCACTGAATTCTGCTCTTGGCTCACAAGTCCCCTCTTTAGGAGATGTCCCCAACGATGTCCTTCAAAGAGCACCGCACCACTCTCCAACACAACTTATTCCTCCCCCAGATGGTTTCGTTTTCCACTGTCGTCACCATTCTCTGATGTAAGTCATTCATTAATTCCCTTGCGCACCCATTTGTTGTCTGACCAGAAAGTCCGTCGACAACAAGGACTTTAACTTGTTTTGCAGGGAGCCCAGGGTATCTAGAAGAGCTTCTGATTCATAGCAGATGCTCAATAAACAGTTGTTCAGTGTTGAATAAATGAGGTGCTGGAGGTTAGTAACTTGTATGGGGGCCATAGAGCCAGGAAATAGGTAATGTTCTGTGCACATGCAGGCACACCTGTTCACACACACACATGCACGAACACGCCACCTGCCTCTAACACTCATATAACCCTTCCCCTCCTTCTACTACCCTGCCATCCTTCCTCCTGCCAAGAGCTGGCCTCTCTCAGCATATGGTGGGAGGAAATTTGGAACCAGAGAAGAGCTCCAAGCAGCAATGGATACTCTCTAGCATCTTCTTTTCCAGGGAAGGGGTAGCATTGAGGATTGAACCCAGGAGTGCTCTATCTCTGAGCTATATCTCCAGCCCTTTTAAATTATTATTTTTTAAATTTTGAGATAGGGTCTCACTAAGTTGCCCAGCCTGGCCTCCAACTTGCGATTCTCCTACCTCAGCCTCCAGAGTAGCTGAGATTACAGGTGTGCACCGCTATGCCCATCTAGAATCTTCTTTAACTTTACAACCACTAGAGTGTGATGCAAAATATTTGCCCAGGTTGTCAAATTTCCTTCCCGGAGAGTTTAATGAGGTAAAGCAGAGGGGGGAGCGGAGACAGCAGAGGCCAGTGTCACAGCACATTGAGAGCCTGGGAACCAGAGCGGATGAGGGGCATTTGGAAGGCAGGAGAGCCCACATGGCAAAGCGGAACATTCCTCAAGTCCAAAGGTGTTCTTAACCCACCCCTCAGTCCTCCTCTCTATCTCTTAGTCTTCCGCAACATCTCCAAGCAGGAGGTCCCAGCCTAAGTGTTGGAGACCAACGTGCTCACGGTCTGTTTTTGCAGGAATGCAAGTTTGTTTCTGCAGGAATGCAGATTCTCATAACATGTGCTGATTACTGACCAAGGGCAAGAGTACTGTTTTGTCTCAAGATGTTTATTCAGACTGTTACAGTAAGAACTATGTGAATATTTGTTCTTTGAACCTTGGACCTAGAGATGATTATTTTCACAGATTGAACTATTGTGAGAAAGCTTTAACCTTGAAGTATACTCTGATGCTCTAAAAAGTATAAACTCATGGCTGCAGTATTCACTGACAGTCCTCCCGAATCTATCTCTTGTCTTTCTTTCTTTTTCTTAATCCTCACTCCCCATTTCAGGACCGTTCAGCTTTGCCAGGTGGGCACTGGCACGTAAGTGGGAAGCAGAGTGCCCCCCGGGGCAGGACCATTCTTCCTGTGGAGCGCACGGGGCCCATACCCTTTCACTCACGTTACCCCACAAGAACAGCTCTGAGTGACGTCTTCTTCTAGGAGTGACCAAGAGGGACTTCAGCCCCCCAGAGACTTGCACGGTAGTGCACAGAGATGGAAGACCAACCCACAAGGTGATTTTCAAAGTGTGCTGGAAGAAGCAAACCGACTGGGTGGAAGGACTCACCATGTTGTGGTCAGGGGCGCTTCGGAGAGGCGCTGGGCAGAGCCTGGCTGACCCTGCGATGTGTGAGCACAAACTGCAGGCACGAGGGGGAGACACTGATGGCGGGAGAGCCATGAGAAGCCGCTCTGCTCCCTGGCTCGCAGCCTCCGACTCTGTCACTAATCTGGTCTCTCTCTCCACCTGCCATTGTGCTGTTTCCCCATTAGACACACCACCAGGGCCAGAATATGCTTCAGGTCCTGCCTGACTACACTCCCCAAAGATCCGAGAGAGGAGCGGGGGTGTCTGTGATGGGATGTGGTGAGGCAAAGCATTCTTTGCCACCAGCCCTTTCTCTTACACAGCGATTCCTGCTAGGAAATATGTCCTTCAGTCTGATGTGGGCCTCTTGGGGTGTAATTGAGATTGCCACTCCATCATGTTTAGGAGCCAAGGGTTTGCCCTTCCACTGAGATCTGGGAACACAGATCTGTTTAATGGTGGGTTTTAGTGTCCAGTTGTAGGAGCAGCCAGAGCAGCAGAATTGAAACGAGAGGCTCAAAACCCCGTAGCCTTCTTCAGCTCAGATTAATTTGTTCATTGTCTCATCCGTTCCCCATGTGCTTCAAGTACTTACATATTAGATACTATTCTAGGCGTCTGTGACATATAAGTGAACTAAAAAGACTCAAAAGATCGCAATTTCTACTCTCATGGTGCATATACTCTAAATGAGGAAGACATGCAATAAATAATACAGAGAACAAATGTAGGAATCATAGAGCAGATTCGAAGAGACTGAGCACTATGGATAAACATAGAGCCAGGTGAGGGCGTGGTAGCTGCTGGGTCTGGGTGGAGTTTCTCTGGGATGCTCAGGGGAGGTCCCCAGTACGCAAAGACTCAAAGAAGAATCATCCTGGTAGTAATCTGGAGAGAACTACAGGCCAAGGGAGTAATTAGGGCAAAGATCCTAAGATAGTAGCATGCCTGACATAACAGAGGACTGTCACGTAAGACATCTCCATGTCCAGAGCACGTGGCCCTGCCCTGACTTTGCAAAGTGGGTGAGGGGAGCCAGGTCAGCAAGAGGAAGAGAGAGAGAGAGAGAGAGAGAGAGAGAGAGAGAGAGAGAGAGAGAGAGAGAGAGAGAGAGAGAAAGAGTGTGTGTGTGTATGGTGGCAGATTGGGGAGTAAGGAGGTCAGATATCTCAGGATGACAGAACAAACTGGATTTCGTAAGCACTTTGGCCAATGGAGAGATTTGATCAGAGGAAAGACATGACATGGTAACTTCAACTTCAACAGATTAACTGCTGTATTGAGAAAAGACTGAGAAGATAAGGTAGAATAGTTAGAAGGGCTATTGCAAATATTCAGCCTTGGTGCATGGCAGAGAGCAGTGGAGTGGTGGGATATAGTCATATTCTGGAAATACTTTATATAGCCAATCAGATTTCCTGACACATTGGATGTCGGGTGAGGGATAACTAAGGGAGCCAAAGAAGAAGACTGTAAGGTTTCGGCTTGAATGGCCTGGTTGCTAGCATCTGAGATGGGCATGATGGCAACAGGTGCAGGGTATTAGAGAGGAAGGTGAAGGATTGGGCCTTAGACGTGTTAAGCGGCAGATCTGTGAGATGCACGGTGGAGATGTCAGGGAGGTGGGTGGATATGTGGGGCCGGAGTCAGGGCAGAGTACAGGGATCTGAGAGACATGAGCACCAGGTGGTATTCAATGTTTAGGCGCTGAATGACATCACTAAGGAATAACTACATTAACAGGCTAGAGAGAAGAGGAGGGACCAGAAAGGGAGAGTGATGAGAAGCAGTCAAAGAGGTAACAGGAAATCCAAGGAAATGTGGGTCTTAGAGGCAACAATTCAAAGTCAGCCACGTTTTCCTAAGCTTGGATTCCAACAGGTGAAGGCCTGTGGTGCTTTGAGTCTGCATTCAGTAGCTCCACCAAAGGAGCCAGTGCCAGGGTCATCCTGAATGCTTTCATTGTAGGACTAATGCAGGGGATAAAAACCCACTGCCTGCCACCTGTTTTTACAAATAAAGTTTTAATGCATATGACCCTGTTAGGTAGTTAGATAAAGGAGCAGTTGGACTAAAATGGGACAAAGCCTGAAGCACCTCAGGGATGAGGTTAAACAGGGTCTGAATTAAAATAGCTGTGGTTAGAAAACTGCAGGGATATCAGAAGGCTAAAGCACCTGCAGGGCCTCACTTAGACCCGCCTCCTGTGGGAAGCGGCAGGGACAACTTGGACTCACTAAGGTGCACAGGGAGACTGACCTCTGTAAATGCATATGCATTAGGGGCAAGGGCTTCCGGGCTGGATTAAACTCACCACGTGGAAGACTCCACCCCATTTTCTACTCCTGGAAACAAATGGCTTCAGACCCTCTCTCTGGAGCATAACTTCTTTGTCCTATGCCATTTCTCATTCCAAGAGAAGCAGCCTCTCTCTCTCTCTCTCTCTCTCTCTCTCTCTCTCTCTCTCTCTCTCTCTCTCTCCACACACACACACTCCCCAAACTGATAGCTACTGTGCGCTTGCCCCCCCATCCTCTCTTCCTCTCTCTTTCTCTTTCTCTCTCTCTCTCTCTCTCTCTCTCTCTCCTCTCTCTCTCTCTTTCTGAAATGCAACTGCTTTTATCACCGCCTTCTTTTATTGCCCCCATGCCCTAAACAAACCTCTTATATTCCTCCCATTCATGCTCTCTGTGTGAATTAGTTCCACACAGAGGAGCAAGAACTGAAGTACTGCCCCATAATATTTACACTGAGGAGAGATCAGCACCCCAATTTATTTCTATACTGTCTCTAGCAACATCAAGTTACAACAGCAGAGCCACACAGCTGCAACAGGAGCCACATGGTCCCCAAGCCCCAAGCCATTCACTATCTGACCTTTTACAGAAAAAGTTTGTTGACCTTGGAAATAATCCACTGGCATTTAATGCCATTAACAGCACATCTTTCGGGAATACTTAGGTATTTACCTCACATGAAGAAGAAAACAATACTCTGAAGGTTACCAAGTATTGCTCTTGCATTATTTGAGCTCCATAAATGAAGCAGATCATCACTATTATTCTTATTTTACAAATGACCAAGCTAAGATCCAAGGAAGATGAGGAGCTTATTTAAAGGTCACTCAGTCAGTTGAGGACAGGTCTGGGCTTCAGATTCAGGTCTTTGGATGTCAAAACTCAGCCTAGAGCAAATCCATTGGTGGTGCCCCAAATGGATTTTCAAAAGTTTTAATAGTTTTATTTGATTTGTAGGTATACTCTATATATTATATGCAACTAACATCTTTCTTTTTGAGGTACTAAGGATTGAACTCAGGGGCATTCTACCTCCGAGCTATACCCCCAGCCCTATTTTTTTTTTTTATTCTTTTATTTTGAAACAGGGACTCACTAAGTTGCGGAGTGCCTCACTAGGTAGCTGAGGCTGACCGTGAACCCAGATCTTCCAGTTTCAGTCTCCCAAATGCTGGGATTGCAAGCATGCTGGCTTTGTAACTAACACCTTATATGTGTATTACTATTTAATAAACAAGGGAGGTTAATTTCAAACAGTAAGTTTATTTAAACAAAAATAATTATGTAACAAGTATTCAGGACAAGGCAAAAGTCATCATGGTGATTTTTTTTCAGAACTGAATATTGAATCCAGGGGCATTTTACACCCCCAGTCCTATTTTTTATTTTGAAACAGGGTCTCACTAAGTTGCAGAGGGCCTCACTGAGTACCTGAGGCTGACCATGAACTTGTGGTCCTCCTGTCTTAGCTTCCCAAGTACTAGGATTACAACCTGCACTACCATGCCTGAATTACATTTTCCCCAAATCCACATGTCAGAGCCCTGACACCCACCACCTCTGAGTGTGATTGTGTTCAGAGATAGGCTCTTTAAAGAAATGTTTAGTTAAAATGAGGCTCTTAAGGAGAGGTCTTAATCTAATCTGACTAGCATTTTTTTTAGAACAGCAGATGAAGGTGCATGGGAAGACAACAGGGCAGTGTGCACAGAGAGGACAGGCCAGGTGAGCACCCAGCAAGGAGGTGGCTGGCCATCTGCAAGCCAACGAGAGAGGCTGACACCTTGATCTTGGACTTCTAACCTCCTGAACTGTAATAGAAGATGTTTCTGTTGTTTAAGTCTCCTGGTGTGTGACATTTTGTTATGGCAGCCTGAGCAGACTAATGCAAATTATAGATTAGCAACTCTCAAACTTCATCTGAAGTTTGGGAGCTGCTTCCTTTATCTGAACTGTAGTCTTTCAATGACTTAAGCTTGAACTTGGAAATTAACATTAGCCATAGATCATTTAAGTTAGTCCCTCTCTTGTCCAGTTCTGGTTCAGTGAAAACAGTGGGGATTTATTCATTCACTGAAAATGTATTGAGGCCCTATTGGATGAGGTTTTGGCAGGCAAGCTGTAAGGCTGTTCCCAAGCTGCTGAGGGTCTAGTGGGTAAGAGACAAGGGAGTCAGCCCAGACTGGAAGAGAAGAGCTACTGCGAGGTGTCCTCAGGTCAGGAAGAGTTCAATGAGAAACAGGGCAGCAGAGTGGAGGATAAAGCAGCACCAGCTAGTGGAGAAGGGAGATGGGTCCCAAGCCTGCAAGCATCCTTGCCAGGCATCCGTTCTAGGCCCGGAGACTCCATCCTGCAGAATGTGCTGACACATCATAGCCAAGGCCAACCCACCAGCCCTGAGGTTGGATGTGTTTATTAAACTGCTCTTGCCCCTGTCTCTACTCTGCAGACCCGGTCAGTGAAGCAAGCCCCGGGTTCTTGACATGCCCCCACTGGGACTAGATCCCTGCTCCTTGCCTGCCTTGGCCTTGACCTGGACTCCTATGCTCCAGCCCAGATGGATCATTCAGAATCTTGGGGCTGCATCTGCCTGACTCCAAATACAGCCAGTGTCTGAAAACTTCTGTCACAGTGTCACAAACACAAGAACCTCTACATTCATTAAGCACTCATCCTGGGCTGGCCTTGGTTCTAAGCTTAGTATATGTGTTATTTCACTTGATTTTTGGAACAATACTGTCTGATATGGTTGTTACCTCTGTATGACAATAGAGAATGCTGATTCATAAAGAAACTTAACTGAGACCACGCATAGTAAGTGGTAGAGCCAGGATCCATGGTCCGATGTTCTAATGCCAGTGCCCACACACATAACCATCATGTTTCACCGCCAGTCCTGGCAATGAGTCCACAAACCCAGTGGACACCAGTACTGACCCAGGTAATGGAACTTTGGGATTGGAATTTGTCAGCCTACACCTCTCTGAGGAGTAGCTCTAGAATAGACGAATGCCTTGACCCTCTACATTTCTGCTTTCCTTTTCTTTCCAATATCCCATAATCCAGAGTTCCCCATATGCCACACCACCAAGTCAGGGTGGGTATGGACCACACCACCAAGGAAGAAGAGTTGGTCAAGGACAAAGAAACAAGTAGGGGTCCAGATGGGCACCTCGGGGGAAGGAGCGATGTTCAGAATCCTGACTCTGTTATCAGAGGGTACTGCAACTTAGTCAGACTGGAAGTCTTTCCACGTTTTAAGCCCCAGGTTCAGAAATCCTGTCTTTCAGGCCAGGTAAGAAATTGTGACATGTTCAATGCCTTATGCAGATCTTGGGTCTTCTCCAAATAATTCATTCTTCCAAGGGAAGCTGTTTCCCCTCAACTCCTGGGGTCTTGGAGGTAGGTAAGGAGTGGAGACTGGGGAACCCCATTTAATAAAGTAAGGAATGCAGACAAAGGGGCTGGCAGTCTCACCCCCAGCTGCTGACTCCATCACAGGCATCCCCCCTCCCAGGGCAAAACCACTCATCTTGGCCCTGCAGCAGCCCATTTCCAAGCCATGGCAGCCACAATGGGTTCCAGTGTGGTTGAAGCTGGGAGACCAGGGAGCCCCATGCCTAGAGAAGATGTCATCAGGCTCCTAGGGAGGGCGGAGCTGCTCTGGGCTGCCAAGGCATAATGCACAAGCCCTGTGGGTGGCATAATGTGGAATTCATCTCCCCCGCTCTGCAGAGAGAGGACAGGCAGAACAATCCAGACTCTGTCAGCAGGGTCCTCCAGAGAGTTCAGGCCACGCTGATGAAGATGAATAAGAGGGAGATCTGTCCCTCATGGTTGTTGCCTCTGCCACTCAGAGCTGACACATCCATATTCATGGGCTGGGAGGACAACTCCCAGGGATGACCCACTTGACACAGAGATGACAGGGCAGAGGTATGGCGGTGCTGACCCTATGCTTGGGGTAGGGTAAAACATTCAGGACAGTGAATTAAGGGACTCCAGGAAGCACATTCAGCTATATGGAATTTCTAAGAGGGAACCCCTTCCTTTGTCTGTTGTGGATATAGAACTCCTGGTCTGAATTCAGGAGCCCTCAAAGATGTTAGTTCTTAGATGAGTTATAGAACCAAATCCATCTTTGCTATTTCCTTCTCAGTATCAGCCAGCAGCGATCCCTGTGCCATGTCTGTTCTTGGCCTGACTTCCTGGAATCTGCCCAAGGTTCCACAAGAATTGTAGGCTCACATGGTGGCCCAGAGCATGCTGCATTATCTCCTCTCCCCACATGGACTCTGTTTGCTAAAACTTCACCCATTTTGATGCTCATTTAACTAGGTTTGTTTAGCAATAAAGCTTGACTAAACGTAGGTCTTCACAATCAAGGAAAATGACTTTGGTAGGAGATTCTACTTTGTGTAGGGAAATCTGAACCAAGATCATAGGCCTCTGTACCATGTTTCTTCAAAAGAACATAAATGTTGGCCTTGGACCTGTTACACACCATCATTTTTGAAGTTAGTGGGTTTGTTCTAGACTCATGGATATTTTGATATTTCAAATGCTTCACTCCCTGTTACATTACACTCAGTCTCAGTCCCCAGGCAGCAAAACTGAAAGGATACACACTGAGCCAAATAAATCAAATCACCTTTCTGCAGCTGGCCTCCTGTGGGTTTCCACTGAGCCACAGGCAAGTATTTAGTTGCAAGACAAATGTCTAGCAGAGCCCAAAGAGCCTTACCTGCCTTTCTGACATGATGTAGAGTTGCTCGTGGTCCTTGGAGAAGGCCATGTCCCGGAGGACCGGGCCAGGGTCTACCACCTGCACGGTCTCGTACTGGAGGGCGTTGCCTCTGGGCCCATCCACTCGGATCTGCAGAGAAGAGGAAGAGGAGAGCCAAAGTGAGTTCAGATCCCACACTGTCTGCAGCCCAACTTTAGCACAGAGACCTTCCAATAGCCAACGGAGAGGCAGTGAGCTCTGTGGCCACATTGCTCAGAGGCCAAGGTCAAGCCACCGTAGCCTACTGATGGGAATGCTGCAGGAAAGGGGAGGAGAGAGACCCAGCTGGGCTTCAGCGAGAGCCTGTTCTTGTTCTTACTGGCACTCTAAGCCTCAGGCTGAAGTCTTTGAGGTCTTGCTGGATTTTGGAGAAAAGAAAGGGTTGCTATGGGAGAGAGACCCGGGGATCCGATGAACAGCTGAGAACTGAAAGTGCCTCCGATCACAGTATCATCCTGTATCAGGAAGGCAATATTATTTGCTAACTCCGTTAGCAGAAAACAGTTTTGTTGTAATGATGTCAGCTAAGTCTTTGAAGATGCTACCCAGATACCATTGCTGTATCTTGAAGGAAAAATGCAGGGAACCATTCCCAGAGGCTTCACACTGAGAGGTGTCTTTTTGGCCATTGAAACCAAATTGGCTTATACCTCAGGTTTTGGAGTAGATATTGGGCCCTGAAAGTCCCTACAGGTTCTAGTCATGTCCCAGGGAAGGGGATGTGGGGATTATAGGAAAATGAGTTTGAGGTGTGAGTTACTCTCAATCTTCCAGAAGTACTTAGCAGAGATCATCCTAGAGCCATCACAAGTCTTTCTAGAACTGTTTGGACCATGTGAAGACAACTGGAAGAGACTTTTGCCCATACACTCCATCACTGAGAATGAACCAGAAAAGACACGGGCTTCCCAAGTCAACCCAGTGCTTGTCTAGCTCTGGTCTCTAGAGGCATCATGAGCCTGAACACACAGATCCAACAGAATCATTGCCCAATGCTAACACCACCACCCATGCATGTCAGGAACAAATAATACTGAGAATGCAAGTAGGTGAGAAGTAGGGGCCCCTAGTATGCCATTAGTATAAAACTGAAAGATACTCCTGGCATAGAGATTTCAAACACAAAACTAAAGAAAACATTATATTCCAAAAATCCCCTTCTGCACTCTTATTTTAAATTTTTAATATGTAGTCTTCAATCTCTCGTGAGAGCATGAAGAAGGAAAGAGTTATTCAGAGGAACTAAATCACAAAAGGACACCATGTGAATGAATGAAAACTGATTACATCAGGTCACTGGAAAGTCTGATGGCTCTTGTTTCTGCTGAATTCACCAAACTGGGACACCAGGTTATTTTGTGGCCTATGTGTTGGATTTTAGATTTGTCCCAGCCTTTGGTTGTTTGGTTTTTCTTTTTGTTTGTTTATTTGTTTTTCATTTAAGCATTATTCCTAAGCTTTCTAGACACCAGGTGCTGAGAGATAGCTCTGTACAGGATTCTTCGTCAGCATCGTCCTCTCCACCCCTTGTGCTCCCATTTGTCATGGCTCGTATGGCCACTTCGCATATGAGGGGGAATGGTCCACCCTCTCTCACCTTCTGGGTGGGATTGAAACCACCCTATGACTCCTAGAGTTGTTCTTGATGAGCATAGACAAACCAGCTTGATCTCACTTCCTTGTCACAATGATGGGGAGAAAATTGGCTCAACATGTTCCATCACAGCAAAGCAGGGATGCAAGATGGGGGGAAGAGAAGATGTCTCCTCACTCTGACTAGGGCTAAAGAAACATGTGGCTGAGAAATCTGTTGGCAGCCTCCTTGTAACAAGGAAGGAAACTGGAATCAAGGAAGGTCAAGAACAGAGTTTGGGGGAAAAAAATAGGTCCTTGATGATATCACTGAGTCACTGAATCCAAATCACCCCAAAGCCTGCCCATTATCTTGTTTTTTCAGTTGCTAAAAATACTTTCTTATTGCTAAAGCAATACAAAGGCTTAACTCCACATCAAGAGTCCTAGCTGATATACTGATAATAGATAAGAAAAATGAGACCCAAGTACATTAAACAGCTGACCTGAGCTATAAAATATGTGGGCAGAATTAAAATCCAGGTTTGACTCTGAAGTCCTTGTTTACACGAGAGGCCTTTTTTTCCAGGTGGTAGTATATGTGTGTGTGTGTGTGTGTGTGTGTGTGTGTGTGTGTGTGTGTGTCGGGGGTGGGGGGAGTCAAGTTTACTTCCTGGTGGGTGTAATCTAGAGGCAGAGGGCTGAAGTCAGGGTTTAGCCTCTGGTCTTTTCAATTCCAGAGATGTTCTTTAGTTATTTCTGATGTCAACGTTTAAACACTTATGCTTGGCAAATATTTATGTTTAACATGAACAAATAAATGAGTGAACTTAAGACTCCTCTTTGCTGCTTTCTGATTAATCTCATGAAAACAACAACAACAAAACAGGTAAAGGAATTAAAAAGAGAGATATTCAGTCCTGCACATCAAAATGCCTTGGATTCCCAGGGTCCTCTTTCTGTGCCTGCCCCTAAGCCACCAGATGTCCACACTGGCCACGACCTTTCTTAATCTGAATGAAATGAGAGCTCCTGCAAAACCAATTGGGATTACCACCCAAGTCTGACTGTGCACTGATGGCCTTGGCCCCTGGCCCAGCTGGGCTTCAGCCCCAGCTAGGAGATGCCCCTGGAGTAGGAGCAGAGAGTGACACTGAGCACCCTGGCTGGCCTCCAGGACCCTCAGGCGGCCAGCAGGAGCAGGCTCCCACAGGGAATGCTGGCAGAACTAAGCCCCATCCAGTGCCCTTGGTCTGATCCCTAAAGGAAATTAGATTCAGTGCCTCAGTAGTCTTCTTTATCATTTAGTTCCAAGTTCCTGCCTCCTTCAGATAGAGTGAATGTTGGATGTAGTGGACATCAGAGGAAACCAAGTGATCTGGGGCAGGGACATAAGGGTGGATCAGGAGACACCAATGGAACAAGTTTCCATAGGCCTGGTCTTCTGTGTCCCCACCCTCCACATTCAGGGAAAGAAGTTAGAAAGGTGTTTCCTTCTCTCCTCTCCCAACCACATCCCAATCCACAGCTTTCCACAAAACAGAAAGGAGAGTACTCAGTTATCCATCTCCTAAAAGAATCTCATGAAGACATGGATAGAAGTTTATGGTGGAATTTGTTGAATATTAAAGGGCATCCCTGCATGGTCAGACTTGGTTGGTAATCCCACTAGATTTTGCAGAAACTATCGTTCCACTCAAATCAAGAAAGGTCATGGCCACTGTGGACATCTGGTGGCTTGGGGTGGGTACAGAAAGAGGACTATGGGAATCCAAGGCATTTTGATTTGCAGGCTTGAACATCTCCATCTTTAATTCTTTTACCTGATTTTTTTTTTGTTTTTTTTTTTAATCATTGCTGTCTTCACAAGCTGGCTCTTGGATCCTTACATAGACAACAACAAGAACTGTACTTTACTGAATGCCAATTACGTTTGGGACATTTACATTGTATAACGTGAGCATTAATATTTTCCCCATTTGCAGGTGAGACATGAGAAGTTAAATTACTTGTTCAAGGTCACACATCTTTTGAATGGCAATACCTGAATCCACACCAAAATTTGACGGATCCCAGGGTCCAGGCTTCTGAGTTTACAAGTTATGCCAACACTCCTACTGAACCAGGTCCTAGTGGTTGTATAAATATGCATCCTCCAAAGAAGTCAAAGTAGTTGATGTTAAACAAACATCATCCTGGGGCTGGTAGAGGGACTATGTCCTTATTTGCTGCAATTCTTCTGGGAGAGGAATATGCATATGAATGAAGAGGCTGTTGTAAATTTTCAAAATAATGAGCCTTTATATATTTTTGTTTTATACTTTGCAAATTCTCAAATAGCACTGTCTCATCTAATGGCTGTAAAATTTTTATGATGTTGACAGCCAGCATAATCTGTCTCGTTTTACTGATGAAGCAACTAAGATGGGAGCTGTTCTTGTCGAGTTTAATAGTAAACCAATGTCAGGCTGGACTAGAACCCAGTTCTCCTGATTGCTAGCTCAGCACTTGCCTCTTAGCTATTTAGCTTTTCCAAAAGTCTTTGTCAAGGTTCCACATGAAAAGGTATTTAAAAATAATGAGTCTCTGTGGGACTTTGGGCAGTTTGGCCAAGGAGAGAGAACCGACTTGGAGACAGCAAAGACATGTTTCTGTGTGGGGAAGTAGAACTGAGAACTCCCCAAGCACTAGTGTCACTGTTAGTCTTACTTAATATTGTTTATAAGTGGTCTGGAGGAGGGAGCAGGAAAATTTGCAGATGATTCTAAGCTTTTGTGGATAACAAAAAGCTCAACGATGGAGATGAACTATAGAAATGTGTTCCACCTCTGCAGGGTTGACAGTGAGGAAGGAGTTGCTTCTGGGGCAGACAGCCCTGGGATTGAGGGTCTCAGGGGCAGGGGTCACACTTGTCACATTCTTCACGGTCCTCAAGACATAGTGGGTGCTCAATAAGTAGTTACTGGGTAAATGAAAAGAAACCACATTCTACTAAAATGACAAAGGGCTCTGAGCTGCTAGATATGATCACGGTGAGAGGCAGGATCAAGGGAAGGGACCTCAGTACTATCATTTTCCACTCCCAATACTCCACGGCCACCAAGGAAATGTTAAGCAGCATTCCAATGGGATTCCAGGGACAAACAGACCAACAGTTGGCATCCTGGCTAAGTTCATTTGAACAAGGAATATCACATTCAGCCCACCCTTCATAAGGTAGAAACATAATCCAGAGACTCAACAACAACCTAGAACAACAGCCCAGGTCATAAAGAGTTGAGAGCCGAGATGGAAGGAGACCATTGGCCAGGGGCTGCTTTTCATCCATGGATGTGGAGGCCACCCTGAAGCGTGTGCAGCATTTGTTATTTTACACGTGTAGATGATATGTGTGGATCACCAAGACAGTGGGAAAGAATCAAAACAGAAACTGGTATCTATAAAAGCAGAAAATGTAAAGAGACCAATTACGGATCATGAATATAAATTTGGGTGTTTGGAAGATGTTGTAAATCTCCGAGGTTGACATGAAGGAGGGAACCACGTTCTGACCCTGTGAGCCACTTGACAGAGTGACACACCACGTAGTACTTATCACCCTCCACGTATGTGTTAAATGCCACTATTTCTAGCCTTGGGGTTAGCTTCTAGACAGCCCTGCCCTGCCTCTTGGGAGCCTGGCTCCTGAATAGCTTCAATTTCACACCATTAAGGCCCACTGGAAAATGCTAGGGCAGAGGGGTGTTCTCTATTTTTTCTTCCTGGAAGGTCTGGCCAACTGGCTGGGATGTAAACAGGAATGCTCTACCCAGACCCAGGTGAGGGCACTGCACAGGCAGCACATGTATGTCACTTGTGCTACCACAGGGTCTACCAACATGACACCACCAACTCTAGAGTTTGACTAATAAAACATAGCAGGTAACATTGGATTTACTCAAAAGCTGCCCTAGGAGACAAAAATCCCCATAGGTCATTGAAAAAACTGATCCAAGGGATGGGGGTGGGACAAAAAAGACTGACTCAAAGTAGTAAAATTAGTGGTAGTAATATATATTTTTTTAAGACATAACATCCTGATAGGAAGGTACAAGTGAAAATACAAAAAGTGTAAGAAGGGGAAAATGTGGTCATCTTTCTTCAACACTGTCCTGAGAGAGTGTGAAAGGAGCAGACCTGAGTGCCACTGTTGGCACTGTCTGTGGTAGGACTCATCTGAGCCCTGGTAGAATGTTCTAGATCAATGCTGGACAACAGAAATATGTGAGCCACAAAAGTGGGCTCCATGTGTCATTTAAAACTTTATATATATACTTAGTGGCTACATTAAAAGAGGAGATTGGTAAGATGAAGTTTCATAATGTATGTTGTCTAACCCAATGTGCTTCAACTATGATCATGTATACAGGTACCAAACTTACTGAGATGTTTTACATTCTTTTGTTTTGTTTTGTATACTAAATCATTGGCACCTGGGTGCATTTTACATGTGCAGCACATCTCTCCTGGGACCAGCTGTATCCCAGTTGCTCACTCTGTGGCTGTTGGCCACCATATCCTACATCACTGTTCCAGGCCCTTTTCCTCCCTGTGCTCTGACTCTGCACTCACCTGTCAACCTAGCTAAGGATGTGGCTTGATGACACTGTCCTCCTAGAAAGATCCTTCGTGGAGATTTCTGTCTAACTCCCAGGCCTGACACAACATCCCAGTGTCTCCCAGGGGCCCTGCATCTCTAGAATACCATGCTGTGTCCCATCATCCCTATGTGTTGGGTGCTCAGGAGCTATAAGCACCAACCAGCAGCATGGACCCCCTAAGCCAAGCAAGCCAGTTGCATGGGCCTGGTTCCGATCTGGCCTCATACTCAGCAGACTGATTGGCCATACCCATGCCTTCTGGGTATGCCTCCTGCACAGCAAGATCCCGAGTACCCTGGGTGATGATAACTGCTGCTCATGGATGAGGACCAACCAGGCAACGGAGTTGCTGTGGGAGCAAATTCTTGGAGGCTCCACCTGCACCAGGTATTATTGCTAAGGAGTAGGTGGTGGTGGGCTCACAGGGATAGGGGGCAGTGACTACCAACCTCATGCATGTGTTTCAGTATTAACAATTTGTGAGGCCACACTAAGACTTACTGATTGTGCATCATCCCTGTCTGATCCATTCAGAAACCTCCACGACTGTGCTGAGTGCATACTACACCATTCTCTACATGTGGCTCAGCAGAGACACATGTATATGCCACACTGGCTGTCTGGGCTTCTCCTCCTGGCTTCCACAGCCACTCAGCCTCTAGCCCAGGATGCTCATAGGCAGTCGGCCCCTTTCCTTCAGCCCTTCTGGCCCCCTGCCCATCTACCAGTCAGCACAGCACCTATCTCCATCCCTGGCACGGTGAGTCTCTGAGCTGCCAGGCAGACCACTATTAAAACATCAGCAGGGTGGCCTCTGCAAAGGTCAGCCATCCAGGGATCTCCTGGCAGCTGCTTGTTTGTTTATTGGAACATTATCTGGGCCGGGCTGTTTATTTACATCCATTGAAGGATTGAACAATAAATATCGTCTCCCAGTAGCAGGCAGATGCTTGCACTAGAGCGTTCTGGCTGCCGTCTTGTTTGGAATAATCTCCCTAATGAGCAAACAGTGCTATTCATCTCTAAAGACGCAGGCCACCCCCGCCCCCTGAGCACCTCTGTCCTCTCCCTGTGTATCCTTCCCAAATAGCCCTGCCTAGAACTATACCTGTGAGGTTTCTGGGCTGGGCCCTCTTATAAGAAGGTGAGGATGGAGTCTTTTCTGGAAGGCAAGGAAATGAAGCTAGACCTGGAGATGCAGGAAAAGCAGATTAAATCTGGAGGCCCATTTCAGGGTCATTCTGAGATCTCCATTTGGACCCTCAAACCTCTAACATAGATGCGTGGGGCAAACCAGTCAGGGGTCAGGGTGGGAGAATGGCCAGGCCTCTTTTTAGGGTGATATGGAGATGCATGCCACATTTAAGGGGACCCAGAGTTTTAGTCAGGCCTCCCAAGAGCCTGGCATTTGAAGGGTTTCCTATGCAATGAAATGCAGACCAGTCAATCCAGGCAGGCAGGGATGGGTGAGGTGTCCCTGGAGGGAGGCAAGGGATCTAGGCTCAGATCCTCCTCTTAGAAGCCTTGTATATATGACTTCAGCTGTCTTAGCTGTCCTGGCCTTGAGCTGGCTCCCACTGAGGTGGAAGTACTTGGGGAGCCTTGGTGAAGAATGAATGACCAGCACCTGCATCCGTGAACTCCAGAAGGCTGCGATGCTCTCAGGAGACACACATAAGCCATTTGGATCCCAGGTAAGTGGGTTATTCAGCTGCTCCCCAAAGTCTTTAAGGGATATAGCCCTGGACGCTGTCCCTCAGCATTTGCCACACAAGCTGAAGCAGCAGGTGAAAGAAGAATTAGCAAGCCAGAGTGCCAGAATCGGGCACACAGTAGGTGCTTGTTTTTTGAATGAAATATCTGAGAAGCAAATTCTGGGTCTGAAGCAGGCCCTGGCTTCTCTCTGGCCTCTCTCTCTCTCTCTCTCTCTCTCTCTCTCTCTCTCTCTCTCTCTCACACACACACACACACACACACACACACACACACACACACTTTGCCTCTAAAGATAGGGCCATGTCTCAGCTCAAACACAGCCTTCTAGAACTTTCCCTGTATAATTCTATGACATGGTACAGCTCAGGAGACTCGACTCCAACTGAGATGAGGAGGAACCGGGAAGAGTGTGGCAGGAAGACACAGGCAGACATAGAATGAAGTCTGAGCGTCTTGGCCACTGGCTGGCTGTGGGGTTAAACATCTTGGAAAAGAGGCTCCTTCACTCTCTCTGTACCCCTGTGAGGGAGTTGCCTAGATTGTATAGTGGCAGACCAGATGACCCTATGCTTCTATTGACTTCTATCATGCCCTATGCACTCACTTACTGCCAATATTTCCATAGTGTCTTAGTTAGCTTTTCCATTTCTATGATCAAAATACCTGACAAGCCCAACTTAGAGGAGGAAAGGTTTATTTGACTCAAAGTATTTAAGGTTCAGTCCATGGTTGGTCAGTTCCCTGTCAGAAACCATGGCAGCAGGGTGCACTGCAGAACAAAGATGCTCTGAATCATGGCAATCCGAAGCAGAGTGAGACAGGAAGTGACGGGGACATATAGAGTCCCCAAGGCCATGCTCCTGATGACCTACTTCCTCCAGTCATGCTCCACCTCTGAACCTTCCTGAATTGGGGACCATGCTTGCAACACAGGAGCTTTTGAGGGGACATTTTAAACCCAAACCATAGGACACATAACCCCAAACCAAGGACACAGGAGAAGAAAAGTTCACTTGGTGTCACCTTGAACTTCCCAGGGCTTTTGTTGTTAACGTCATCACCCCCTTGGCTGGCACTTGTGACCCATTTTTCCTGCTCTTCTTTCTTTTCCCATCGCATGTGTCACCTTCTCATATATTTTACAAGGTATGCATCGATTCTGGTTATTGTGCATCCCCTTGCTAGAATGCAAAATCTACAAGGGCAAAAATCCTTTTCAAGAGATGGATCTCGAGCCCTTGAACCACACGGTAAGTGCTCAAATATTTGTTGAATGAAGGAGCGAATGAAACCACACAAAGCACTTATCAACATCCTCATTCATTCTCTCCAGGCAAGGAAGCCTGGCAGCATGGTGACGGAACCCAGTGGTTAGGGATGTTCCACCCAGAGGACTCAGGGCAGGATGGACCTGGAGCTGCACCCCCACCCCTGCTTCACCAGCGTGGACTCCACTGTGCAGCTCAGCCGCATCTCCCTTCCTTGAGTCTCAGGTCTGGGAGGCCTAGACACAGCTTTGGTGTTTGTGCTGCTTATGCTGCTGGAGAATAGCACAATGAAGACACTTTGTTTTAATTTCCTGATTCCAGCCAGGAGAAAGAGGATGCAAAAGGAACAGCACGACTGTAAACAGCAATTAATTAGACAGGCACCGTGTGTGCACAAATCCCGCACCATGTTACCAAACACTGCCTGGACAATCGGTCCCTCTGGGTCTCCCATTACACACATTTGCAAAGCTGAATAGTGGTGATTTCAGGGCTGCCATCAGGACTTCTGGCCTTTCATTGTCCAAATCAGTGAATTCAGGGACAATGGTCTCGGAACCTCCCCTACTTACATGGGTGGTGACACAAAGATCAAGAAGACAATTCCAGAAGACAGAGATGCTAAAGAAATAAAAAGAACGTCCTCATGACTGATAATGAAGCACGGGCCAGAAAGAGGCTTGGACCTGTATTTTTCGAATGCAGAATGTTTTAAGAGAGGCTCTCTGGGTGCACCTGTCCCAAAGACACATTGGGAGCCTGCATGCTGAAGTTAAGGTTTGAAACCTTGATGAGCCAACCACAGGGTGCCTTGTGCCACCACTTGTTTGGGTAGCCTGCACCCTGAAACCTTGGTTGGCTGTTTCACATGTTTTGTCCAGAAAGGACCTGGATGGACTGCTCTCATGTCCGGGAAAACAAGTACACATGAATAGAGAGTTAACTCAGCACCTGCCACGCACCAGGTTCCAGGCTGTGTGCTTTACACGCTTCAGCTCCTCTGATGCTTGGCAGATGGACCGTGTTCATCCACCTTCCAAAAGACCAGATCCTGAGACGGGCTGCACAGGCCGACAGCGAGGAGGGGAGTCCACAGGCAAAGAGTATGGATTTGACCATGACACTTAGGGACTGGGTGGTCTGAGATAATCTCCTAAACTTTTTCTCATGTGAGGAAAAAATAAAATAAAAGAAAGAATAATAACAGTACTTCATTGTTATTGATATTGTATATGAAAATATCCCAGTGCTGTAAAATACTTAGCAGAGTGAGGTGGTAATTACTAAGTTTCAATAAATATTAACAATCATTACTATTCAGAAAAATGGATCTCCATAGTCCCTGTCCTTCCCCACTTGGAGCTGCAATCCTATGAGCTATGGTAAGAGAAGTTAGAAGATGTGGCTCGCAGACTGGACTCCAGCATCTAACAAGGTCTCCTAAGGGTGGGAAAGAAAGAAGGGACCCACAGCTGGGCTCTGGGCTGTCTGAAGCAGACTAGAAAAAGACAGCGGGCAGGAAAGCCTAGAAAAGTCTGTGCCTATGCCTGGATCGACACCAACCCAGAGACCTTGCCATGGCTGTGGCAAGGAATTGTCCAGGAAACCGAGTCTGTCTTAACTCCAGAGTGACTCAGACGGCTGGTCACTTTGTGGGGGACAATGAGAGCAGCTTCGTGCCTGGGGCTGGACCTCACCATGGGGGGAGGTGGAGAGGCACAGCTTGGCCTTGCTGACAAGAGAGGCGTCTATGAGGACCCAGGAAGGGCAGAGCAGAGTCAGGGGTGGCTGAGTGCTGGGGGTAAGCCAGGCCCATTTCCTACTGGGGGCAGCAGAGAGACTTGGGCAAAGAATTAAGACCCCATTCCTCATCCATGTGCCTCCACTACTTCCATATATGACTTTCATGTCGACTTGTGTCCTGATCCCCCCCCCCCCTACATACAGGAGGAACCTGCCTCATCTCCTCTACTCCTCACAAGATTACTGTGGTCATGAATAATGCTGGGAAGACACTCTAAGCACCTCGAGTGGAGGTGTGCTGCAAGCTGACGGCCAGTAGCCCTCAGCATGTCTCTTCCACTGGACACCGAGCCACCTTTGGAGGGGACCAGCAGCTGCTTGATACGGCTGACCAGAGCGAGGACTGTCTCTGTCCAGCTGGAGGCCCAAGAAAGCAAAAGCAGAGGGAAGAATGGAAACGCACAGACCCTTGTCTGAGCTGCTTCAGTATTTTCAGGAATCTGAAACAGTTGGGTCCTAACTCAGAAGATGGAAGCTTCTAGCAAAGAGCTTGGCATAGAGTAGAGATTCTGTAATTAAGTGTTGACCAGGTGAGAAAAGTGAGCCTGGCTAGGTGTCGCCCAGGCTCTAAGCGGCGTTACTGCCTCTGACTCCTTCACATCCAGATTCTACTAGTCAGCTTCTGTCCTTCCCAACCCTCCATTCCAAAGTCCAAGCCCTTGTCTCTTTCAGGGATCACAATCATGGTCTCTTCCTCTTCCCACCCTTTCACCCTCAGAGTGGGCGTGGCGTGTGGTGACCATCAGCTCAGGAGGGCCTCCATCAAAGCCCCGCCTCCTCCTGGCCCCTCACCTTCCTCCGCTTTGGCCCAGCGCCGCTGACCACTGGCCTCAGCCTCCTGGTGTCCCTGTTTCCTCTGGGACTCAGTGGATCCCCTGCTCACACTCCTGTTCATGCTGTGCCCCCATTTCCTTCATTTTCCTCTTCAGCCAACCCATGTCCACGAGTCCCCTCCACAGTGGTCCTAGTCCACTCTGAGGCTGCCCACTTCGATAACCACACGAGCACAGAGCACAGTCACTTAAAGCTGCCCCGTGTTTTGGCAGGCGCCGAAGCCCTCATTCTTTCCTCTCCTGCTCTGAGTGTGTTTTGTTTTTGCCGTCACGGGGTCGACACCTCGAGGGCATGTCTGGAGCCTGGGGCTTAAGCACAGGCTGTGGAGCTGCCCCAGCCCCTCTCCTCGCTCGGCCCACTATTAAAAGTTTGTGACCTCAGACAGGATGCATCAGGTTTGTTTGGTGCCTTCTGCTGAAATATGGGGCTCAGAATTCTCTGTGCAGAGCCCCGGTGAAATTTTCATTAAGTATCGGATGAAATGCTCTTGGTCAAGTTTCTGGAACACACTAGCGATAAGTCTCCATCCTTGTGAGCTGTCGTTAGTTGACAGGGAGCGTGCCCGGGTAGTTAGTATGAAGACGAAGATGAGATAATGGGTAATGATGGTAATATAGAAGAACACAGCCTCCAGCAAGGCCCGACACCTGGGTGACTACCAGTTGCTTAATAGATGTTTAGTAAAATAACACACAATTGTTCCAGATGTTTAGTAAAATAGCACACAACCATTTGAGCTCCAATTACAATGGAAAAAGCCTGAAGGGTACCCAGGGACTCTCCCCCAAGCTTCCCTCTCCTTGATGTCCTGTCCTAAAAGACTACCTGACCTTCTTCTAACACCCAGGGTGGCAACAGCAGCCAGGCCTACATGGTTCCCACCTCACAGAGTTCCACACTGTCTGTGTAAGCGCCAGGGGACCAATGGTTGCTCTGCCTCTAGGCACTATTTGGCAATTTCCTTGACAAATAAATAACCCGGGGAGTGTCAGACAAGTGCACATTACCTCGACATCTGCTCCCTCTGATGAGCTCTGCTCTGGGTCCTTTCCCTGCAGCCTCATTGAGCTGCTGGGGCATCAGCCCTTTCATGGAGTGCCGAGTCTACCATCCAGGGACAGATGTGTGTGTGTTTGTGCAATGAAAAACAGCCTATGTTTACTCAGTGTAAAGTATCAAGGTGCAGGCTTCCCAGAAGGTGGGGAACACGACTCCCCAAGCTTCATTCCTTGGAGCCCCCTCCACACCACATGGCAGCTCCCTTGGGCAGCACACTGGTCCAGGTGGTGCCCCTGGCTTCTGGCTGAGTGAGGGTTGCTTTGAGATGCTCTTGGGCTTACAAAGCCCTGAGACAGTCAGGGATTCAAGTTTTGCTTACTTGGGATTTATACCAGGATTTCAAAGTAGCCCTGGCTCCTCTGAGGGTGTCCAGGAGAGAGAGAGAGAGAGAGAGAGAGAGAGAGAGAGAGAGAGAGAGAGAGAGAGAGAGAGAGAGAGAGAGGAATGAGGTCAAAAGAAGTAGGCATGAGATGCATGTCAGATTTTTGAAGATCCAGCTCAGGCATCACTGAGAGCCGAAGACATCCACTGTCTCCAGGATGGATTCCATGCCCACTGTGTGCTCACAGACCACTCCACACACAGCGGGCATCGCAGCACCTTTCCCTCTCGCCTGTGTTCTTCTAAAGCCCAGGGGCTAAATCAGGTCCCTCTTCCCCAAGTTCAAAAGGATGGAAGAGGAGCTTCAGATTAGAGTGGACATTTTCCAGCTTCAAAACTGTTCCTCATGAAAAATCCACGCAAAAGTAGGTTCTGTTGTGTGCCACAGGGCACGTGTCCATTGCCATCTAGTCACAAATTACTGGAGCATCTTCAAGGAAGGGACCCTCATTTGGTGACATCTCTCTGACCACAAGTGTGGCTTTGTGCTTCTTCTCCCTACCGTATCCCCGCACATGTCACCCAGCACAGTCACTGCCCACATGCTACTTTTTGAAACATCAGTCACTCTGGGAAAGGAACACTTGGAGCTATCACAAGTGAGCACCCCAACATTCACAAGGCCTGGGGTGAGGCATGTGAATGGTTCATAGTCAGAGAATCTGTTCCCAAAGACTCTGTGGGGAAAGGGCCTTCCCCAGGCTTAGAATTCCGGAGCTGAGAAGGGCATCCCTGTCCCAGGATGACATCACCAGATGGAGCTGGAAAACACAGATGCAGAAGGCTGGGGGCCCAGGCCAGGGGGGAGCGTGGCTGCGATATCACAAAGGGTCTTTTGACCACCCTTGGTCCCCACTCCCGCCCTCAGTTGAGGGGCCAAAAGACGCTCTCCTCAAGTCAGACAGTGACCTTTGACCCCAGTGAGGGAGAGCCTAGAAGAGGAAGGAGGCACCAGGATTGAAGTGCCTCAAAAGGGGAAAAAAATAATAATAATAATAATACATGCCTGTATGGGAGGCCCATTCTGCCAGAAGCATGTGAAGTTAATTTTATAGAAATGCTTTTTAGAATAAGATATTGGAAAACCATCCTCTCTGTCACTGGCCACAGTTATTACAATTACTTATGCAGCGTCACCAAGGCCTGTGTGCTTCACAGCAATTACACTATTGATCTCAGGGCTCAGAGGCACTGAGCGAAACCCACAGCCGCTGCTCCCTGGTCCTTGGGGACTGTCTCTCCCCATGCTTTGGATGTGGAAACTGAGACCAGTGAGAAAGTCACCAGAGCCATGAGTCAGTGATTAGAATATTAATATTATCAAGATTATATTAATATTATCAGCATTAATATATTATATCAATATGTTAATACTATCAGGATTATCAGAATATAGCTAATGCTACATTGACAGATGAATAGTAATATATGCAGCTATCTATTTGGCCAGCACTTACTCTGTCACCATGGTGTTTGTTTCTAAGTTTGCCTAAGAAATTAAATGGTGGTGTGTGCGAGCTGGGTGTGATGGTGCACAATTGTAATCCCAGGACTTGGGAGGCTGAGACAGGAGGACTGCAGATTTGAAGCCAGCCTCAGCAACTTAGTGAGGCTCTCAGCAACTTAGTGAGACCCTGTTTCCAAATAAAATATAAAATAGGCCTGGGGGTGTAGCCCTGAGGTAGAAGGCCCCTGGGTTCCATCCCCAGTACCACAAAACAACAACAACAACAAAAAAAAATGGTGTCGTGATTAAAATGGATTCCACAGGTCATCAACATGGTCTCCAAACCCAGCTCTGCCAGGAACCAGTTCCATGACCTTTGGAAAACAAGACAACTCCTCTAAGCCTTGGTTTTCTCACTTGTAAAATGTGAATAACAATAGTACCCAACACATTTGGCTGGTATGCAGATGCAGTTAGTTGATGAAGTGCATTTAGCACACCATCAGGCACATAATCAGAGCAAAACTGCAGTTGGCAGTTATCATCACAGGGTACTCGTTGACCCGGGCCACGCTTCCAGCCGTTCATATTTCACAGCTACATCACTGTAAGGGAGGAAGGGAAGTCTTGCTCCCCGAAGAGTCTCAACACTGAGCTTGGTGTAGGACGAGCTGCATTCTTTATTTGTGATCTTGAGGCAGAAACTGGACCTAGACTTCTGTTTTTAGCGGCCCCTGGATGTGGATAGATGTGGTCCTTGAGCTAAAACCTCCCTCTCTGCCTACCACGCTCTACCTGGGAACACACTCTAATTTCCCCATCATTTTTTCCTCCAGTCCAGTATAACTATTAAGCTAATAATGGCTACATGAGGTCTCATTTGTGAAATGCACTTAAAGTATTATTTTATGTATTTTGAGGACACATTAAGGGGTGTATTGAGTGGTGGGAGCCTAAGACTATAAAGAAATAATTTCTCTCCAGAAACCTTGTTGCTATGGGATGTTGTATATTTTTGGAACATAATCTCTTACATTGCATGGTATGCAGAGGGAGACACCAGGCATAGGGCGACAGTAAAGCACTGCGATGCTCATCTTGGTCCTGCCAAAACAGTGGGAACAGAGAGGAAGAACAGAGGTGACAGAGCTTGAATAATCAGTGACAAATCTGGATGACCCAGGGAATGGCGGGACCAAGAAGCCCATTGGGAGTGAAAACTGAGTGAGTTTGAGATGTGTTGACTATCAAGTGGTGGTGGCACATCCAATTGAGAGTTGGCTGCTTTTGGAAAATCAGGACTGATGATCAGGTAGAAGGTCCCTGCTAAGGACCATTCTAGATGTGAGAGCACGACATCAAAACATTTCCCAGAGCCACAGTTCCCACTGCTGTGAGAGGGCAGTCCTCTTACCCTCTCTCTTAGCGTCATTTTGGACAAATATCATAGATTATGGAATATAGATGGAAAAAGTGCTGGCAAAGGGAAGGACACATTTTCTTATGTCCCTCCATCGTGTCCCCAGACAGCCACAAAGGGATCACTCAGCTGGGAAATAAGGCCATTCTACTATTTCCCATCCCAGCAGCTGACGAAGACCCCTTGCTTTACCCTGAAGAAACTTAGGAGTAAACAAGCTGTTGCTTTAAAAAGCACAGAAAAAGACACCACCGTGTAAGAACCTTCTCCACACTGTCCCCACCATGCCTGAATTCCAGCACGTGAGGGATGCTTCTTGGAGTTAGGCATCTTTGAAGACATAAATATTCTACTGAAGGATGGGGAGCTAACCTTTGGGAAAGGTTACTGTGCAGCAGGGTGAGAGGAGATTCGAGCCATATCCTAGCTGATGGCAGGCTGCACGGTGTGGCTCGGAACCCCTGGCCTCTCTAGGGTTCTGATTATAAAATCAGATAGAATAAGCATATATACTTAATTACACATAATTATAATTAACTATTATAGACATAAGTCTAGTTAATATGTAATAAATAAACAACACACACACATACGTGCATATTTGCTATCGCCACCTCCAGGGCTTCCATGACAGGAGAGAATGAGGGTGCCCGATGAAAGGTTAACCAGGGGACAACAGAAGCCAAGATGGCTCAGGACGGAGAGGTGGAAGATATTTTCGAGGAACTCAAGAGAAGTCTTACTTTGTGCCACAATTTTTACAATTTTGTTTAAGCCTGGCTCAGAGACTTCTTTCCAAAATTGATGCCAGTTTCAAAATCCAAAAATATCTACCATTACCAAAGCACACACACACACACACACAAACCCAAACTTTCGAATTATTTTTCTACACTGACCTAAGACTTAAAATAAAATGATGTATTTGTGCATTGAGCGAGTGGTTTGGTCCTTTCTCCCTACACACCACCTTTGGTCAGCTCTTCTGGTTGAACTCATGCCAGTGCCCACCACGAGAAGCCGCTGGTTCCCTCCCACTTCTTGGGGGCTTCCATGGTTGGCCCCAATAAGCCTGGAGGGGAAAGGGAGGCAAAGGAAATAAGGAAGTGGGGAGTGTGAGGGTGTGGGGGTGAGGGCAGAACTTCAGGAAGGCTGAGACCTTGCTCTGGGGCTCCCATAAAGGTTCCCACTGAGCTTCTGCATCAAAAGACCTTGTGGCAGGTCAGCACCTCTGTCTCTTGCACTGCAGACAAGGGTCCATTTACAGGCCTGTTTATTTCCCACCCATCAAAGGTGGGCCAGGGAAAATCAGGATGGAACATCTCTGTGTTCCTCCTTGGGCCAGCAAGATTCTGATCATGCCAGCTCATTGTTCTGCCGAGAAAAAAAAAAAAAAAAATTCAGCACAACAAAATAGTCTCATATCACTTAACCTCTTGGATTTCTAAGCAGTTAATTATTTTCTCTGCCTCCAATGAGCTGTGAGCACTTTTTATTGAAGATATTACATAAATAAAGGTGTCAGATACTTCTCTGATCCTCTGCCCTCCTAAGCATGTCATTTTCCTGTGGGCTACTATGCTGTTTCTCTACAGCTGTTCCTTTCCTGACTTTTCTATTTGTCACCCAGGATGAGTGGGTGGGAGAACATGGGTGTGTGGGAGACATTTCCATGACCACAGATTGGGAAACAGAAGTCCAAAAGGGTCTTCATGCTGGACTTCTGGGTGTGGCCCCTGGGACTCTTGTCTTCTCTAGTTCACTCCATCACTCAACACTAATTGAGCATCTAGTATATGATGGGAGATGGGCAAGACTCAGAGGGCATTTGGATGGTTCCTACCCTCAAGGCCTTCTTGTCTAAAGCAATTAAGAAATTCACAGAATAATTTAGAAAGCAGTTTCACATTTATCTCTTGGTTTAATTTGCACCAAACATACGAAGTTCACAATAAGCATTCCTTGAGCAAATAAATGAGCCACAATTCCAGAGAGATAAGGAGGGCAGTTATTTTTATTCGTGTTCTACCATATAAATAACCTAAGAGGTGCAGAGGCCAAATGACACACCCAAAGCCAGATATAGCTAAGGAGTGGTGAGTTTAGAATTTTCGATGGTGTCTTCTGCCAGCATACCCTTCCCCTCCCTCCAAGCTCCTCCTGAGTGAGGTATGCACAGATAACAGGCTGGGCAGGGCCATGCAAAAGAAAGAATGGCTAATTCTGAGGAGGGTGCTTCAAAGAGGGGAGGTCACTCAAGCTGATTTTTAAAAGAGAAAAAACACATCCTGGAGCAGGCTGGCAGAAACAGAAGAGAGTGCCACATGCATGCCACAAAGGGTGGCTGACTGTGCCCAGGGCATGTGAGGTAGAGGCGCTGGGTAAGAGGAAGCCCAGTATGGCAGGTTAGGTGTGGGCACTGCTCTTCAAAGCACTGGGCTTTAATCTGTAGGCAAAGGGAAGTGTTGTTTGCTTCAGAGGTGGAAGCTGCTATGAATGATCTGACCAAATGGAGAACACATGTAATCCTTACCCCATTTTTCCCAGCTTGGAGAATCTGCCAGAAGACTCTTGAAAAATGAGCATTGTTATTTCTTTAATAAAGAGGCCTTGTTATTATCTCAAATAATTAACATACAAAATTCTCCTCTACCACCATGAGTCAACCTACTTTGCGCCGGGAGGTGGGTCACAGATGCTCCTTGACTTACTATGGAGGTATGTCCTAATAGACCCATCATAAGTTGAGAACATCCTAAGTCAAAACCACAGGTAACACACCTGACCTACTGAACATCGTGGCTGAGCCACAGCAGACTCTGTGCAGTAGCAGCTGTTTCCCTTCATGATCACGTGGCTGACCGGGAGCTGAGGCTTGGCCATTACTGCCCAGCATCACAAGAGAGGATCAGACACAGACCTCTACCAGGGAAAGATCAAAATTCAAAATTTAAAGCATGGTGTCAAGTGTGGTTTGAGGCCAGCTTAGCAACTTAGCTAGACCCTCAGAAACTAGACCCTATTTGAAAACAAAAAATAAAATTGGGTGAGGATTGAACCCATGGGGTAGAATGACCATGGGTTCAATCCCCAGTACAGAAAAAAAAAGAAAAGAAAAGAAAAAAAAATTGAGGCATTATTTCTACCGAATATGCATCACTTTTGCACTGTCACAAAGTGCAAAAAAATCCTATGTTGTACCATCATAAGTTTGGGACCATCTGTATGCATATTGAATGTCCACATTATCCTAGTTTTCTTGGAATCAGGTGTGTGTGTGTGTGTGTGTGTGTGTGTGTATTTGTATTAAGGGAATAACACATTTCTTTGCAGAAAACTCTCTAACTGGAGTTTTGAAAAACCTTGATGCTCTTAATGTAAATTGAATCAACCAATTTAGACTCCTGGGATGTCTAACTTAGTATCTCATTTTGGCATTCTCCTGATCAAGTTGCTATGGCATAGAGACCCTAAACTCTCAGAAGCTTCCAGGCCAAGATTGTAGAACACAGATTTAACTCTTGTCTATAAAGCGTCTACTCAACTAACAATAGTTTAGAGCCTCAAATTTTGAAAAGGGTTTTCATAGACATCCTATCAGGGCATCCTCACAGCCATGTGGTGAGATGGGTTTCTACAGTGTCCTTGGACCCCAGCCCTCCAGGAGATGAGAAACAAAAGCCTGGCTATTGAATGTCTATCTAAATGCATCGTACCACTGTAGCTCATCAGCCTGTTTGCTCCTTACCATAAGCCTGCTGCCCTTACCATGTTGTTGTGGCCTTTATTTCTTATTAATAGTCCTATAAATAAGAGATTGGGAGTCTGACCATGAAAACCCATTTTTTAGTCCCACATCTTCCCACTGGCATGAATGCAAAGTGAGGCAAATAAATAGGGTACCACAGAACTGCCCGTTGCTTGGGCTGAGCTGTATCACTGTGTTGTGTTGGATTTGATTGGGTTGGATTTAGCTGCATTGGATTGGGTTGGATTTGGTTAGATTGAATTTGGTTGGTTTTGGTTGAGTTGTTTTGGGTGGATTGGGTAGAGTTGGGTTGGGTTGCGTTGGGTTGGGTTGGATTAGACTGGGTTGAATTTGGTAGGATTGGATTTCCTGGTCTGTGATTCAGTAAAACCGAATCCCAAATCTTCCCCGATTGCTTCTGTTTCATGGCATTCAGTGTCCCCTTGCTAGCCGTGCTGAGCCATAGGGTTTTCACAGTGGCCAAGTTGTACGTGGTGAGAGCCATTAAGGCATCACAAGCAGAACAATAGCACCACATTGCCCAAACTCCAGCTTCAGGTGTCCTCCCCAGCCTCTTCCTTCCCTCGGCTGGCTCAGGTTACACTGACCAGGCAGCTTCAGAAAGGGGCAGGGAAGAGAGCCAAGAGTAATGAGTGGAAAACAAGAAAGAGGCAGGCAGAGTGACAGGGGAGGGCGGGCCAGAGAGCATTCTCTCAAAGCCCAAGAATCTGACTCCTGGGAAAGGCTGTGATCTCTTTTCCCTGAAGACCTGAGGTTACCCGGTCATTGCAACTCAATCCTGAGTGGTTGTGACAGAAGGTCACGGACTGAGACAAGGCAGTGTCAGAAGTTCATCTGCACACAACAAGTGGGCCTGCAGGTGGCTCGGGGGTGCAGGTAGGCAGGTGCAGTGCTCCTCTGAATGGCCCAGCCAGACAGGTGCACACCCCACCCTTCTGAGAACCAGAGGAGGTCAAACTTGGGTTTAAGCCTCTGGAGTGCCACCTGGTTACTAAAAAGGTAAACAGAGGCAGAGAAGAGAGCGGAAGCCAGAACCTCAAGAGAAGGGGGTCATATCAGCCTGTGTTCAGTTGCTCTGGGAGCTGGGGAGCTGGGCTGAGGGAGGGTCACAGCTCACAGTGGCTCTGTTTCCTCTTCATCCCCTTCCCTGGGGGCAGAAAATCTCCTCTGCCCCACTCTCCCTCCCCACCCCTGCAGATGGAGCCTGCCTACAACTCTTACTAACACCTTTACCTCCTGAGTTCTCTACCAGAAAACAGGAAAAGAGAGGGAAAAGGAAGTTGTTGCTGAGCCTCTGGTTATCACCATGCACTTTGCTTTCCTTTCTTTCTTCTCTCCCACTGTAATCTCATCTGTCCCTGAAGGCAGAAATCTAATGCATCTGTACTTGTAACAACAGGTAATCACAGCTCTTCCTGCAGGCTGCCCACGGCTGGAAGGGGCCCTGGTCGGTGGTGTGTGTATGCGCGCGCGCGTGCGTGCGTGCGTGTGTGTGTGTGTGTGTGTGTGTGTGTGTACATATATATGCACGTGTGTGTTTTCTGAAGCTGCTCTTTAGTGTGGACTCCACATCAAATCTTGCATCTCCTCCTGTAGCCAGTAGGTGGCAGAGCTGTGACAGGCCAGTGACTCCAGTCCTGTGGTGCTTGGCCCGGCAACACCCTCCGGAGTGGTCCAACCTTGGGAAGGAAGGCATGTCCACAGGCACCCCAGGGTGGCCCATCCAGAGGTCTTGGGCAGGACGATTTGGAGGAGAGCTATCCAAAAACTGTTCTGGAATCCCTCTCCTCTCCCACTCTCCTCCACGTCTCTCTGCTCCCCTTCATCTACAAATTCAGCTTCCCAGTCTCAGCCCCTTCAGATTCTCACTCAGCACAGCTGAGGCATGGCCCGGGAATTTGCATTTCAAGTGAGGGCTACTGGTAATTGGCATACAGTGTCCAGGGAACCCCAAATTGAGAAACAGGAAACTATGATGTCTCAGGATTTCCTTCTCAAGCCTTGTGATTTGTAGCACCGTCCACCTGTCCCCTACTCTTTCACCACATCACCCTAAACCTCCATCATGCCATTTTGGCTCTGCATGTTTAAGGAATCTTTGTGCTCTTTCTTGGCTCATTTCCTGCTGTTCTGAGATCACTGGACTTCTCCGTCCCTAAGCAGGTTTCCTCACGCTGTGGAGAGCTGCCCTCCTAACCTTGCTCCCAGACCCCACTGGACTTCTCTGGTAGAAGGTTCCATGGTGAACAATCTAAAGCTGGGCTCAGGGACACGCTTGAAGAACAGGGTGTCTCCCTTGCAAGTTGAAACCACCGGAGATGCAGCCGAAGCGGTGCTTCTAAGGTAGGAACACAACCACAGCTGGAAAGACCAAGACCCCGCAGATGAGATCACCAGGGCTGCCATGACCGATGACCAGAAATGAGGTGGCTTCAAATATCAGAAATGCGTTCTGTCACAGTGCCACCCGAAATCCAGATGTCAGCTGGGCCACATCTCTCTGAAGGCCAGAGGAGTGGCCCTTCAGTCTCTTCCTGGCTTCTGGTGCTTGCTGGCGGTCCTTGTTCCTTGGCTTGTGGTGACAGAATTCCAACTTCTGCCTCTGTCTTCAAATGGTATCCTCCGTGTGTCTCTCCCTGAATTTCCCATTCCTTTCTCTTATAAAGGTACCCTAACGTACTTTGACTTCATCCTACCTTGATTCTATCTACAAAGAGCCTAGTTCCAAATCAAGGAACATACACAGACACCAGAGGTTAGGGCTTCAACATTTCTTTTAGGGGAATACAATTCAACCTGTGACACCCCATAACATAAAGAGGCTCCAAGCAATTGCTTCTTACTTCCTGACTGGAGAGAGGAGACCATGGAACTACCTTTCCCACCAAAGACAGTTGTTTCTTTTGGTGGCCACAGTCTGAGCACAGTCAATACACAGCTCCTTGCGACTTCCTGGCTTAGAAGATTTTAAAGCAAGGCAGCTCTGGGCTTCCCTGTGCAGTGGTTCTCAGAGTGGGGGCCCCTGTCCAGCAGCATCTGGGACTTTATTAGAAATGCAAATTATCCAGACCTACTGAATCAGAGCTTGTAGGGGTGGAGCCAGCAATCTACATTTAATAAGCCCTCCGGGTGATCTTGATGCTTTCTAAAGTTTGAAATGACTGTGCCAGCAGCAGGGGACACAAGGGTGTCCCCAGCAAGTGCCAGCGACCTAATGTATCACTTGTTGCCAAAAATCTCTCCATTCTTCGGCCCTGGCTCCTGGCAGGCCCCTCCCAGAGGCCCTTCCGCATCGCCTCCTCTGGCTGTCAGCAGAGCCCCCCTGGAGCTCAGGGCCAGCTCCCCGCCAGCGCCCCCTCTGCTCTTTCTCCTCACCTGGCTGCCCCGCACGCACACAGATTTGTGGTGCCCTCACCTCCCTCCAGCTCTTTCTCTTGACGAAGAGGAGAGCTTGGCAGGGGTTGGTTAAGTTAACTCTGATCACACACAAAACAAACTGTTATTTTTCTATCTGCCAAGCTGCTGAAGGCAAGGATGTCAAACCCAGGGTGAGTGTGAACATAAGATCTACGGTTATCCTAGCGTGTCTGAGTTCTAGGAAAGCTTTTTGTGTTTTTTTCCTTGCTTATTTTTTTTCTAAATCATGGTCCAATTCCCAGGGAGATGCCAGTGACAACCTCTCGGATGCTCGGTGTGCTGGCTGTCACAGTCTACCTCCACATCCCCTGACCTGGGGAACGAGCAACTCTCATGAACAGCAGACAGCAGGTCACCCCTAGCACCTGCTCTCCACTTTTTCCATTTCTGATTACCTGGAAGGGCCTGTTCCAGAGCTTAGATGTTGGTGTGTTTGCTCTCTTGGCATACACAAGCAGACACACCAGCAGGAAGACAGACAGGCAAGAGGGAGCCCTGGGGGACAAGCGTTAGAGTCTGGTGAACATTCAAGTCAAAATTTTTTAAAGATATGTTTGTGGCTGGGGGTGGGGAGGCACACAAAGCTTTCGGGTGAGAGCCAAGGTACAAGTACTAATGAAAGACTGCATACAGGTGGCCACCCCACCAAGAAAGTGTCAAGGCCCTGGGGACTGCCCAGCTTGAGCATGGGCAGGAAAGGAAGCTGGATGGGGAAAAGGAGGCCCCAGAACTTCACCCTGGAGAAGATGGCAGCAAGTGGAACCTCTGGGCAAGTTTGCATCCAGTTTCCATGCCTTTTTATGCCAATCACCGCATTGGGCACAATCAGAGCAGAATCACTGTGAGAAAAGAAGTGCAATTGAAATGACCAGGGTGAGAAGAAAGGTCTGCAAAAGCAATGTGAAGAGGACACATGGTGTGGCCTGACACATCATCTGCCTTGGGTCTGGAAACTAGAGAGACAAAGGCTTGGGTTTAACTTCCTTTAAAAAGCTTACAGCCAAGCATGGCGGCACACACCTCTAATTCTAGTACTTAGGAGGCTGAGACAGGAGAACAGCAGGTTCAAAACCAGCCTCAGTAATTTACTGAGACTCTTAGCAACCTAGGAAGACCTTATTCCAAAATAGAAAATAAAAAGGGCTTGGAGGTAGAATGTCCCTGGGTTCAATCCCTAGTACCATGTAACACACACACACACACACACACACACACACACACACACACACACACACAGCTTGACTTATCCTCCTTCTCGTGGATGTCAGATCAGGTTGCAAAAGGCTCTGTGCACCACACGGCAAGAAGACAGCATGGCTGTGTGCCCTGAACCACAGCTCTGTCCCAGTGACTCTGATGCCATTTCAACCTCTCTAAGCCACTCTTCAGTCTCACACACCAAATAGCGGCTGGTCCTGGAGGTGCCAAGTCGCTCCATCAGTGCTACTCCATTCAGATGAAAATGCTCCTCTCCTCTTTATATGCGCCTCACATGCCATATGTATTTCAAAACTATTGTGACTTATTTTGTTTTGGGCATTTAGGAGATCATCGGTCACTCTTTGAAACAACCAGAGATGCTGAGGAAGAAAGGGACGTCACAAAATCCGTGTGGATATCACAATTCCGGAGTCCAGTTTCCTGTAACTTACAGAGGGATGCAGACTAAACAGGGTAGTTGATTCCTGGTTGCTCTTGGGTTCCCTCTAGACAATGTAAGCCAGAGAGGCCTTGGGATCAGAAACACAGGGTTCTGGGAAGGGGGCCCATTTATATCATTGTATTCTCTTCTGCTGCCAATGAAATACACTGGTGACATAATGGAAATTCATGGAGGGAAAAGATGTATGGAAGGAGAGACTCATAACTCAGGAGGCCACTGAGCTGTGAGCCCCGGGAGTTCACCTTGTCCAGCCTTCCTTTCCTCCCACCCCCACCATGGCTGTAAATCACCTGTAGGTGCACACTGCTGGGAGCTGTTACTTGATTCAAGAAACCCAATAGATGGTTGCCTTGATGGGAGCTTGGTGTTGAAGAGAGGAGGAGATGCCAGGGTTCCAGAACTGTTGCCACCCCAGTACTCCTCAGCCTGCCTCCTTGGTATTGGTTTTGCTTCCAGAACCCTGAGGGACTGTCTTCTCCAACTGCTCGCATTCCATGCTTCTGCCATCTGGATTAAGTTAGTCAACCCCAGGGAACACAATGTCCCCTCCTCTCATTGCCCTGCCCCTGTATCATGGATTTACTCAAATCTGTCTATGCTGGAGGGGAGAGAAGAGGGGCTGATGGAAGGAATAATTAATATTTACTTAGCTAGTCACACAATGTAAAGATATGGGTTTGTTGATGAGTAGTAACAATGCCTAAAGTACTATGTGGTCCTTTGGGTCTTAAGTTTCACAAACTGGACTTGTAATCATCTCTGGCCCTGACAATAATCCAAATAAGCACTGTTACCTCCAAGGCCTCAACATCAAACCCCAACCCTGAGGCCTGATGTGGTCCACCTGAAACCTCTCTGGACAATTCAAGGCAGAGACTCCCTGCAAAGCAAGTCTGCTGGGATCTCCTCCTACTCAGTGGATCTGCTGTACACGGTGTTGCTGAACCAGGTCCTCTGGCAGGACCCTCCTAGGCCATGAGTAAAGATGCCCCTGCTAGGTGAGGACCATCCTTAGGCCCACTCTTTTACTCTTAGCTCTACAAAGAGATCTGAACCCAAGATTGAAAAATCTGTGATATAATATCCAGATCTATTGCAGTGAGAAGACATGCAAGTAGCTTTCTTCTTCTTCTTCTTCTTCTTCTTCTTCTTCTTCTTCTTCTTCTTCTTCTTCTTCTTCTTCTTTCAATATCTGAGTGGTCATAGGAAAGATACCCTGCCTTCTGTATAAGTGAGGGCTTCGGGTCATTATGGCTCCTCCATGCATACCTTTGATGTAATTCTGCATGAAGTTCAAATGCATTCAGCTACAAATAATCCCAACATCAGCCTGAGGACTGAGATGGAGCTGGTCTTTCCTGAGCCATGCAGAGTAACCAGAGACAGACAAAGGATGGGTAATGAGGGCCTTGGAGAGATTTGTACTATTTACAAAAATGGAGGCTCTATTTAAAAAGTTAGTAGAGAATTGCAGATAGGGATATTGACCAGTAAAACTCCAAATGGGATGCCAAGACCTTTCTAAGAAGAGAAGGAAGGGCATGGATGGGAAGGAAAGAGGAAAGAGGGAAAAGGAGGAGAAAACAGAAAGGGGCAAAGGGAGAATGGAAGAGAAAAAAATTAAAGATCTGCCAGATGTCCTGGCAGATTTGCATTTCTTGGTAACCATCATTTCTGTTTTTATTTATTCTGGCAGGGTGTGCATGTCATGTAATCACTGTTTTAGCTCATTTCCCCCAAACGATAGATTGTGATAAGTCAAGTTGGTTGTTAATAATGCTACACTTTACCTAACAAATTTTGAGCTTGTAGAACAGCTTCATTAATATGTTTAATTTATCGTTACAATTCCTTCAGGTTAATGGTTTGAGAGTATGTTGGAGTTTAATCTGAGCAGTTATTATAAAATGCGTGTTTCTCGTTAAAATGTAAAACTGAGATATCCAAGATTTACTTGGGATAAACTGGCCAGAATAAATCTCCCTCTTCTTCGCACTGGAAAAGGAATGAAATTTGGCTATTAAAAAACGCTATGAATTGAAGAGCCCCTTCAGATAAATTTAAAGCAATTTTGCAGATTAAATGGTCTTTCCCCAGGGCAAACGGGAGACATGCCTGAAGCCAGAGTTTATTTTGGAAAGATTCTCTGGGTGCTGCAGGGTGAGAGAGAAGGAAGTGGGTGAGAACTGAATTTCGCCATAAAAAAAAAAAAAAAGCATCGGAAATTCCTGGAAAGGTATCTAAGTGTTGAGTGATGGGCATCAGGCAGCAGAATCGACTTTAGGGGCCTTTCTTATGTCCTCAGGGAAATATTAAAATCAGGAACGCCCACCCCCATAGAGCACAAAACATAGGCACCTCCTCTTCTCCGTCTGTAGTTTTGGAGGGGATCCTCTGACTGGCAAACTGCCCACTCTCATGAGGTCAGATACCTGCCTTTACCTGTAGGGTTTCTCAAACTGCCTCTTATTCTGGTAACTTTCAGCTTCACCCAGGAAAAGAAAGAAAGAAAAAAAAACTTCACCCTTTCGCTCCAATTCAACTACCCAACTGCTCAGAGTGGCTTCTAGGACACCCAAAACTTCACCTGAATTTGAGATGTTGACAAGGATGCTTCATAGCTTCAAAGAAGCTTCCAGATGCCTGGTCATCTGCAATCAGTAGGTTTGTTGATAACTGAAGGACAACAGTGAAACAGTGAAGTTCCTACCATCTTAATAATCAGAGTCCTTGTGAATATGTCTCTGGCTCCTAAGGGAATCTCAGAAATACACATGTCATGTGATAAACTGTTTCTCCTAAGTAAATATGAAGACCCAAATCTCAATACCTGTGAATGTGACTTTATTTGGAAACAAATTCTTTGTAGATAATGATCAAGAGAAGACAAAGTTATTAGGGCAAGACCTAATCCAACACTACTGGCATCCTTACAAGAAGGGGAACCCTCATGTGAAGATGGAGGCAGAGACTGAAGCAAGACAGGTAGAAGCCAAGGAATGCCAAAGACAGATGGCTAACACCAGAAACCAAAGAGAGATTCCACCAGAGTCTCAGAGGCAGCATGGCTTTGCTGACATCTTAGTTTCAGATTTCTAGCCTTCAGAACTGTGAAAGAGAGAGTACATTTATTGTGTTTTAAGCCATCGAGTCTGTGGCCCTTTGTCAGAGCAGCCCTGGGAAACAAATACAAATAAGCCTTGCAGGTCATTCTTGGCTGTTAAAGTTGGCTGTGGAGAGGGAGGGAAGGGATGGACATGACCTCCAGGAGCCCCAGAGCCCGGCAGGCAGTGGATGCCACAGGAGCTGACTTTGAAGACACCACAGCCCTTCCTCCCACTCCACCCATTCTTCTCTTCTGCAGAAAATTGAATCACCTTTGTGATGGTTAATTTCCATGTCAACTTGACTGAGGCACAGGGTGCCCAGATATTCGGTTAAATGTTATTCTGAAGCCGGGCGTGGTGGCGCACGCTTGTAATCCCAGCATTCGGGAAGCTAAGACTGGAGGATCCGGGTTTGTGGTCAGCCTCAGCTACCTAGTGAGGCATTCTGCAACTTAGTGAGACCTGGTTTAAAAATAAAGAATAAAAAAAATAGGGCTGGGGGTGTAGCTCGGAGGTAGAACGCCCCTGAGTTCAATCCCTAGTACTGCAAATAAAAAATGTTATTCTGAGTGTGTCTGTGAAGGTGCTGTTAGATGAGGCTAGTATTTGAATCAGTAGGCTGAGTAAAGAAGATGACCCTCCCTCGTGTAGGTGGCCATCTTCCAGTTAATTGAGGGCCTGAATAGAACACAAGATCAGAGGAAGGGAGAAGCCCTCTCTCTGCCTATTTTCAAGCAGGGACATTGGTCTTCTACCTTCAGGATGGAACTCAGACTAAAATTATACCATTGTGTTTCCTAGTTCCCTAGTTTGCCAACTGCAGATTTGGAGGCTTCTCAACCTCAAAATCCTCATAGCCCATAGCCATGTGAGCCAATCCTTAAAATAAATAAATAAATAAATAAATAAATAAATAAATAAATAAATACACAAACACATACATTGTTACACATATACATTTGCATATGTGTGTATGTATAGTTCTCTCTATATATACATAATATATACATATGAATCTATTATGTTTGCGTGTACACACACACACACACACACACACACTGTTTCATTGCTTTTGGCTTCTCTGGAGAATGCATGCTAAAACACCTTAAACTCAGAGGTCCACAAGCCCTTGGCTAATGGCTCCAGGCATCGCCATGGTCATGCCATGTGGCCCCCGGCCGTCCACATTGCCTTTCCCACTCTTTCCCTTGCTTGCTGTGCTCCCATCTCTCTAGCTTCCCTTCTGTGCCTCCAATACCAGCCTCTGCTCAGGACCGCCCTGTCCACCAGAACGCTTTTTCAGAGCTCACCCCTTGCAGGCCCCTAGCTCAGATGTCTCTCCCCAGGGGTCTCTCCTGACTCTCCCAGCTGTGATGGCTCCCATTCCTCTCATGCATCTCCAGCCCTTGGCCTGGTTCTATTTTTCTCCATAAGACAACCTGAAATTGCAGCTAGTTATTTATTGTCTGTTTCCTCCATGAGAATGTAAACTCCCCAGAGGCAGGTATTATATCTATCTCATTCCCCACACTCTCTGCGCCCAGTGCTTGGACAGAGCTCAGGCTTAGTAAGTTTATGGCAATAAAAGAGGGAGGAAGGATAGAGGGAAGAAAAGAAGGAGGAAGAATAACCTGCAAGCTCAGGCTCTAGCCTAGGAGCTAGGCATGGTGGTACACACCTGTGATCCCAGCACTTCCCAGGGAAGCTCAGACAGGAGGATGGCAGGTTCAAGGACAGCCTCAGCCACTTAGTGAGACCTCACTTCAAAATGAAAAATAAAAATGGGCTGGAGTTATAATTCAGAGGTAGGATGCTTCTGGGTTCATTCCCCAGTAGCAACACACACACACACACACACACACACACACACACCCCAAGCAAAACGAATAAACAATAGCAATTTAAAAAAAAAGAGATGGCCCCTTGTGTCAGTTCATGCCAAGACCATTTCATAATTTTATACTCTTAAGGGAGACGGGAGACTCCAGTCTAAGTATTAGAAGTATTGAGAGATAGGTCAGTTGTGCAAATTAAAATGAAATATCTACATATTTATATTTATATATTTTAGATAAATTTTTACCTAAGGTTGCAGAGAAGGTTATGATTGGTCATTATCACATTCTCTTGACCTTCCATTCTCAACCCTCCCCGCAAGTCTTCTGAAGGACGAAATTCTTCTGGAGTAAGATCCACACACACCCTGCTTGCCTGGAAAATTAGGCCCTCTCTGAACACATTTCACTGGTCACCCTTACAACACCGAAGTCACTAGGTTGTGACACTTATTCAAAACACACACCAAGGGTCTGCTACACTCTAGATCCTTGAAACCATAAGCAAATACTCTGTGAGAAAAGTAAATTTTAGTTCTGGGTGATTTACTCGTCAAATTATGTTGAACTTAAGTTCCTTTATAGAATTGTCAAAAGTTAACAAATCTGGAAAAAAAATCCAAGCAGGTGTCCATTTTATTGTGCTTATGAAAAAAGGATATGAAGCCAGTCTCTGGCGGCTGAGAAACTTCCAGCAAGTCCTCTGTCTACCAGCCTCCTCACTCAACTCTTCCTGGAGGAGGAGGTCCCAGCTCTTCCTATGGGCTTTGAGAACACAGAGACACCTGCCCCTGCTCCCTTGTCCACCTGGAAGGAAACCAGTGGTGTGTGTGGGGGGGGGGTACAGAGAGAACTTGCAGTCCCCATGGAAGGGGTGAGGTGGCAGATGGACAGAAGAGGCGCCTTTGGATTGTCTCCCCAATTCTGGCCCTGGCAGCCCATTTTTCTTTAGTCATCTGACCCTGCTAATGGGAACTGGGTTTTACTTCCCCATTTGCACGATAAGTGAAGAGGTCACAGAGGTCGGGCAGGCGCTGGCTTCTCTTCCTCCTGACAGATCCATAATTAGAAGGAGACAGAGCATTCAAAGAGGAGCTTTTGGCTCCAGGCACATCCTTGTCAGCCTGTCAAGCAGAAGCCTGTTCTCCAAGAGCTATTTTGAGCCACCTTCTCAGCTGCATTTCTGATCCTCTCGGCCCATGTCACCCTGCCCCCAGCCCGCCGTAGCCCTCCTCTCTGAGTCCCCCCATGACATCACTGAGCCTTATAGGTTTGGGGAAGGGCCACACAAAGGAGCATTCTGTGAGAGAAGCTTGAGGGCAGCAGGATGGGGTGGCTGCCTACCTCCTACCTCTGGTCCAGCAGCTGGACACGAGGACCAGAGGGGATAGGGGCTTGACTCTGGGACAGATTATTGCCAGAAGCACAAGGCTCAGTAGACTATCTGCCTGGGAGAAGATAAAGGGTAAAAACTTCCTTAGAAAGGATTTCATACTAGCAAAATGCAAGAAGAAATGCAAGAAGGTATGTTCTTTGCCCAGGAACTGCCCTACAAAATTCCCTGGAACTAGGAGAAGCTCAGAAGCATCCAGAAAGACCTATACACCAACTAGGTGTCCTCGGTGCCTCCCTAGCAGGAAGAACATTCCAAAAAACACACAGCTGCCCTCTTGGCCCTCTGGGGAAGACATAAGCCAAGCTCAAGGAGATGGCCCTTCTGTCCCTGGGTATCTGGCACGTGTGTCTCACAAGCACTGGTTCTCCTAGTCCCTTCCATATCACCCCCCAAGCTGGCCTCCATACTCACCCAGTGCCTTAGGGCGACAGCTCACTCTGCCTCTGGTATACGCTGGGGCAGAGTGAGCCCGGGTGCTGGGCTGGGTGGGGTGGTCTGCCCAGCACAGCGAGGGTGTTAGAAAGTGAATGCTGGCTTTGTGCTGCAGGGTATCACTGTGCATCAGAGCCTGGATACCCAAAGCGCGACCCAATGTGGGGGCATTGGCAGTGCTTCCCCTCCAGGTGTGCCCTGGCAAACCCCACTGTGGGGCGGGGGCTTACTGCTGCCTTCTGGGTACTAACCCCTTCCCACCTCTGCATTCTGCTGAGAAAGAGGGCCTGCTGTTCATTGGGGGCCACCTGAGAGGGTCCAGCCCAGTGGGATGGGACTTTCTGTGAAAAGGGTTCTCCCCCTACACACTTAGTGCCCATCCTTGCCCCGATGATGGGCTACATAGAGACACATTCTCTCCCGGGCCACCAGCTGTCCAGTCTTACAGGATGGTTGCTTCAGAGAAGGGGTCAGGAGCAAGGATTCAGAACTGTGTCTGCCCCGTGGCCACCTAACTGACCATCTAAAATTAGCAGTACAAGCTGACGCAGATGGTAATAATAATTAATGGCCCTCCCCCTCCCCCTGACTGAGTACCGTGTGCCAGGCAGGCACTGTTGGGCAACTCGTCAGCACCATTTCATGTCCTGCTCATGGTGATTCCAAGAAGAGAAACCACTACAGACGAGCAGGGCTTGTCTGTCCTCAAGATCGAAACTCTGCAGTCCACCGCAGGTTCACCTGGTCCTGTTTCCTGAGGAAGTCCCGTTTGGTTCTCAAAGTGTGGTCCTGAGGCCACCAGCATCAGCATCGCCTGATATCTTCAAAGTACAAATCCCGATACCCCATCTGGACCTACTAAAGCAGACACTGGGTGGAGCCGACAGCCAGCTGTAAGGAGCCCTCCATGTACACTCGTGCTTGGAACTTCTGCTCAAGGGATTCCTCGGTGAGTCCACACAGGAGACACTGAGGCAAAATGTAAACGCCCCAGTCTGCCGCCACCATAGGTGAATCTGTCTTTTGATGTACTGGGGATTAAACCTAGGGGGATACTACCTCTGCATCTTATTTTATCTTCTATTGTGAAACCGAGTCTCACTAAGTTTGAGACTGGCCTCAAACATGCGATCCTCCTATCTCAGCCTCCAAAAAACTGGGCTTACAGGTGTATACCACCACACTAGGGTTTGAATCTGTCTTTTGAAGCCAGCTCTAACCTTACCCTTCTAAGGCTCACCCCAAGCCCTCCTGGAGTCCCTGTGTGACCTTCAGAAACAGCATGACCACCATTTCCTCTTCCTAGGCCTGATTCTGAGATTTGCTAAGTGTTTTTTATATCTTCTTGTATGTGCGGCGAACTCCTCCTGTTTGTATCCCCAAGGACTCTGTCCAAAGGTGCTCAGTCCCATGCCTGCCCGTCTCCCTGCCGCCGGCCCGGCCCCGTGCCCCAGGGATGCAGTGATTGTCACACACGGCCTCCACAGAAACCAGGGAGAATTGATTAAGCACGAGCCGTAATTGTGGCAGCACTGCCCGAGAGCTGGAGCCAATTCCAGCTGCTTTTCCTTGTTGGTCCGAGGGGCCTCTAGTTCTATCACATTGTTTCTAATTATGACAATAATAAGAATTCACGAGCCCTCTGCACCAGCCACTCTCAAGAGAAGGGCGAGGAGAGGAAACCAGGTCCACTGCTGGCGCTGCATCTCTCTGGACAGCTGGCGACACTGGCCAGCAGGGCCCCACCCAGGAACCCAAAGAATTCCCAAATTCAAGTCTCCTTGCCCCTAAATTTTCATCTGGTGACCTTGACTCAGTTGCTCTGAGCTCTGGGATGGAGATTTTCTCTTTACTAAATAGAGAGGATTCCTTCATTCCAGCAAAAGGTGTTTGGGGCTCAGGGACCCAATGCTGAGCATTGGGTACAAACACTGCCCACGAGACCCAACTCTTGAGGACGCTTTGCAGAGTGTGTTGCAGGCCATGGCTGTGGGTATGTGGGGAGGGACGGAGGGTCACAGAGCAGATTTCCCTGAGCCCATTATTGAGGAATAAGTTGGCATTCTGCAGGTAGAAAAGAGAGGGAACGGTTGATTTAAGGAACAGCACGTGCTGTGAGGACACAGAGGTGGGAAGGACTGGAAGCGTTGGGTGGCCAAAAGGCAGTGAGTGTGGCTGGAGCCAAAGACACCCGGGGAAAGATGGCGAAGCTGAGAGGGAGAGCCTTGGCCACGCTCCCCTGCCCCCGTTGGAGGACCTCTGGGTCACAGCAATGATGAAATCGATTGGCTCGCAGTAGTAGAGTAACTATCGGAATGAAGCTGTCCACTTTTCCAGTAAACACCACTCAGAGTGAAATATTACCTGCGCACCCATGAATGATTCAGAGGGGACAGGAACAGGGAAAAGGCAGGAAAGGTTCTGAGCCCTTCAAAATAAAGCGTGTCTTCTGCCCTGTAGGAGTTCTGAGGATTTCCTTACAATACACTGTAAAATGTGAAAACAGAAAAAGTTGCCTAACTCAGGGGACTCCCTTGCCATTCTTCCCAGCCCCCACTGTGCCCATGTCTGGCCACGAAAGGGTGACACTCTTAGGCGGATGACATGGTCGGCCAAGGGCCCGAGCCCCTGAGCTGAGCTGAGGGTTTGATGTGGGTCACGAGTCAATTTGACTCATCAAGAAGGAGATGTCCAGATCACGGTCAGCACCTGCACCCCCACAGTCACCCGTGAATGTGGCCTGCACACCATGGTCCCTGCTCTCCACCAAAGCAGTCCCAGACACCTGTCGTAAGGGGCTGCAAGTAGCATTTGAGAGCATAATAAAAAAACGTTTTTAAATAAAGAGAAAGGACAAGCAAGGGCAGTAACAGAGAAAAGCTGCTCCTCTGACTGCAACCCACTGGTCACTTTTGACTCTGCAGGGCTGCGTGGGTCTCGGGATCTGCCAGTCATTTCCCAAGGTTCAAGGCTCCTCTGGTGTCAGGGCAGAGTGAGTGGAGCGTGGGGGTGGGGAGGACTGGGGGAGGGGCGAGTCAACCCTGGCAGTGGGAACAGCTCCTTGGCCATGTTAATGAGGAGCTTTGTTCTGCATCACCTAGCTGTATAATAACAGCAGGAATTAATACAACCACAAATTGATAGCACAGAAGAGCAATTGGGAGGCAGAGATACATTCCTAATGGGCTCAGCTGAGAGTGGAGAGAAGATGGATATGGGGCTTCTCCTGGCTGGCCCCTGAACCATGTCAGCTGGGGTTGGCAGAGGGGCCACGGCACCGCGCAGAGACTCCCCTTTGCCGGTAACAGAGTGCTGGCCTCCGCCCAAGGGCAATGGGGCTCTGCAGCCTGCTGCTCCCTGGCCCCATCCCTGCTCGGAGCTGCGGGCCCTGGAAGGAGCCTGTGCTGCCCTGCTGCTCAGGGACTGACCAGTCTGGCCCAGCCCAAGTCCAGCATGTGCCACTCCCCAGCAGAGGTGAGAGAGAGCATTTCTCTCCACGGCCTTCCCCCGGGGTCCCGTGGCTGTGGAGAGTTGTCAGGAGCGATTTTCTATTAGGGCCAAGTGAACTGCTTACTCAGCCATTAAATCTAATAATAACCTCCAGTGTACAGTCCTTCTCTCATAATAATCACGCATGGCTATTGCTCTCGGGCTTTCCTCCCAGGTCTCTCCGTCCGGGGTCCCAAGGCAGCAGCACTAAGCATCCCCTTTGGGAAAGGTGATGGGCTGGGTGAGCCAGGTGTGCCGCATGGATGACAGGGAGGAGGTGAGAGGGTGGGGACCCTCAGTCCTGCGGTCCTCGACCTATAGGAGAGCAGTGGTGCCACAGCAGTGGCTAGTGACACCTAAGGACCCGTGAGAGAGTGGAAGGAGCGTGGGAGCTGAGATCTGGGTTCTAGACGCTGCTCAGTGCAGGATTCCGGGCCACCTTGGGCAAGGCCCTGAACTTCGTGGTCAACGTGTACATCATCTATGGAAAACACCAACTATAGAATGGATGACTTCTAAATTCCCTGCAAGCACTCGTAGTTATTAACAGTAAGTTCATTGTAAATTAAGTGAACATTCCAGAGCTTTCTGGAACCTCTAACTTTTCCCTCCACCTTCATGTACCATAAAGGGAGTGGAAGGAGCCCATCATGTCCACTTTGCGGGTGGAAAGAATGTGACAGACAGCTCTTTGAGCCCAATGACTGAGATGTTCAGGCCACAGATGAACTTTCTTAGCATTCCAGTTGAAGCTTTGGGTGATACACTGCAGGGTCCTGGCTTTTTCTATTACTTTCCTGGAACCTGGTTCCCTCTGGAATCAGAACGCTTTCCCCTTTCCACTGTGATTCTTATGGCTGCTGGTCTCCATGGCCTATGTGGAAGCAAGACTATCTCCATCCCAGTCTTGTTATCGGGATCCAGGCATGGCCCAAGGTGACTGCGATGGTGTGTCCAAGGGAAGGCTATTTCTGCAAAACTAAAATCATCTTTGTAGATGGGAGACTCCCACAGGAAAGGGGAGTCATCATCTATGGAGAGGTTTGCCAACCTCTTATCTGAGGAGCTGAGCTGCCTAAATTCCTCCCTGGGAGAAGTTCATCAAGGATTATTCCACAAAGGGTGATTTCTATAATCCAGTAAAAGCAATGGAGTGCCTTTGTGCTTAAACTGAGACAGCAGGAAGAACTAGCTGGCAGGTCAGAGTCTGAGACCAGTGTGGGCTGACCAACGGACATGGGCTCCTTCTGCAACCTTCTCATACCGGTGGTTCTCATCGGTGTAGGGAACTTGCACCCAAGTCAGAGCTGAAGGGGCCTGGGGTGGATCAGCTTGGCATTTCTCCAGCTTTGTGTTTGAGACTTACAGTCAGAATACATTGCCACCCAGGACACGCATGCTTATAGACAACCGAAGCAAAAGATCCATTTATATGTGACATGCATTCTGATATTTTCCCTTCTCTCTCTCTCTAAAGCAAAATGCTGGTTATGACCCATTCAATTGCTTTCATGACACATTAATGGTTCTCATGCCACAATTTAAAAGTCACTGGATTAGATGATCTCAAAAGGATAGTCCTGGTTTCTGCTAAGGTAGTTAAGAGACCAGAGAGGGTAGGTAGCTCTCTGGCTCCTCTCTGTCAACCTGAAGCTCCACATCAGCCTTCCCTGAGCCTGGCTGGTGGGGGATTCCTGTGAAGGAGTCTCCAGAAGCAAGGCTCATTTGGGGATTCTTGGCTCAATGCCAATTTGACCACATGGGTCAGAGTGATAATGACTCTCCCAGATCCTCACTACTCTGCACCTGCTCCTGCCCTGAACGGGAACTCCCTTGGATCTTCTGCAAGGAGGAAGAAGAGGGAACGGTGAGGCAGGAAGGCAACAACAAGCACCACACAACCACGGAGTAACTGAGGCAAGGGCGAGCACCCAGGAGGCCATGCAGAGGAGGTACCTGCACCCCGGGGGTCCCCACTCCTTGCTGGTTCTGCTGCTAATGACCCAGCAACAAAAGCAGATATGTCAGGAGCAGAGGTGAACTGCTTCATGTCAGAAGGGACATGTCCACTGTAGGGTGTCCTCAAAAGGGTCTCTGGGTTTGGATGGGGTGTTTCTCCACCAGAGTGGGGCTGTCACAAATGAGAGTCATGTCCTAGGGCCCCTGGGAGAGAGTCCTCCCAGGAAATAGTATGTCTCAATGAGGATAACCAGTGCCGTGCCCGCATCCCATGGGGAAGGCACACTGTCTAGGGCTTTTCCAGGAGCCTCATGTTACAAACACTACTGCCAGTGGTATTTTGAGGGAGGGCTCCTGTGGGCAGAACACAGGGCTCTGTCAGTCCCTGTAACTGTGTTCAACTGTTGGCCCCTATCACAGGATCCTGTAAGACCCTCTCTAGGGTCCGCTAAGACTCAGTTCTCCTGTCTATAAGACCTTTTGAACCATGCAGGGCTTTGTATGCATATTTAGCTCGTTGTTAAATTCATTAAATGCATTTAATAATTGAGATTTTTATAACATTGGTAACTTTATATTTTTTCACACTATGAATCATCTTTTTAATAGAATTCTTGTGACCCAGTGTAAAATATTGAAGTGTCATAGAGGGGAAAGTAGTCATATTTTTATGCAGAGAACCGTCTCATGATTATATTCAAGATGAAGCAAAGCCTCTGTGAAGAACTGTCCCTTGTGCTGTATGAGAGACATCTCAGATCCTGTGGCCTGATTGAAAACAATGTGGAGGTCCAAATTCAGGGCCCACGCATGATATTCAGCCAGAGTCAGAACTGAGCTGTGTTGGTGTTACGATCTGCATCTGGACTGTCTCCCCAAAGGGCTACGTGTTGAAAGCCTGGTCCCCAATGCAGCAAGGTTCAGAGCTGAGGCATGGCTAGAAAAGGTAGGTCACTGGGGATGGGCCTTGGAGAGGACATCTGTCCCTGGCCCCTTCCCCCACTGTCTGCTTCCTAGCTACCATGAGATGAGCAGCTTTCCTCTACCATGCTCCATCACCCCCTTCCTCCATGATGCTCCTGCTTTGGAGGCAGCTTTCTATGGACTGAATACCTGAAACCATGAGCCAAAATAAACCTTTCCTCTTCTAAGTTGCTCTTGTCAGGTATTTTTGTCACAGCAATGTAAAGCTAATACATAAACAGGAAGGAGGATGGAGGAACCCTACAGCCCTCCCCACTCCCTGTGTATGGATAGTTAGACTAGAGGAGAGATGTTCTCCCTGACATTTCTTTTTTTTTTTTTTTTTTTTTTTTGCGGTACTGGGGGATTGAACTCAGGGGCATTCTACCTCCGAGCTATACCCCCAGCCCTATTTTTTATTCTTTATTTTGAAACCGAGTCTCACTAAGTTGCGGAGTGTCTCACTAGGTAGCTGAGGCTGGCCTCGAACCCGGATCCTCCGGTCTCAGCCTCCCGAATGCTGGGATTACAAGCGTGCGCCACCACGCCCGGCTTCTCCCTGACATTTCTTCAAAACTCCCCTTAGATTCTTGATTGCTGAGTGCCCAAGGACATCAGTATTGGATGTGACTGTAACAACGTGAAGTTTTCAGATAATAATATTACAAAAAGATTTAATAAAATATCAAGACCATAAGCAGATTTGTCATGCTATTGACCAGATCTTTCTATTAACCAGAATGTCTGCATATCTACAATGAGATGATGACTGTAAGCCCCATTCAATCTTCCCTGCTTCCCTACAATTAAAAAAAAATTGATTTTTGACAAAGATGCCAGACACATGTGTTGGAGAAAAGACAGTCTTTTCAACAAATGGTGTTGGGAAAACTGGTTATTCAGTTATAGAAAAATGGAATTGAATCCGGACCTCTTACCCTGCACAGGAATCAACTTGAGATGGATCAAAGACCCAGAAGTTAGACCAGAGACTGAAACTACTAGAGGAGAGCATAGGCCCAACATGCCAACATATAGGTACAGGTAGAAACTCCCTTAGCAAGGACCCCAAAGTTCAGGAAATTAAAACAAGAAACCATCAAGGAAACCATCAAGAGTCTAAAGAGAAAGCCTACAGAATGGGAGAAGATTTTTGCTGGCTATCCCTCTGATAGAAGGACTAATATCTAGAATATACAGAGAACTTAAAAGACTGTATGCTAAGAAAACAAATAACCTAATCAAGAAACAGGCAACTGAATTAAATAGACACTTTACAAAAGAAGAGTTACAAATGGCCAATAATACATACAAATTAAAACTATACTGAGATTCCATCTAACCCCAATCAGAATGGCAATTATAAAGAAGTTAAAACACAATAAATATTGGTGAGAATGTGGAGAAATTGGAACTCTTTTACACTGTTGGTGGGATTGCAAATTAGTTCAGTCACTATGGAAATCAGTATGGAGATTCCTCAGAAAACTGGGAATGGATCCACCATATGATCCAGCTATACCACTCCTGGAATCTTTCCAAAGGGGACAAAATCAGAGAACTACAGTAATACATGCATACCCATGTTCATAGCAGCACAATTCACAAGAGCCAAATTATGGAACCAACCTAGGTGTCTATCAAGAGATGAATGGTTTACAAAATTATGAGATATACACACAATGGAATTCCACGCAGTAATAAAGAAGAACAAAATTATGTCATTTGCAAATGGAAGGGCCTGGAGAACATTAAGTTAAGATTCACCAGTCACAGAAAGTAAAGGGTCATATGTTTTCTCTAATATGTGGAAGCTAGGGAGTAATTGAGATACCAGAGGGACTCCAGATAATGGGAGAGTTACCTCAGTGGAGCCAGGGAGGTGGTCTAAGAGAAGGAGGGGTGGGGAGAGTGGGGTTCATTAATAGAATTACTACCATCGACTATGTGTGCATGTACATATGTGAAAATTCCAATGTCTCAGTACTCTGTACTGGGAAAGGCAGGAGATGGGGAGGCGGAGGGGGGCACTAAGTGCTGTGTGCATGTATGTCACTGTCAACATAATTTACATTATTATGTGAAATGATAATGCACGAATAAAAGCATATTAAAACTATATTCAGTATAGATTAATTGTGAAGTGCAACTTAGAGCTTTTGAGCCTTTTGACAATTTATCATTCTCATACAATCTGTAGGCCCCAAATCTATGGTTCGATGACTCACAATGCCTTGTTCCCTATGCATGTATTTACAGCAGGGCAGTTCTCTGCGGCAATCTCCACAGTGACCATCAGTTCTATCAGAACTTAGGATTCTGGGGGTAATGAGCAGTATGAACACTTGGAGTCTGGAAGGAGGGTGCTAAATAAACAGTGTTCACTTCTCTGTAATAAGGGGGTGGCTTAATGATTGCTAAGATCTAATTATTCTATGATGCTGTGACTCAGACCCTGTGTTCTCTGCCAGAGGCTGTTCATTCCTAAGCGCTACCCTCCCTTTTCCTCTACTCCCATCACAAGAGTTAATTCTCCTGACATGAGTCAGCCTTGTATGGTGGTTTTCAAGTACTTTCATTCTGGGGATCCCTAGGTCAAAATAGAAACTTTTGGGGGGAGGGGTGCTTTAAAGTTAAGGTCATCCAGTATTAAATTGATGAGTTCTGACATTATCCATGTGATGAGGAGTTTCAACTTAAGAAACAAGGACACCATTGTTTGTTCTCTCTCATCCAAACCATCAGTGAACATGAGTTTATGGCATCTTCATGCTCCCAGAGTTCTTCTAAGACAGGACAGAGCAAGGAGACTTCTAAAAAAACAAGCTCCCAAAGAAGGGAGGCTGAATCCATGGAGGAACAGAGCTGCCCAAGCCCCTGGAGCTTGAGTACAGACCCAGTCAGGCGTGTACTCTGGTCAGTCACTTTCTCTCAAGACCTTTTCCCATCCTAGGAGGGCATGGGGGCCTGCTGGTGCTATGCCCCAGCCAGCACGTACCATTTGTAAGCTCCATGGAATTGCTGGGCTGCTGTCTGCTGAGAAGGGAGGCGTCACTAGCAGGGAGATAAACAGCCTCCCAGCCTGGCAAAGGAGTTGCCAGACCTCAGAGGGACCAAAGCGGGGCTGACATATTCTCTGTCATCTGCTTGCCCTATCTTTGGTGGCAGGATCCAAGGACCCAGCTGAGATGAATAACAAGGAAAGCCATGTTCTTGTGGAAATAGCTTCTGCTCTCTGAGTATTCTAGTCTGCACCAACTCTGTTTCTGGATTTGGGATTTTAATTAGCCTCATTACTAGTATAAATAAGAACGCTAATAGCTTTGCTTCATTCACAGTGACTGATGGAGGACCTCCCAGTGAGCTAATGGGTTTTAGTCCTGGCCAGATCCAAGGTGCTGAGCATCTGATTCAGGCAGCATGTATTTTGGTTCTAGATTTTCCAGAATAGCCCTTCTACAGTTCTCGATCTTATGTATGGGGTTTCGATTGCATGTATGATTGGGGTTTGGAAGTTATGGGCACCACTACCTGTGCGACCATAATCCTTCTTATTTGGTATTCAGCCTGATCTCAAATCCATCTGCTCTGGTTTTTCTCCTTAAAGAAGTTTCTAGAGATATTCTGGAACAGAAGACACTTGCTAGGGAAGAATGGAGACAAGAAGGTGCATTTACTGAGCACCTACTATGTGCCAGGTGCTGGCCTCCCAGAAACCCCAGAGGGTGATTATCTTAATTAGATTCCCAATACTGTAATAAAAACACCTGAGATGATCATCTCATAATGAGAAAAGTTTTATTTTGGTTCAAAGCTTTAGAGGTATCTGTCCATGGTTGTCTGGCCCTGTCACTTGTGGGCCTGTGAACAAAAGAAGGAAGAAGAGGAAAAACTAGGGTCCCAACACCCCCTTCAAGGGCACACCACCAATGACCTAACTTCTTCCTACGAGGCGAGGCTCCACCTCTTAAAGGTTCCACCACCTCCCCATAGCATCACAGACTGAAGACCAAGCATTCACCACATGGGCCTTTGAGAGACACTTCATATCCAAATTGCAGCTGTAGCCACAGCTGTCCCCCACTCTGACAATGAATAAAGGTAGGAGACCAAGGACCTGGGATTTGAACACAGAACATGCAGATTGCAAAGCTTTCTTCACTAGAACGTGTTGCTTTTCAGCAAAAGTAGTCGAGCACCTGGCTGCTTTCTTATTGTCCTGTGAATATTTCCTTTATTTCTCTGACCAAAACACACACTCCCTGAGGGTGGCAGTCACACCTCTGCCCACTAACTCCTGTGGCTACGAAAGTTGAAGGCCAACTAGGCAGCCGCTCTGCTTCTGCGTGAACTGCGGCGTCTCCTCTCCTTGCTAGCGCGCCTGTTTTCACTCATTCCCATCACACCCAGGAAATGTGGAACCAGGAGCCAACAAAAGCTGCCTCTCTCAATCCACTCCGCTGTTGTAATAACAAACCATAAAATTAACTAAATTTTACCACGGTGTAATGTGCCGCATAAAAGCGGTGGCAATGTGTCTGCAGGGCAAGGGAACATTCCATTGAAATCAGTTTCTCTTTATTGCATTGCCAACATTGAACAATTTCTCCCCATAAAGGCAGGGAGACTAGCATGAGCAAAACTAGAATGGACACCTGCAAATGCGTGACAGATACTCACATGGATATCCAGCCACGGGTGACGCGAGAATAAAAACTGGCAAGGGTTGCATGCACATGTATGCTCATATGTGCTGCTCTGCCCACACATGCCCGCCAGCACAGGAGCCCATGCAGTTGTGCATGTGAATACTCGAATACACGTGAAGAAATATGTGGTAGAAACGGTGCACGTGTATCTGTGTTGCACACATTCATGCTTGCTTAACACAGGTGCGTAAATGGTGTCAGATGGAGATGAAGGTACATTATTCTCTCTTCGTATAATTGTCACCAGTAATCTCCTGGGATTCTGCAATCAACTGCACCCCAGTTGTAGCAAGTTAAGCCCGTTTCTGAGTAACAGTGTTCAAAACCTGGCACAGTCTCTTCCTGACCTATCGCTAAGAGAAGCAGTCAAGGCAGTGTTGTCGATGGTTTGGCAAACTTGGCTTTACCAAATGACACAACCAGCGGCTGTTCAGGAATGAGCAGGGAACAGTGAGCTTGAGGGGCTAGGAGACACGTTTCCAGGCTAAGGAAAAACGTGCCTCGCTCACTAACGGCATTTCTCTTGCAAGAATCAAGTAACTAAAAAAAAAAAAAAAAAAAAAAAAATTACGTCTGTGACACACAGGATCTGCCCTGGCATAGACCAGAACTACCCAGCCCATGGAGGAAGTTCACCTAACTGTCTGCCCCAAGTCCTTCCTGGAGTAATTTAAGTCCATTTCCTCTTAGGATGTGGGAAAACAGCTGCTCATCACACTCTTTTTGTACATACTGCCGAAACCTGTTATTTACCTCTCAAATTGGGTGAGGTCCTCTCTGAAATCCACTACCACTTTTGTCCCTTCTGAATCCATATTTCCAGCTGCACACGGTGGTGGGAGCATGTCTTGCAAATTTCCAGCGTCTGAAAGCACCGCAGGACCAAAGGCTATGTGTGCCTTGTGACCAGCACTGGACGAGGAGCCGGGAGAGCTGGAAGAATGGGGTCCATGCCAGCTGTTACCTGCACAGCAACCCCGAAAATACAAATTCCTCTTGGCCCCTAAATGAGACTGACACCAGAGTGGGTCAGTGAGGCCCCTATAAACTGCAACTCCAAGATGATTTGAAACCCACTGATGAAAAGCAAATGCCAAACTTGCTTTTATGGAAAACATCACAAAAAAAAAAAAAAAAAAAAAAAAAAAAAAAAAAAAAAAAAAAAAAAAAAAAAAAAAAAAAGAAAGAAAGGAAGGAAGGAAGGAAGCAGAAAAGAAGAGAAAAGAAAAAAAAGAATACCTCTGTGTTGTGGGAGCCAACCAACTATCAAGGCTGGATGGGATATAATGTTGATAAGAATGAGTCACTTCACACTTTCAGGACAAATTGTCTTAAAAAAACGCTGCCAGTGCAATAATTACTCAGATATTTACACAGTGATTAACATCTTCACCCTCCAAATCATAGGAGAGTGTTCTGCCTCCTGGAGTGTCTCAAAAGAGTCGCCATGCTTGACACTCAGTAAATAATTATTTAGTGACCACATTGTAAATATCAAGGGGTGGAAGGTGGTCTGGCTATGAGGATAAAAGACCAGTAATAACCATGGAAAAGGATGGCCCAACTGCCCATAGGCCTCATACTAATGAGGACTCAGCCCCATTCCCTGGACGAGAAAACAGCTTTTCAAGAAGATATATTTCTGGGCCCCAACAGCATTTGTGTGTGTGTGTGTGTGTGTGTGTGTGTGTGTGTGTGTGTGTGTATTGTTGAACTCAGGGGGTGTTGTTGTACCTCTGAACCTATTTTATTTCTTATTTTGAAACAGGATCTAAGATGTTGAGGGTCTCGCTAAGTTGCTAAGGCTGTCCTTGAACCTGCAATCCTCCTGTCTCAGCCTCCCAAGTACTGGGATTATAGGCACACACCACCCCACTCAGCACCCAACAGCATTGTAGAGTGACGAGTGGATGCTGGGTTTTCCATAGGCCAAGTGAGGGCCAGAGGAATGGCTCGTGTCACTTCTAGCAGGATAACACGAACCACCTGCCACTGCTTTCCATGCCGGTTCCCTTCAGGAACCTGCGATGGCTGCAGAGGAGGACTAGAAGCCCGTAGTTGGTGCCTAGTAAGAAGCCCAGGAGAGAGAAGGCCCCTCATGTTCTCCTGGCTCGGATGACTACTTAGCTAGTGAATGCAGGTAAGTAGCATCCTTGCTGTTTTATAGACCAAACTGAGACCTGGCAAAGAATGATTAACACCTGGAATTGTAGAATGTTGGCACTAAGCTAGATATTTGAAATCTTCTACCCACTTGCATTTGGCAAGAGAAAATTCTGACTCCAGAGGTGTGACTTGGCCTGCCCACCCAACCCCTGATCTAGTATCTCCTGCTACCTTGAACCAGCAAAAGCCACCTAAAAGTTTATCTCCGGAAATAAATCTTTCAACCCTACTTTAATGCCAGTTCTAGCCATGTACTGAAAGTATCAACTTTTTGTATTTTATCACATGAAAATATTTATCTTAATAAAGTCATTGAACTACAGATTTCTCCCATTCTCCCTTTTTACAAATATTTATTGTATACATGACATACATAAAGCGCTGATTAAAAAATAAGAACAAAGCCGGGCATGGTGGCGCATGGTTGTAATCCCAGCATTCGGGAGGCTGAGACCGGAGGATCGGGGTTTAAGGCCAGCCTCAGCTACCTAGTGAGGCACTCTGCAACTTAGTGAGACCCTGTTTCAAAATAAAAAATAAAAAATAGAGCTGGGGGTATAGCTCGGAGTAGAATGCCCCTGAGTTCAAAGACTATTGTTCCATTTTGTGAAAAGTAACAATTAACAATGTATTCTCTTACATATAAATAAATCAACCTTAATATAACCTCTCTCTTCTCTCCTTCAGCTCCCAGATTCAATGATTATACATTCTTGGACCTGAGTTTTCTCTTTTTAGGCTGGGAAGGAATACCTCAGGGCTCCAGCTTGGTTTAGGTGCTGAATTACTTGCCATGCCTACATTGAGGACTTACTATGACTAGATTATACAAGAGTGGACTTCCATTAGATACTTCTTAATAAGCATTAAAAGTGCCTCCAGTTGTTCTTATCTAAAGGGGCCTGGCATAGAGGCTGGACCTATAATAATAGAGACTTGCTGTTTCCACCAAAGACACTATAATACACATACACATCACATGAGGTAGATAATATAGATCCAGACTAGAAACATTCACTCAGCTTTCCTGCCTCTTCCCTAATAGGGGAAGAGTTACGTAGCAGGATTATGGGCTATACAGATCTCAAGTGTTTTTGCTTATTCTCTAGATTCCGTTCACCACCTGGTGTTGGACCAGTCCCACCGTGAGCCAGGGGCAACAATGAGACTGAGAACTTCGTGGATTCTACTCAGTCCTTAGTGGCCTGGTTAAGCTTAAGGGCTTGATAGTCCAAGAAATATTCCACCAGATACTCCTCCTATCCCTCTTCACTGTATTACTTATTCAAGTTTAAAACTGTTTGTAAAAACAAACTCCATGGGCTGGTTGAAGAGAAGCAAGGGGAAAAGATGCTGGAAAGCATGAGTAGGAAGAGCAGAGAGCATTGTTGCTAGGCAACCAGCCCTGGTCCACCACAGAGGGGTGGGGCTTCTGTGTTGCTTGGAGGTCAGTGATATTAGATATTTCTGAGCATCGGCTGTTAGAACCTTCTGGTTCTTCTTCATCTTCTGTCTCCCCATCCCTACTCCCATAACAAACAGAACCATAGATTTAGTGTCCTTCAGTGCCCCCCAAGGACAGCTCTGCTCAATCGAGAGAAGCAGAAAAGAGGAACATAGGGAAAATGGGAGGCGACAAGAGATTTTCCTGCAAATGGATGGAACTAGAGAATATTATACTAAGTGGGATCATCCAGTTGCAGAAAGTAGGGGTCATATGGTTTCTCTCATATGTGAAAGCTAGAGAGAAAATAGGAAACATAAGAGACCTCAAATAAATGAGAGGAAAGACCAGTAGAATAGAGGAAGAAGATTGAGGAGGGGATTTGGGGAGGAGAAAAAGCAGAATTGATGAAGGAAACAGTTCAAATTATGCTATGTCCACATATAAAGGTATGACTCCCAAACTCACTAACGTGAGGGGAAGGAGGAGGAGGTGCGGGGCAGAATTCAAAGGGAAACACACCAAGTGCTGTGTGCATGTGTGCTTGTATCACTTTACACCTCATTATGATGTATAATTACAATGTACTGATAAAAGTAAAATAAGAAGCCGGGCGTGGTGTCGCACGCTTGTAATCCCAGCATTCGGGAGGCTGAGACCGGAGGATCCGGGTTCGCGGCCAGCCTCAGCTACCTAGTGAGGCACTCCGCAACTTAGTGAGACTCGGTTTCAAAATAAAGAATAAAAAATAGGGCTGGGGGTATAGCTCGGAGGTAGAATGCCCCTGAGTTCAATCCCCAGTACCA